>JANPWX010000019.1:3153336-3281389 GCA_024734555.1 Trochalopteron elliotii
CTTTGTTTTTTTTCTCTTTATTTTCAAGGCAATGAAATAGAGTTCCTTTCTATTGTTTTGCAAACAAGTGCTGAGTAAAAGAGCAAAACTGTGTCAGGTCTCTGTACAACACGAATGAATGACATTCTCAGAAAGGATGGTCCTTTCATCTTAATTGCTAGATAGCAACAAAAGTGTTGGAGTTCAGCACTTCAATATAAATCAATCATGGAAAAAAATCACAACAATTTACTAGAAAAGACTATTGTGGCTATTGTATAGTACTGCAAGAGTAGAAGAATTACATGGACCATACTAACACAATATTTATAAATCCCATTTATGCCAGTTTTCATAGGTTTTTTTCCCTATTTCTGACCAATTTGCGAACAGTGCTCTAGGTTCTGATAAACACTGAAATACAGATACCTTGCAATATTCTGTACTTGTGAATGTACACATGAGATGTAGAGAGCCCTAGTAATTTATAACTTATTTTTAAAAAAACATACACAGCTCTGAGACTGCAGAGCTATAAAATATCACCTTGAACTGGAGTGTGATTCATTGTGATGTATTTAATGCCAGGGCTTTCGTTATTTAGCATGAAACCTGGTCAGTGTGGCTGGCCCCATTCCAATGGGTACTAAAGTTCCCACAGTCACTCCAGCATAATTATGTAGCCTGATTGAGTGGTGGCTCAGACCAGTGCAAGGATTACAATGCTAAAAAGGGGAATAATGATTTGAAGCATCCATTTTTACCTTGAAAGAGTTTAATCTCAGAGACAGAGGAAGAAACTGAAGGGTCTATTGGGTATGCAAAACAGAGGTACCTAAACCCATGGACGCTAGCGGCTGTCACCTTTTCCAGAAGAGAACTTTCCATCACAGAGCATCATCTGAGAATTGCTTAAAAAAACTCCTCCAGTCTCTAAACTAAATAAGATCCAGTTAATATTGTATCATATTTTGATTGTATTTTATCATTAAAGATAAATCTTTCTTCCTAAAATGCTAGGACTTTGTTATAAACCAAACCAGTTTTGTCCATAAGTCCATGGTGATCTTTACTATGAGGTACTGGCACAGGTTGCCCAGAGAATTTGTGGATGCCCCATCCCTTCAAGTGTACAAGCCAAGCTGGATGGAGCTTTGAGTAAACTGGTCTAGTGGAAGGTGTTCCTGCTTATGGCAAGGGGATTGCAACTAGATGATTTTAATGTCCCTCCCAACCCAAACCATTGTATCCATATTTCTGTAATTCTATGATTCTATGATGAGTGTTTTAAACACGTACCCACAAGCCAGTGTGAACCATCCACATTACCATCTGAAGCTGACTTCCCAACTTCTCCAGCAGCTGGTCCCTGTATCCAATTAGTTTTCTTGACAGGACCTGAATATTAATTTGCTATGGATTTTAATTAAATATTGAAGAATTATGGTGACATAGCATGACAGCCTACTGCAAAATAATTTACAATATCCTGTTACACTGTTATTCTAAAACAATTTTCCTAGCATGTTTAATCTTCTTAAAACCTGCTGCTAAGTGAAATTACTGTATTTTGCTATATATCAAATAATGATAAATGGCATCTTGTATTTACATGTGCCTTCCATATCCAAGGAGCAGACTACTCCTTCTAACCTGCTTCCCTTTCTCCCTTAAAGAGAAAAACATTTCTTTCCATCATTGAGAAGCCCAAGATTCTTTAGAACAGATCCCCAAGGGGGTCACTTATATATTAAAAACTGAGCTCATGCTGAACATATGCTATTACCATCAAAGGCAGAGAGGTCAAAATGGATATTACAGATCTGTATAAACCTTCTTTGTCTAGCAGCTCAGGTCAAAAAGTACCAATTCACATGTCTGATGTTTTGATGCAGTTCTGTGCATTGGCTGAAAAATAAATCATAAAATCCACCATTCAACAGAAATTAGGTGTGTAATAAAAATGGGCGAGATCCTGTTCTCCCTTTCAGCTGCAAAACCCCACAAAAAATGATGAAATTTCTTGGATAACTGCAATCCAGAGGTGGATTTACTGGACAAGTGCCAGTATCAGCAGGTATTGTATCCATCTAGTCTGGAAATATCTACAGAGCTGGGCTGATGCTTCTTTTCAGGTTTTATGCCGTGCCCATCACCTCATTAGCCAAGCAGTGATCTGCTGTTCTTACCCTTCCACACACCAGGAAATCATGTATTTAAAATAGACCTTCATGATACCAGTGTTTGAGGTGTCACTGGTTATTTGAATGACACTAGAATTGAATTTTTTAATCAGCTTTGCTTGAACTAAACCAGCAAAGGAACTTAAGATCTCTGAGCACACAGTGTATTTTTCAAATGTTAGAAAGATATTTTTCAGCATGAGCAGGAAAAAATGGAGAATTAATTTTGACAGCACAGACACTGCTGCCATTGTGCAGGCAGAAACTCGAACTTCCCAGCTGTCTTGCTGGCTCAACACTCCATTAGACATTTGAAAGGGAAGAATACATACTGGAAATTTTGTTTGGAAGAATAGCTCAAGGGCAGAATATTAGACTGTTGTCAGAGTGTTCTGGAAGCATTACAATTATTATTATTATTATTATTACTATTTCCATTCTTTCCTTTATAATGTCCAGCTTCCAGGGGCATAATGACACACTTCTGCTTCTCACAACCATAACCATGGCAAATGAAGCTTGGGCCAGCATCATCAACAGCCTGCAACCTGAAAGTACAGAAGGCAGAGGTGCCTGTGGGCTAGCCAGAATGCTCCTCCCACAATCCTGCTCAGTGTCAGTCTTGTCTGAAATAATGTAAGGCACATCGGTTCCTAAAGCAAAAATTATCATTAAATCAAATAATTTCAATCCAGCTGCAAATACAGCAATAAAAAGATGGATCAGTTTGTGGGAAATAAAAATAGTGTGGATTAAAAACCAGAAGGATATATGACACCTTTATTCATAGCCTTTCCTCTGAGCCTAGCAGCCTGCCCCAGGCACACCATTCATTCTCTTTGTACAGCGTTTTGAAACATCTTCCTAGTGCAGGACTGTTCCTCCATGCCACCCCTGCAGAGAGACCATCCGTGCTAGTGGCAGTCCTGCACACAGCATAGGTGACATTTTCATGCTGGAACAGAGGAAAGAAGTTTTACTTTCCCTATGCTCCTCTTAGTGCATATTTGTTTTTCAAAGTAAGTGACTAGGATTGCTGCCGTGGAAGAGCTTTGGGAAGCCCATGTGACGAAAGCTTTAAAAGCATAAAGAGAACTATTAGTTTTTATTAATCCCATAAGGCTATTCTGAGAGTTGCCCAAAGGGAACACATGAGCAATACTTGAGAAGAAGAAATATTATTTTTCAGTAAGGTATAAAATATTTACTATCTGCCAGGATGGGCTCTGAACGATTTGTGGATATTACTTTGACAGTGCAGTGTTTAAGGATGCATTTCTCCCTACAAAGGTGGCCATGAGAACCATATATCAAAACCTAAAAATCTCTTGCCAGTGTAGATGTTGACTGCATCTGAAAACAAATGCATGTATAACTTACTTAAAAGTTGTGCAATTTTTAAATATGTGCATATGTATTGTATAAAGTTCCTTTTGGATGAAACTCTCAGCGGCTGTGCCTTGTTGCTCAAGAATGAAAGATCAAGGTTATATTTTACATCACATGCAGGAAATTTAGATGCCTTTCCCATTATTTACTTAGACAGGGTGCCTGCACTCCACCCTGTCAATTGATGAATAAAAGCCTGTTCCCCAGACAGAGCAGAGCAAAAGGTAGCCCCAGGGATAATTCACCTTCTCTGCCTTGCCTTCAGATGGGCACTTCTCACCGTGGAACACTAATGAGCTGGTTAGCCCAGAGAATTGAGGAGGTAAGAAAAGTGGATGTCTACTAGTAAAAGAGACATACAAATATTTTGCCTTTGTTTAAAAAATATTTTCTCCAAGTTCTTTATCAGCATCTTTATAAATTGTAGATCTGTGCAAAACTCCTAAAAACAGTTGAATCTTTGCTCTACTGGCTTTAATTCATTTACACACAGTAAATGTGTGGGCTGCATTTTTAATTCTGGCTTCCACTGAACCCAAACTGAGCTGAAAGGCTGTGGATAGCATTGTTCAGTATACAGGAATATTCAAAGCCTCAAGCTTTTAATGGTTTCAGAGCAAGCAAGATAAATCCCTTCAGTTTTCTCACTTTTTTCCCCCAATGTTATGTTTATTTTCTAATTGGTTTGAAAGAGCAGATTTAAACAAAGACTTCACATTTCCTGCAAGGATTTTCTGTAGTTGTGCATAAAACTCTAGGCCACTTGAGTGATATTATTCTTCTGAGTGCATTACCCAGTAGTACCACTGGACCTCTGGAAGCCTAATTACACACCTCTGGATTATTCACAGGAGCAAAGCCTGGAAGACAAGGCTCCCCTAATGAGAGATTGCTTCACCCAAACCTGACATGTAGCCACCTCTCATATGGATTGTGGTAGCATTTAACAGTGCACAGCAAGATAACCCAACTAAATTAGGACAAGAAGTGGAAAAAGAATAATGCTGCCAACAGGAGCTCTGGGGAGACTGAAAGTAGGCAGATTGCAGCTACCCAAGCTGTAACCAGGCCAAGGAGCCTGGGGGAACCCTGACAGTAGCACAACAGTGGCTGCACTGTTCCAGTGACTGGAAGGAACTAAAACCTGGTTTATCTATTACACCTCATATTAAACTGCACAGCCCCTGGCTCAGGTGGGAGTAAAGAGCAATACCTTGGAGGAGCTCTGTAGGTTGCAAAAGGGCCTGATGTGGGCTGTCCCTGGGTGTATCCCACAGCAGGGGTGACCCAGCCACCTCTGCCTGTCTCTGTGCTGTGAAGGGAGGGCATAAATCTCTAGGAAGTAATCTGCAGTTATTATGGTTGCTATTACTTTACCCATGCTTACTTACTTTATGGAGCTGTCTGGGCCATTAGAAAGTTTCTGGATTGTGTGAGACTTTTAAACTTTTTGGGTACCTATGAATAAACTGAGACACATGAAATCATAGCCTAAAGGAAATTAAGAGTCTGAGTTTAATACTGGATTCATGCCTGAAAAAATCTATGAGTGCACCAGCAAGCTGAGATGCCCTACTTCATACCAAATTCCTAGTGAGTACTTTGTTGGGTTTTATTGCTTTCTGTTGCTCAGCTTCATCCTGAGAGCATTTTAAATGACCACAGCAGAAGCACCTGAACTAGCAGGGCTAGAAACCATCAGTCTCAACCTCTTCAATACAAAAAGACTTCATGCTATTTTGAAACAGCCCTTTGGTGGCTGCTCAGAGCATTCCAGAGAGTGCTAGCGTGAACATAAAGTCAGTTCTTAACACCAGGAATGCAGTTGTTCAGGCATCCCATGACACACCAGAACACAGATTATGAGAAAGCTCTCTCTGCTGAACTTCTTCTCAGCATTAATTTCTCGGCCTAGCTATGTTCTGTGAACTTGAAACCACAGGCAGACTCCATGTGAGGAGAGCATCTGGTGTGTCACAGGACTAAGAAGTTTGGAACCCAAACCTACCTCCCCTGGGACTGTCCTCTTGGTCTTTGCTGGTGGAGTAGTCATTCCCTGTCAATACTAACTGGTTTCATGAGGACTTCCACACGGATTCTGCAGCTGACTGGAATGTGTTTCATGCCTGTGACTAACTTCAGCTATTTACTCCTTTATCACTACTGTGATATATCTTGTGTAAGGCATTCAGGTTGTACACCAGAGATTCACACAGCACTTCACATAGTAGAGTTGACCATGAGAAATCAGATTTTTCCTCCAGATCTCGTGTTGTCTTTCCAAACACAACAAAAATGGAGTTCACAATAATCATTCAAATAATTCTCAGTCATTCAAATAATTCTCATCTTGAGCCCAAAGTATCTTAAATACTGCTTAAAGCCCTCAGTAAAACCTGCACTTGGTAACGTTGCTCTTCTGCTGCAACTGAACCTTTCTAAAACTAGGGCAAAGCTTATCTATGGAAGCAGAAATGGTCAGCCTGCAACTGTGGAATGAGCTCCCTCAACCTAACCTTGTCTCTCTAAAATAAATACTGAGTATTTATTTTGCCTCTCTAACCTTGCCTTCTCTAAAATAAATACAGAATAACGTGCATTTTTCCAAGACAACAAAGCTAAACAATGATAAACAAAACCAACACTGATAAAGTTGTACCAAAATAAAACATTCCAGGGAACACAGTTCACTCCAATGCAGGGGTTATGAGAAACCATCACATGATAGATACTAATCACAATCACTTAAGGCATCAGTGCAAGGCGTTCAAATAGTATCAAGATGAACCTCTGCAAATTAAAAATCTGAATTTCTTGAATAGTCTGCCGTGAAACCTTAACTTCTCCCTTAAAACTACTTTGCAACTGAAAAACTGCAATGTCCCTTTCTGTACAGGAGATCAAGGGAGATATTGATGTCTAAAACTAACACAACTAACAGACAAATTAGGAATTGTAGTAAAAATAGGAACAGGAGATGCCTGAATACATATGATGTATTTTTGGAAGTCAGTGCAGCTATTATAAGGATAAATCCTGCCTTAGAAATCTATGATAGGCTTTTGAAGGAGCTGCCAAAGAGGTGAGTAAAGGAGATCAGCCGATTGTTCTTTGGGGTTGTTCTTTGCCAAAGGGGTTTGTGCATGAAGTTTTGTTGCATGGTTTCACAGAAAACCCAACACATTAATGGGAGAGGAAATAATAATCATTTCTGGTACAGAAGGCCTCTGAGGTGAAAATGACTGAAAGCTGCTCCCAGTATCACATATGTTCAGCTTGTTCTTAGCCTTCAATATACAAACATTTTCACTCTTCCACACACACATGAGAATACAAACTGCATAAGCCTTTGGTCTGACCATTTGTCATTTTATCCAGCTATTGATCATTTCAGCATCTCCTATTAATCACCAACAAAAGATCATCATCAGAGTGAAAAATGAAGTTGGACATTTGGTTGGAAATTAGTTTGAGTCTCTCTTTTTTCGGTTTTCTTCATGCTGGACTTTAATCCCTCCTCATTAAATGGCATTCACTCTGCTTCCCTACATTAGTGACATTATGTAATGGACTGAGAGGTGTCTGGACTTTTCAGTAATGACAGACAGTAGACACCCTATAGTTAACAGCAAAGGCAGGAAAAATGTGTTGTGGGGTAGAGGCATGGTCTGGTTTGGGTTCTGTGAAAGAGATAATTATGGAAAAAAGCCATATACTGTCTTTTGTGATGCTTTTTGAGTACCTAGGACAACCACATGAAGTTGCCATATGGGGCTCTGAGTTTGCAGGGACCCATCACTTTCACAGGGTCAGTTGCAGAGAAAGAGGTACCAAAAGCACCTGCAGTGGCACCACCAACTGCACTCTGTTACTGCCACAGAATGACTCAAGTTGGATTGAGCTGCTTTGGATTTTGATTTCTGAGAACCAGAATGACAGCTGAGGCCTGCCACACTGGTATGGATGGGACTTTTTCCTCTGCAGTGACAGAAGAGAGCTGCTCTAGTAACTGTGAATCACTGCCTGCTGATGAAGACCATCAACTCCATGGAGCTGCTGGTCTTTTCTTTTCAAAACTGTGCTGTGAGCAACTTGTCTACAGTCTAAACCAGATTTCTTTTATATTGAGCCCAGCATTTATGTGAAAAAATATATAATATACGCCAACATACAATATACATGGCTCTACTTGAGACTACAGCAACCATCAGATGAAGCCATGCTGCAAGGAGCAGATTCCAGAAACCAAGGGAGAAACAATGTCAAGTTGTTGTCAATGTCAAGACTGTGAAAGAGTCTTTTCTACTGGACAGCCTTCAGCATCAATTAGACTTTTTTCCCTTTTTTTATCTGACTTATAGTGATTTCATGTAAAGGGTTCAGAAAATCTCTAGTAAATAAATGCTCTGGAAATAGGAATATAGAAATATGCTTATGTTCCTATATTTCACTTCATACAAGCCAAGCCTTGTGGCCACAAAAAAAGGTAAATTGCACGCATTAAGGGTGTACAGGAGAAGGTGAAGTAAAGCTGGGGTCCACTGAGAAAAGCTCAGGGTAAAAAGAGAAAGGCCAAGAACCTCCTTGAAAGCTGTAAATATAATTAAAACATGGAAGGGAGAATGTCAAATGGATTAAGGTTAATAGTTCACGCACTGTCACAGTTTGCTTATGAAGAGCATTAACAGTTCTACCAGAAAGGACTGGTAAAGGAGACTGTGAGCAATCTGCCTCACTTCTGAAGCAACCTGCAGAGCACTCAATGCTGACCTCTAGGTACTATCTTGACCGGTCAAAAAGGGCCACCTGAAGACTACAGTATAATAAGGTAGGGAGGAAAAAAACCTCAGAAATATTGTTCTATGTCCTGAAATCTGACTGAACCTTTCCTGGTTTGCAGGCTGATCCAAAAGAAAATGTAGCAGAAAACTTGGGCTGACTTGAAATATTATCTCAGAGCATCTCTTTCAGGTCTCTCTTGCATTATTTGGCAGTCTTCTGATAGAACTGTTCTCTCAGTGATCTCAGACACAGCTGGCTTTCCTCCAGGTGAATGCTGGTTGGGAGCTGGGGACAGGCCACTGAGGAGAACAAAGGCTTTGCTTTATATGTTGTGCATGGAGAGAAAATCTTTATGGTGTCCACATCATGTGGAGGGAGGTATATAGGGAGTGCAGGGGCTGTACACTGAGAAGCCAGATAAGAAATGGAAATCCCCAATCTGGCACAGAATGTGATATAAGATGGTAATACTTTGAGAAATGGTTCAGAAGTGCAACAGTTCTGGTTTCTTCAGGGAATTAGTAACACAAAAGTCAGTCTGATTTTGCTCAGCAGAAGAGAAACAATACCTAGCTGACAAGATAGCTCCAAGTACAGGAGATGACTAGTTAGATTACACTGAACAAAGAAGGCTACTGTGACAGCAAAGTTTCCTTTCTTGTGTCTCACGATGGTAACAGATGTTTACTGAGAACACTTTTTTTCCTCTCACTCTTTTAAAAGTCCTAGTTCAAAGGAGTTAGGAATTCATGACCACTGACACAACAAAAGAAGCAATAAACTTATGCATATCAAGGCTGATGTGTCAAAAGCTCCAAAGGCCCAAGCAAGAAATACAGTGATGTACTATGATATAAATAAGATACTGTGATGCATCTCGATAAATTATTTTTCTTATATAGTCAGAGTGCCTCAAAACCCCACATCTTCTGAAGAGGGGGCTTCTCTAAAAAGCATTTCTCTTATGAAGAGAAGTATCTCTTTTACAAGTATAGTGTGTTCTTTATTAACTGGACTTTTTACTATAGCAGTTCCTTTCCTATCCTAGTTTTTCTTGCCATAGGGTCATTTCTAGCATAACAAGTAAGCAGAATTTTTTTTCCTTTAGGTGCTTGTTTTTTTTGTTTTTTAAAAATTTTTGGTGCAGAAATCCAGCACCATCCCTGTAAATACATGCAGGCCCTTTCATCTTGGCTTTTCTGTTGTGAGAACAGAGACACCTTTAGCTTCATGGACGTAAGACCAATATTTTCAAAGTGATCACTGCTAGACCTCATCTCTCTCTGATCTGGTTCATTTATCTTGTTTATTTCAATTTTCACATTTTGGCCTAATCTAGCTGTTTTACCATCACACACTAGCTTCACATTAAAGATAGCAGTAAAACATATACTTCCTAATTTGTTACCCTCCAAAAATGCTCTCTATTTTTTAAGAAGAAATAGGATCAAGGAATTCTGATAAGATGGAAGGTGAACCTGTTTGAAGATGCACTGTTATATAACAAGCCAGAGCTGTCACTGTACCACTGCACACTTTAAAATCTGAACAGAAACAAATAAAAATGGTATGCATCCACAACAGCCCCAGAGCCTAGTGAGGGCCACAGATTTCCTCATGTTTGATTAGAGAAATCCATTTATAAATTTACTCTTGTCCTGGGAGTTGCTTGTGGCAGTCAACAAGTGAATAACCCTAAACACCTGTTTCTGGTTAAGTATTATAAAAAAATGGCAACAGTGCTTCAGGAAGAAAAACCATCTCTCTGGTACTGTAATTTCAGCTTTTGAGATCAGTCTACAAGCTCCTGGGCAAGCAGTACCTGTTTTGCCCATGTTGCAAGTGTAACACCAGCCACAGCAAGTGGTGTTCTGCATCATGGGCTTGCTTCAACTTCTGAAGTATCTTAAGGGTAAGGCCAAGGAACCACCTGAGATGTAGTTGCCCCACAGTTGTGAGGCTATAAAAGCACCATTAAAACAAGCTCCATGTTCATAAAAAAGATGCTGCTCTTTTGTATTTAATGGAAAAATGTGTTTGTTGGACAGCGGCCATTGGCTATAGGAAGTGCCATCTGCCCTGCTACCCAATATCACATACCAGCTGCTCTGCACACAACTTGACCAGAAAAGGGTTAAAATCAGCCCCCACCTCCTCTCTGTATAAAACATAATGTCCATTATCATAGTCTCATAGTAAGAAGTAAGGATGATTTGAACCCCCCCCCCTTCTTATGGATTTTAGTGTTAACATGGAGAAACTGATCTCCAGCAGTGTTCTTCCATCCATCCATCCATCCATCCATCCATCCATCCATCCATCCATCCATCCATCCATCCATCCATCCATCCATCCATCCATCCATCCATCCATCCAGACACCAAGGTACTTACCCAACACTAGTGGCCATGATTACTTTTGCTGTGAACACTGAGGCTTGCAGACAGAAATATGATACTACCGAGACTTTGGACTTGGGCCAGTCGATCGTAAAGACAGAGGAGTTAGAAAGTATTTTCCAAGCAGAGGCAGACATACATCTGGGTAAGTTAGTGCAAGCAGGAAAGGATAGGCAGATAGCCACAACTTCTGAGACACATGTGTTATTTTAAAGCAGTTTTCCTTCAGTATATCTGTCACACCCAAATTTAGTATTGTCACATAAAACTCATTCCTTTCACAGAAGTGGCTTCTAGTGGTCTCTTTCTAAATTATATGGGTTTCTCTAGTGCAATTGTGCTCTTTGGAAAAGAAACTATAATCATCTGGAGTAACGAGTCCAATTCACACAGAAATACTTCTTGCAGAAGCTCCATATGAAGATGATAATATGCCTCAGGCATCTTATTCCTGTGTCAGGGAGGTTCTGAAATTCACTAGAGAGATTTATGCTCAAGAGGTAAATAAATATCTATCTGTGCAGGAGGTTCAACTGCCACATAAACTCAGGAGTTTATTGCCCCTTTGTGCCACTAGTCTTGTGCCATGCCCTTATCAGCAAGCAACATTTATGCCCCTCTGCATCTGCTTTGCAATCTCAGGATACAAATTTGTGATTAAAGACAGGAAAAATCCAAACTGGCAATTAAATATCATGGTAAAAATTTAAATTTAAAATCATGGTAAGCAGAGCTACTAAGTTCCTCTGCGTAGTAGTAGCCTCTTCCTGCACAGTCAAAGCTCTTGCAAGTTGTTTGTGCATTTTCCATGTCTTCTTTGGTCCAAATGCCTGAAAAACTACATGAGAAGGAGAAGTAGAGGAGAAAAGACTGAAGAAAAAGTTCATAAGAGAATGAGCTGCTGCAGTGGTTTCCTCCTTCTGGGGGGCTGCTACCGGCAGGCTGCTTACCCCAGACCAACTGCAATAGTTCATGGGTCCCTCAGATCTGCTAGCTGGAAGCATGGATGAGACTTTGGAGTGAAGAACGGCTTCTGCAGTGGGATTGAAAGGTGTTTATTGTTGCAGCTCCAAGTGCAAAAGGCAAGGCTCGGCATGTCCTTCTCCCTTATGTACCCCAGGACATAGCCTGAGGCCACAGGAGAATTCGGGCCAATGGATGGGAAGGGGTTGGGAGGTTCTAGAGTGGGACACTTAGCAGGACAATTGAAGAGGGCAGGTGCTTGAGCAGCTGGCCAAATGGGAGATGATCTCTCTTCAAGTTTCCAGGGTGACTGACAAGGGGCTCCCCTCTGGGAGATACCAAGGGGATCAGGGGATGGGTAAGAGGATTTGGGAAGGGACATACCAAGTACAAAACAAATAAATCACACATAAAACTTTGAAAGGTTTAATCATGCACTGCAACAAGCTGCCCTTTAGTATTGCATGTGACCATTGCTAGTAAACTTTCCCCAGCTGGCCACACCCTCTCCATGTGCCACCAGATGTGTCCTATGTGTCCACAGTTGTCATGACTCACAGAGCTCACCTGAACAAGCAAGCCCATGCACAGGTCCTGGGGATACTTGACTTAGAGAGGAAGACAACAGTTTAATCTGACAAACTGACTCTGGAGATTCCCATTTCCCTCCACTACCCATATCCCTATCCTTTCCTCCCAGCTCTCTTAAAGGTAACCTGAGCCAGTAACTGCCAGCTTGCTTTTGCACTTACTTTTTAGGTTGTCCTTGTCTGAACTACACACAAATGCAGAAAAATGTCAGTTCTGATACTGTTGAACACCTCGTAGTGTGAGACGGAAACCCGCTGAACCAACCAGAGGCCAAATCCTCCCGCTACATATGGCACTCCTCTGCTTCAGGCAGGTGAGTGATTGCTTTGGGCATGGTTCTGTCAGCTGGAACAAGCCACATGCCCAGCAGCCAGGAGCTCTCCAGGCTCGGCCTTCGCCTCCCGCCCCAGCCCTCCCGTCCCCTCCGCGGGCATCTGGAGGGAGGCGTCTCTCCAAGTGCCCCGGGGACAGGCCCGGCTGTGGCCCGGCCGGCGCTGAGGCCGCGGGGACTGCGGGAGAGGGCGGCCGGCTCCAGGCTGTGCTGGCCGGCTCCAGGCTGTGCCGGCCGGCTCCAGGCTGTGCCGCTGCCGGGGCAGGCGCAGCAGCCGTCCCTGCCGGCCAGCGAGCCCGCCGAGCCCGGCCACCACAGGCCTGGGAGTGCAGCTGGAGAGCACGGCCTACCAGAACGGCTGCCAGCCATGGTTAACTTGTCTGGAGCGTGCTGCATTCTCCTCTGGTTCGGAAGTCATGTTGAATCAAGCCATCTAGCATGAAGCTCGTGTGTGTGCGCCAGAACAGTGTACCTGCATATGCTCTTTGGAGCAGGCAGATGCCCCATATGGTGTTGGAAGTTATGGTGTGAGATAAATGAGAAGGAACAGTTCCTCCTCTGATCCTTCCTAGCAAGCCCAGAAGATAAAGGGAAACTGGCAACAAAATCCAAAACTTCCCTCTGGCAGTCCTGACAATAGAGAAAATCATCTGCATTTAAACTCTAGAGGAGAGCAGAGAGAAGGAGGAGGAGGGGAGGATGATTAGGGAGAGGAGGAGAAGGATAGCTGTGCTGGAACAGGCACAAAGGGTCCCAGACCCTCCAGCAGCTCCATCTGAGGCTGTGCTGTGCCTGCTCAGAGCCTGTCCTCCCAGCATAGCTATGCCAATGTGACAAGATTTCTACATCTTGTTCCTGGGCAAACAGATTGAGGAAGAATTGTATTCAGTCACCAGTCAAACAAAGGGTTAATCCATCACTACTCCACAGTGTCACCAGCTTTCTGATGCTGCCTGATTTTAAAACAAGACTTACAGTATTTCTGACCCAGGCCATCAATTATTACCATGCTTTTCTCAGTGTCCTTCTTCAACTATTACTGCAGCACCCACAGATGACTTTGATATACTGCAATCACTATGTAACCACAGTGAACTCAGACCCTCTCCCCTCTCTGCAGCCACTTCCCTTCCTTTCTAACTGGTATCACAGCAGTCACAATTTCCCCTCTTTGACTTACCAGGCCCTGTCCTCTTCCACCTAATAGACCTGTGTGCCTGGCTGAAAGTTTCAATAATAGGATGCAGGAATGCTAACCTGCCCAAAATATCATTTCCAGCATACAATTTGTAAAGCCCCCAGTTGTTTTGCTCAGAAACTTTCATGGTCAATTAAAGTAAGGATTATCAAGACATCTACTTTCAAAGTCTAGAAAATTTATTGGGGTGGCACTTTTTAAATAATACAGTTTCTAGAAAGATTTTAACTCTTGTACTACAGAAAAGCTTGGCTCTTTTCTTCACAGATTTATTCATAACAACAGGGATCTTGGTTTTCTCTCTCTTTGTTTCTTATTCAGACAATTGGAGGATATTTCTGAAACCCCTGGAGGTGTTGCACATTCTGGGAGGGCTGGCTATCTTATCTGAGAACACCCACTGTGTGCATGTTTTCTACAGTCATTGTCAGAAGTGCCCAAGAGCTCTACAACTCCCAGTTCATCTGTAAAAACCAGATAGGGATTGACAGAGGGGGCGGCTTCTGCTTTATGTCTGCAATCTGGTGCAGGACCTAAACCCAGAGAATAGCAGTGATTTTCCAAGATTATTGATAGTAAGTGTAGTGAACATTCCTTCTGACACCCACTCCAGTACCCTAATTAGTGTAATCAAAGCATTGATTGGTTTGGGTGTTGGGGGAGCGTTGATCACTAACGTTCAATATTCATATTTTCAGTCAACAGAAACATTATCCCAAGATAGAAATGACCAACACTTTTCAAAGTAAGAGAAAAGCATAGATGTCATCATTAGATGAGATTAGAGAGATGTGGTCTGTATTGCATTTATAACTGGCCTGCATTACAATGAACATGTGCAGTTTAATGCAGATAAAGATAATCTGTATTGCCTGCTAAACACTTCCATCAGTTTTACATTTATGGAGCTCAAGGCAAATGTTTAAAATTTTGGCTAATGCACCATATGTCTAAAATGTTTTAGTTCCATTTGACATTTTTAAAATATTTTTATTACAGTGGTAGCTTACTGAGTAAATTCATTTTTTTCTAGAGCTGGGTATCCCATACTCCCTTTTGCCACAGCATTCCTAGGCCTGTCTGCCATGATGTCTTAATTTTTTGGCTCACTAATCTAAGTTAATCTATTGTAATTGGTTTGGCAGCTCTATTAACTTTTTTTTTTTTTTTTGTATGTAGGTGCTAAATGAGGCAGAATGTGTGCACGGCATGCGAGGCTGCCTTTTTCCACTTGTCCATTTTAAAGCATGATTGCAATTTTCTGGACAGCAGCAAGAAAAGTGGGACAACACAGCCCCTCTGTGCAACCCACCTGGCGGCAAATGAAGCATCCTTCATGGTAGATTGGCAGTGAAGCCTGCTGGCAAGAGATGGCACGGTGCAGGTCAGGATCAACTTTGTGCAGGCTGCTCAGGGTGAATAATGTGCATGAAAACTGCACCTCAATGGCAAGACCCTACACAGAGAAATACAGAGACAGGACAGACAATATAGAGGCAAGAGTCTGTCCTGCTTCATCCCAGAGAATTTAGATTCGATAGTGGCTGGGAACCCTCACTATTGCAGGCCTTGCTTTGGGCTTCTCAAAATAACATTAGGTAAAAATATTCAAGCAGATATAATTTCAGTATTTTCATTTATGACTGCTTCTTCACACATAGCTAGCACTCTGCTTTCCCAAACATTGTAGCTCCCTGGAAATTCTGACTGAGAGCCACAGTGCAACAAGTTTTTCAGCAAGACACAAAAGCCATTATAACAAGTATCAAAACAGCGAGTCAGCCTAAATGTTTAATGAAGTGAGATTCAAACATAGCTTAATAGATTTTCTTCAAAACTTCACAGGAACATCCTTGTTGGTTCTGAAAGAAAATCTTCTTGTCTTCTGTCTTGATCAATTTTGTAAATTAAAATTGTAAGGAAACACAAGTAAGTTTTATTGCTGAAATCTCATCATGAAGTATTGCAAGGAACATTTATTAGTGTGATACTAAAATCAGAGTTCTCTGACTGCAGCAATAGCAAAACAAATTCTCCACTGATGTAACTTAGTTTAGGTCCTGGGTGCTGTGCTAAAAGGATATTTCACGTGATGCCACAATCAGGTTGTTCCAAGAGGTAGATTAATTTAGGTTCAATGGATTTATGTCAAGAGAGAATTTAGCCTAATATTCCTCACTTTGGCTTCTGTCGAGGGAAATATTCTAAGAGGAAATTTAAAGGGGTTTTGACTGATTTTATTTATCGAATTCCAATAGAAGACCTCACTGGAGAAAGGAGAAGGTCAACTTTTCCTCAGCACAATCCAATTTAGATGATTGTCAGAACAGCAGCAGATGCTTTTGAGAAACCAGTGATAAATATTTTTCAGAAGTTTAGAAGAATTTCTTTTTCATGGATGATGAGGCACTGCTCAATCATGATGGGGTGCAATTTTCAAAAGTACGTCTTTACCACTTTGGGCTTCCCCAACAGGAGTGGAAAGAAGTGTAGAGAGGAGTTTGTTTATCTGCAGATTCAGGCCACAACAGATGACCAGGACTGTTAAGAATAATTTACATAAATGTCTGACAGGGAAAGCAAATGGTGGGTTTATTTGTGTCTGTCTTGGATGGAAAAAGAGACAGGACAACTTCTTGGTCTGAATGCCCTGCAGACCTTCCTGTGCAGCATACACTGCTTTGCTGTCATCTTCTCTCACACAGATCCTGCCCTCTTGGCAAAGGACTGAAGTTTTATACTTCTCCCTGCTTTATACAAATACCAGCAAATGAATCCTGATAAAGTAATCAATCAGTTTAACAGAATGAAATCCCTGTGTACAGAAAGGTGGCATGAAATTATTTCCTAACATATTAAAGGAATACGCCGCTGTAGCCCAATTACACCTTCACTGTATACAATGAAATACCTCTCAAGCAAGTCCTCAACAAAACAATAAACCTGTCATGAAAGAAAAATTTATTGTTCATCAAGGCTGTGTATTCAGGAAGTAATACTACTTTCAGGGTCATGCTGGTAGTAACTCAGCTTGAGATTAAAGAAAATTATAGGGAGTCTTCACTGTATTTTACACTTTCCCTTTGTGGAGCTAAAAAATGTCTGTCTGAGTCCCTAAACTTTACCAGCAAAGGATTATTCAGTGAAAAACAAAAGTACAAATTGATAAGAATAGCAATTTATATATGTATCACTTCTTTCTTTGTAAGACCTTCCTTCAAAAATTATCTTAAAAGTTATACCACCTAAAACTAAAGTAACTACACTGAATTTGGGGGAAAAAAAATTTCTTCTGATTTGCATTGGTATACCTTAGAGTGGAGTCTGACCTCTTGTCAATATGAAGTATTCAGACTCCATATTCCTGATTCCATCTATAATTCTGTTTGTAGTCTAACAAAGAAATTGTGAGGTGAACTACTACTAATGATTTTCAGTATTAAGAAATCCCCTCTCAATCTTTGCAAAAAAAAAAAGAGATACTAAAATAGAAAGTGTCATATTGCAGGCTTTTGGTTAGCTGAGCAGCAAGTTAAAATCACAGGGAGAAAAGGTTGTGAAATAGGCTTAAATATTGATTGGATGCCTGCTCTCATTCTGAGAAGTTTAAGCTGTATATTCCCGGGAGCTTCAGTTGCTGAAACCTTTTTTAACAGCTTTGCTAGGCTATGCAGGCAACTTGCTGGTTCACTAACTACTTATCTAATCGAGCTGTAATTAGCATGGTTTTCTATAGAGAAAAATTAAAAATGGCCCAAAACTGTATTACAGAAGATGCACATTTGGTGAAAGGAAGAAATACAACAGATTTAAGAACTGTCCTTTACAAAAAGAATGATGGTTTTACCATCATGGGTTTTTGTGAAGATCAGTGGAACAATTGCTCCGTATAAATATGATGCCTGAATCATTTAAAAATCATTTAAAGCAGAGCTTCTGAACAATTAGAGGTATGATCAGAAACCACAGAGCTGCTGAGCAGGGAAAGTGAAGCTAGTTTTAATTCTGCTCCTCCACAATGGGGTGAAAGATTATCATATAATTAAGCTTCCTCAAGCTTTTATGGAAATATTTATGAAATGAGAGCATCTTTTAAATAAATTACTGGTCTATTTATTATTCTAAAAATATTGCATTGACAAAATATTCACCCTGGATTGATTGTTAAACTTGTTTGTGAGTCAGGCTCAACAAACATTCTGAAGAGCTGAACATTACAACCACAGGACATTTTCAGTCTGTGCCTACTACATGACTCCATTAGCTTGGGCAGAAGAGACAAAACATACTGGGATCATAGCAAGTGAGATGGGGAAAATGTGCCTCCCCAGCATTGTTTTCCCTTTCCCTGACCACACAAAGGCTGTCAAATAAACACTGTGAATTACGAGTCCCCTTATTTCAGAGAGAATATTGCAGAGCTGCAGGGCTACAGGAAAACAAGGCAGGTCAATAAAAACAATAAAAGTCTTGGTAACATTCTCCTAGGAGAAGAAATTGCAATGATTGGAGTTATTTACCTGAAAGCCCCAGTTCAGGAATAGGAACCAGATAGCTTAGGATGGCTGACATGATTTCTAGTCTCCAGATGTTGGCTCTGCGCTCTTGGAAGATCCATTTGTGCAGCACTGCTATCAGAGATGGTTGTAGAGCTACTGCTGAGCCCCTGATTCAGGACAGCTGGAGAGAGAACACTTGGGATAGCTCCCTTCTGGGCTGTGAAGACCTTAGAGAAGGCAGAAGGGTCATTTGTCCTTTCCTGTCTCGAGGCACAAGCTGGAGACAAGAAACAATGAAATTAAACACTGAACCAGTTCAAATACAAGAGAAAATTCTTTCCTGACAAGTAGACCTATCCTGTGAACCTTGATGCTGCAGGGCACTGCTGATGGTGAGAATGTGAGAAGGTGAAAGAACTGAATGTGAATATTGCTTTGCTAAAGATGGTCTAAATGAAAATTGCTACAGTTTTGACTCCTAGAGTAGTAGTCTTTCTTATGCTTACTCTGAAGTCTTGCCTCATTGTTTGAGCCAATCTGTAATGAGTAGCAGGAGGAGGACGCCTAAAGCAGTACCTCTCATCAATGGAGGTCTTCTGACACCTTCCTTTAAAAGGAGAAGGATGGGACACTTCCAGATATACTGTCAGAGCTGTGCAGTGTACTGCCTGCTGTGCTTGTGCCAGCCCTGTCAGACTGCAGCCCCAGGATGGCCCCAGCACCCCTCTGCTGGGGGTCACAGCAAAAGGATAAGGCAAAGGTCACAGGTTCCAGCAAGGGAATCTTCAAACTAGCACAAGAAAGGAAGATTTCCCTTAGGGATCAGGGCCCAGGAGAGACAGGGCCGCCTCCATCTTTGGAAGTAATCAAAACCAGCCTGGATGAGGCTCTGAGAAACCTGGAGTAAGATCACCCTGCTGAGAGCAGGAGGATAGAGCAGCTGTCACATGTATCTAATGGCCTCCTGTACTTCAGCACAGAGCCAGGTTAAACACTAATACCTCAATACCAGTAAGACTTGTCATACAAGGTGCTGGAAGGAAAGATGGGAAAATTATTCTGCACAGGAATGACCATGTGGACTAGCTCTGGGCTCTACAAGGCTTTATGTGTGGGAGAAGAGCTACTGCTGGATGCCACCAGCTCTTTGCAGACCATGGATGAAGGGAAGGAAAACATCACTCTGTGACTGCTCTGAGGATGTCTATCATGATAGCTTGATCCTTGACTTGCTAATGGATCTACTTCAGAGAGAAAGGACTTAAATAAAGATTAACCTTTGTATTCTTAGGGAAATGAGAAAGAAATATAGAATGACCTTTTACCAATTCACTGATACACTTTCCTCTTTTTGTCTGGTAAAAGGCAGTAATAATCATCCTACAGAAGCTCAAGGAAAGTCATCAGCACACATTGTTCCCATCTGATTTTTCAACATTTCTGTCTATCTACTGCCTCAAATCATCTGAAATTGTCTCCATTCATTAGAAAAGAATATAATTAGAAATCATATGAAAACATTTCTTTTCTTAAAGAGCACTAACTCTGCAAATGTCTGGTAGATCAAGAATATTTTCCAGATCCCCAGGCCCCACTGAAATTAATCTGAAGCTCAATTATTTTTCAGAGATACCCACAAACCTCCAACATTTCCACTTTATTTCAATACTTTTTTTCCTGTCCCTGCTGACCTCAGAAACTCATGCCCCCAAGACACAAAACAATCAACTTTTCTATTATTATTTGAAGACAGATATTTGTTCCGTATTTTTAAATAGCAATATGATAATAAGGTAGAGGTTTATTTGACTCACAGATACCAGCAGCTGCAGTTCCCCTTAGTAGAATAATCATAACTTCCCAGGCTGAAAGGTTTATATGACATCCTTGCACATCCCATGCATAGATTTATGGTCAAGTCCATCTGCAAGGCCACATTAGAAAAAATATTGTACAATTCTAGAGGTCAGTACACCAAAAAGCAATTTAGTACATATTAGGAAAAAAATATTTTTCCCAAAGTGCATAAACTCTTCTAAAATATTAAAATTCATCCCATCTCAAGAAGCTTGTGTAACAGTATTTTGTATGAGCACTTGCATGACCTTGCAGTGGCTTCATGCACAGGTGCTGAATGAAGACGGACTTGGCTGATTAATTCCTCTCCATTGCTTTTTGCCTTTCATTCTCATCTCCAAGCATGCAGCAGTCACACTTGGATGCAGTATTCCTTCATATCTTTTTGAGTACTTATCTGTTCTTCTCTTAAAAAAACACCATATCCTCAGCAGCTGTAATTCTTTGCTCTTTCCTGTACTTTCATGATATACTGCCACTATGTAAGACCCTGACTTTTGGGACTATTAAACTCCCCTTTATATTCTGTGGGCATGAAGTGTTGAGTGCAGATGAGACCAGGACACCTCCATGTTATGCAAGAGCAAATACTGAGGGCAGCACAGTAATTTTCTGTCTTGAGAACTGTAATGTAGCCACTGCCTGGTTTTCTGCCTCCATTCCCTTCATTTTTGCTAGCAGCATCTGAAGGCACTAATTTTGCATATGCTCCAGTGAAAATAGCAAGATGCCTTTTTCTTCATCAGCTTCAGTAAGGAAGGAATTTCTTCTACAAAACCTGACTGATCTTGAAAAAATTATTTTTAAAGATAGCTGAATAAATCTGATCAACAGAAAATTTCAGATTTCACTCAGAAATTTACCTAGAAGTATCAGATTTCTGATTGAGTTCTGTACTCCAGAGTTGCTAAGCCAAAGTAAATTTCTTTACCACTCTTGATCTCAGCAAAACTTGCCATTTTACACCAGTTGAAGATCTGTTTCAAATTACAAAGCAAAATCATATAAAACTAATTTTCATTTATTCTGTGACCTTCCCTTATGAAATTATAGTCATCCAGTATAAGTAATTTCCATGGAATACATCTTCTCCATTACAATCAATAATGGAAGCAGAGAGCAGATGAGAAGATACTGTAGCTGTGTTAGAAAATTTTCCCAACAGATTTGAATGACTGCTTCATTTCTCACAAATACTACATTTTTAAAGCAGTCTTACATGTTTTAATTGCAATGGGCAACACAGCTTGCTAGACCATCACTGCAAAGTGGTGCCTGAAGCTCTAAAACACTGAAACTAATGATCTAAAATTTCACAGAGGGAACCACAGGCAACACAGCAGGTTTGTGTTTCTGTCACAACACAATATTTTTATGTAAGCCAAAATGACACATATAATTTCATGAATAGAGCATAGACCAAGGGAAATGATGTACCCACTATGTATATATATGAAACATCTCCTGCAAGACACAAAAAGTGTGACTGGTGGGAGTCTGTATTGCTCTGTCATGTCAGTCTAAGTGCATGCATCACATTGTATGGGCTGAATTAAATTTAATTCTTTTCTCATGCCAAGAAATTCATCCTGATGCTATCTTTTAGTTTTCATACCAAATTTTAGCTTATAATATTTGGTAATTTTTTGTTTGTTTGTTTTAAAATGTTTTCACTAACTTTTGACAGGCCAGAAAGGTCTCCAAACAAACTCAGAAGAATTGTCTGGTGATTTTGCTGTTATTCTGGTGAGAAGTATCGCTATTTCAAATCCATGAACAACAAAACATTTTCTTTTTCTTTCCACTTGGGCAAATTGGGATTTCTGCTTCACATTGGAAATCTCAGTGAATCATTTCAAGCTCACTATTCACTCTTTCTTTTCTGCTTCAGAAATTAAAGCAATATTTACTAATTTGGCAATCACAGTGATTCTCCATAAATGAATTCAGGGTTATAAGATAAAGGAATATAGGATGAAATGACATTTTTGGTAGACACAGTGCAGCAACAGGGCCTGGCTGGTCACCCCAAGGCTTTGGACAAAGGGCTGCTGGGGCAGCATTTATAGTGGTAAGATAAGGGTGAGTTTGGAGTTTTGATCTGTGTATGGTGCTGTGCATGTGCAGGGGATGCCTGTGCCCAGTGTAGGCTGCGGGAGACAGGGTAACTCCTGCCTGGAAATCCACCAACATCCACTGGCATTATCAATGCAAAAGCAGAGACTCCATCCCAGCCTAAGCCACTCCCCCGGGTTAGAGGCAGGACTTGGACTACTTGCGTATCTGACACGAGCATGCGGTTGGAAGCACAACTCCTGCAGCTGGGGTGAGGAAGGGGCCATCTGTCCCACTCTACCCCATGCTGCTGGAGAGGCCCCAGCCTGGGAGACTGAGTGTGGCCCATGCATCAGGCACTCTGCTGGATCCAGCAGGATCACCAGCGCATGCTGTCCCCAGCCCTCAGGGGACACTAGCCCCTATAAGGTTGTTTTGTCACCTCCTTTGGCCACCCAGATTGAACTGCAAGCAATGCACAGTGAGGCAGCCAGTCCCGCTGGGGACAGGCATGAGAAGTGCCAGACTTGGGCATCTTCTCACAGTTGCCCCTTGACTGCTGCAGAGTCACAAACAAAAATCTCCACTGTCTGAATGTTGGAGAATGTCCTTCAGTTGTGGCTTTATTCTGTGGTCTTCACGGGTGGTAAAAGAGCTGGAGACGGAAATACTTGTTCCCTGCCAGGAATTATTAATGCCTTCCTTTATGAAATGAGAAAGGCATGTATGAGCAATCCCTAAACAAAAATTAGATGGCTAGGTCAGAGGATGCTGGTCTGGTGAGGTGCCATCTCCTATTTCGTTATGAGATTTCAAGGATAGCCTCAAGCAGTTACTTGAACCCTCACTTTCTTCCCTAGTTAGGATGGACCATGTGGGTAAAGGCCCCAGTTGCAATTCTTAAGAAAGCAATAAGCTCTTCCAAGCAGTGGATCAGGAGCTACTGACACTTGACACATCTAGAAATGATGCCAAGTAATTGTCTACAGGGGTATGGAGCTGAAGTTAATGTCATCAGCCTGCCTTTAGAAAACTATATCTCTGTAAATATTATATGTACATATTGTACATATTGAAGCATGCAACTATTTGCAAAAAGTTTAAAGAAGCAGAATAGACTAACGGTTGGGAATACTTAAAATTGTTGTGTATTGTTTTTAATCACTCTTCTTCCCTGGCAAAAACTAAACTGAGGGGGCAAAAAAGTCCCTTCCTTGAAAGAGAACAAGACTGAAACTAGAGATCCAAGAGCAGGATGCATTTCTGATTAAAGCAGGAAAAAGAACTGGCTACAGTTGTGTCTCTAATTTATGACTAGTTACTTCTTTTTAAGACTCTTTACCTAGTTATCCTGACTTTTTTTTTAAGATCTACTAATTCACAGGTATTCAGTAAAATACTCCATTATTAATTACAGGGGGATTTAGCATGTTTTGAAATACTCAGATAAGGAAGTATCCTGTGGTGAAGCAAAGGAGCAACCTTCTACACTAGAACAAAGTCTTGACTGAAATAAGCATCACACAGAACTGAGATCCTGAATAACCCAAGTGCAAGAGCTAAGGAAGTGAAAAGCATACCAGAGGTTTCTTTAAAAAAACACCAAGCAACAAACAATCCCAAGGGCAAATCTGTCTCTGATTCTGGCCTAGGAAGAACATTGTACCATATGCTTGGAAATCCCACATACAACTCAAAGAAACAAGACTGCTCCCACCCTTTCAAAAATGCCCACCAGCCCTTCTGGACATCTACAATCAGGCAACAACACCAGGCTTTTGCTTTGCCAGTTGCTCCATTCTGGCAAGTACATCTGGGTACTTTATTGCATATTACCTAAGGTTTTCTTATGGGATGAATCCCATGGATTCAGGGACACTGTGCAAGCCCCAAAGGAGACAGAGCGTTAAATCTGCTATTGTGGTCTCCCAACGCCTGGATATGTTATTCAGTCTTGTCTTTCTCAGATGCTTGTGGAGTGGATGAATTGATGCTTTTCTCCTCAGTGGGCTTTCCTGGCAGGAAGGCATTGGACAGAGAGTACCACAGCCACAACTTTTGCTAACTGAGATGTCATATGTATGTTAAATAAATTGCAGTCCTGCACCGTGACAAGGCTCTCATTGGGTCCCACATGTCCTGGGTTGCTTCATTGCTCCTGTTTTCCCCAAACAGGAGGGAGGAGCAGGATTAAAAATGAAATGGAATCTTGTGTATTTGGAGGTTTCCTCATATGGGTATGGGACTGCCAGTAATCAGCACTGTAGACAACAGCAATATTAGAAAATATCTCAGAAAAGAAAAAAGTGATACAAAAAATAAAGTTGAATGCTTTTGTGTTCCTGCTAGATGAACTGCAGGAAATTCAGATTTAACAAAAAAGTAATCAAAGATAATAATATAAATCATTAAAGCCAGCAGGTACTGTACTAAGGAAGACAGGGAAATCATGTAACATGGGGTGATGTGTGTAACAAAAATAGTCTACACCAAACAAACAGGAAAAGCTAATGAAAGAGTGAAATGAAGACTACATAAGAACTCAAAGTAAATAATAAAACTTTTTTCAAATATAAAAAGAAGATGAGGTCGATGAAGAATCATTTGTGTCTCCCAGAGACCCCAAGACCAGATGCCAAAACACGTAGACATTACAGAAAAATTAAATGAACTTCCTTCACTGTTCATGAGGGAGGAGGATGAAGTGTTGTCAAAGAGAGAAATGCACATTCCTGGATGAGAAAAATGACACTCAAAAGTGAACTCAAGGTCAACATATAAAAAATGATAAAGTGATTCTGAAAACATTTCTGGAACTCTGGGGCTCAACAGGTCCCATCCCATTCATTGAAAAGAGCACAGCAAGGCATCCCTTATAACTGAGTTATCTTGGATTTACTAAATGTAAATAATTTCTGATCAAATCTATTGTTTTCTATGATCAAATAACTGTGTTTCTGTACAAGGGATGGTCAGTGGATAACACTTATGTCACCTTTAGTAGGGCTTTTGACAGTGTCTCCAACATTTGTACTTGAGGACGCTGTGGTCTGGATGGATGTGTAACCAGCTGTGTGGGTTGGAGGGTTACGCTCAGGGGAAAGTGATGAATGGGTGATGAATGGGTCCACCCAAGGCTGGGGCTGGCTGGCTTTACTGTGAGGACTCTGGGGACTCCTGGCAGACAGAGCATTGCCTGGGCATCAGGAGTGTGCCCTGGCAGAAAAGGTGGCCAAAGGCATCCTGGGCTGGACTGGTGGGAGCACGGCCAGGAGCTTGTGGGAAGGGACTCTCCTCACACTCAGCTCCTGATGGGCCACGTCTAGACACTGTATTCTTTTGAGCTCCTCAGTACAAGCAATATATTGAAAATATGGAGAAGAAAAAATGTTAAGGAGCAGGAGCACTAGATTTTTTCAGCCTGGAGAAGAGGCGGCCTCAGGTGGACATTATAGCAGCCTGCCAGCACTGGCAAGGAGGCCATCAAGAAGATGACCAAGCTCTTCACAGTGATGCTGGGGAGATGAGAGACACTGGGGATAAGTTTGAACACAAAAGATTAACCAGGGTATCAGGAAAAACTTTTTCCCCAAGAGGACAGTCAGATATTGGAGCAGGTTAACCAAACAACTTGTACAGTCTTCCTCCTGGGAAGTTTTCAAGACTAAACCAGATAAAACCCTGAGCAACTTGATCTGATCTCAGATCTGGCCTTTCTTTGAGCTGAGTTTGGACCAGAAACTTTCTGAGGTTCCTTTCAGCATCAATTATTTTCCAATCCTATGATCTGTAGGGGTCAACAGCAAGACAGCTGAGAAGGGAGCAATGGAAGGCTCTTGTAGATCATGGAAAAACTTAGACATGATAAAGAATAAACCCCATGAGAGTTTCTGGCAAGTGAAATAGCAGCAATGCCATTTAAAGGCAAGATTGGGAACAGAGATTAAACAGCAAGTGGGGAAAAAAGGAGCAAGGGCAGAGCCTACAACTAAAGCCAGAAAAGCTGCTTCTAGCAGTACTGTCCTTGGCTTGATGTGCAGATTTGAAGAAGCCTCAGGGAAACTTAAAGCCATGTAATTTCCTCCCTGTCTGATGAAAAACTATGGACAGCCAGCAATCCAGTCATAGTAGTGTTTACCATGCAGAGACATGGAGCCAAGGGCATGATGATGATGGCCATGTTGTGAAGATACAGATATGTTCATAGCATGTTCTCTCCAGTAGAGACCTGTGGTCCAAGCCTGGACCTGAAAGCAGTTTTCCTTTTGCTGCAGAAAGTACCCAGAGAACTTCACCAGGGCAGGAGCCATTCAGAAAACATCCACTATTTTTTAACACTTTTCTTTTTCCTGGGTTAGATGCTTGCCATGGAGAGACAACAAATACTGACTCTACCTGTGAAAATCCCTGAGAAACCCAAGTTGCAGAAGACTGGAAAAGTATCATAAAAGTATTATTGCTTTTCAGTCCCATGCCTAAGAGACTGGAATGGGTAAACCTCTTTCCTGTTATCTTTTGTAATCTTTTTTCCTGAGTGATTTTGATTTCTAGCCATAAAATGGGGGAAAAACTTTAATTCCAGTAATGCAGGGACTTTGTCCGACTATATTCGCAATAATAAGAGGCTGTTTGAGCTTCAGATAAATGCAGATCAAGAAAAACCATGTGTTCTTATGCTTGTAAATAATTGCAATTTAAAGTGCCATAAAAAAGAAGTCAATAAACCCATTCCCAGGAGATCAACAAATAGCACTGTCCAGAGATTATAACCCAACACTGGGGTCATACTCAATAGACAGCTGTCTCATTTCCCTTTCAAAGAAACAGCCATATATCTCACTGCAGCTCATCACAAAAGTGTAATAAAAATACACATTCATTAACCTGCAGAAAGGAAAAGGGAAGGAATAAAACATGCTGATGAAAAAAAATAGTTCAGCCTAGCTAAGACACGAGACTCTAAGGAGCTTCAAATGAACTAAACCAAACTAGGTAATTGGGCAGTAGCATACTAGATGAAACTCAGCCTAGGAATGTGGTTTGTGGGAAACAGTTTAAAACTACTTGTAAACATTTATAGGCTCTGAGTTAGTTGTTATTGCCAGGGAAAAAGATATAGGCATTATTGTGGACAGCTCAATGAAGACATGTATTAAACATGCAGCAGTGATTTAAGAAAAAAAAAGGAATGAAAAGGTAGGGGATATTGAGCATGGAGCAGACAGAGAATAATACAGAGAACACAGGAATCAATGAGACATCCTCAGCCTTGCCAAGTCAATACACACTTATTTCGTATGCCACTTCTCCTGAAATCCACAACCTCAAGTGCCTTGCAAATCCATGCAATCTAATTGCAGAATTAAATAATAACAAGGGGAGATAAATTTGGTTCTCAGTTCACAAATCGAGTAAAGAGCAAAGGGCTGAAATGAAGTCTGGATGAGAGCTGCAGTCCTTCACCACTGAAAAAGAATTTCTGCGTAGAGAACACCAGAGAGAAAAGAGAGAAGAGCAAGAAAGCAAAGGAAAAATATAGGCCTGCTCTGGCTGCTGAAAGGGAAGCAGTGTGAGTAGATGCCTCGGTTCATTTGTGGGTAGACATCCACATACATAGCAAAAAATCTATATATATTGGTTTATCAATGGTTAGCTCCAGGGGAATCATAGTCACTGTTTCAGTAAGAGCAGAACTGGACCTCCAGTGCTGCAGCCAGGGTTCAGCTTTCTGTGCCCATTTTTCACATCTCAGGTTCTGTCTGAGTTTTATTCCTTGAACTATTTATTGTGTACATTACAAACAATTTCTGTGCATTTTCTGTATGTTTGTGCTGAATGGGAAAACCCCTGGGTGAAATGTATGGGGAGCAATGCTGGCAGGCTCAGAGCAGGAGAGCTGAATATCTGATCTGCCATGGCCATGTCATGTTTGCAGTTTCACAGCAGTAGTAATAGTGTGGAGAAAAAGAATGCAAGTATACTACTGAGATAACAATCAATAAAACTAATGCAAAGCCTGACTTAAGGAAGCTTTAAGAAATTTATGTAAAAGTAACTAAACCTCAGATAAATGAAGTCATAGGCAAAGTGCTAATGCTGAATCCAGCTGGAGTGTTTCACATTCCCACTATTAAAGGTGAAAGCAATCACTATCCTCATTGCACGGATGAAGAAAATAAGAAGAGAGGAGTTAAAGATCACCCACAAAGTCATAGAGCAGAACGTTAGTACATGGAGAATCAAACTCAGCTTTGCAGTGATCTACCAAGAGGTTACACTGCAGAAAAGTCACTGAAAAGTTCTACTATGGGAAACACCATTAATGTGCTTTGAAAGTTTCCAGTTAGAGGTGAACTACAAAGAGTAAAAAGGTGAAGAAGAAAAAACCCTAAAATTGTCATGAAAATGACATTGGGTCACCTCATTTCAAAAAAGATGTAGCAGAAACAGAACTGATCAAGAAAGAATAGGTGGAATTAGCCCTGCTCAGCTTTTGGTTTGTAACCCCAAGAAGGGTACAAAAGTCAATGCAAGAGGGAAAGCTGAAGGGGAACTGTCACTGTAATATACTGAGAGCTTAACTTCTGTCCAAGGCAATTCTCACTCACCTTTTGCCTACACATCCTACCTTAGAGGTCAAGTATTCACTGCCAATTTCTCAAAGCACTTGCTGGGGTCCACTATAAAATCTTAGCATTCGTATCACAGATATATATTTTATTCTCATAAAGTAAGTGTAAATGTGCAGGAACACAGTTTTTTTTTAAAGTAAGCAATTTCAGTCTGAAAAGATTGCATAGAATTAGAGAAAAACTAATCATGGGCAGACTTTTGAGAGGAAAAATGAATCAGATATTGAAGGTGGATCTATTTTGTACCTTTAATTAATTGGAAAAAAATGATAAGGAAATCCTTTTACTGAATGAACCGGATCCAAAAATACCCACAGGTTTTATTTAGTAAATTCTCTCCTTTGAAAGAGTGAAATAAAGAGTGGGTAGGCACAAAGAAGTTGGGAAGGAGAGTGAGCATTATTTCCTAAAGAAGGAAGTTCCAGTCTAAATTTGATTTTGATTTTGTGTAAGACAGTGATGACCTTTTCTCTTTCAATGAGGTGAACAAGGAAAGAAAAAGAATCAAAAATTGCTCCTCTTAGGCAAGCACTCAGCATTGTTTATTTACATCTGCCTTCCTGTCAAAAGGAAAAAGAATTAAGAGGGTAAAAACTGAAATAGGATTTTTTTTCCTCTATGGTTTAACAAAAAAAAGGCAACTTTGAAATCTAATTTCAAAAATTAAAAATCACATAAAATAATTTAAAGAGATCCTATTTTAGCAAAGAGGAAGTGTCGAATTAGTCACAGCCATGCAGATCACTGTCTGGGACAAGAGCAGAGGAAAGACACACATGACCCTTTTCCTACAGTCAAATTCCCATTTGTACAAAATAGTAGCAAAGAGTCAGAGGGTAGAGACACAGATATTTCAGAAAATTGAACTGAAAACCATATTCTCCTTACATAGCCCTCTGCTTCCATGTTTAAAGCCTGTTCCCTGCTTCCACTGCTGTCATAGTTTCCATCTCAGTGCCCCCTCCTCTTACCACTTCTCAAAGTAATACAGGCAACTAGATTAATTTAACCTGGAAGCATCATCCGACTACAAAATCTACATTATTCCCAAAGTAGTAAGTTCGTTTCATTCACTGTTCTCATGGCACTTTGGAGGCAAGAGTGAATCTGGACTATAATAAACAAAATATTTCTAAACCCTTTTTTCTATATACAGCTATCCTGAACAGACACCACTGCCAAGTGTTACAGGATCAAGAAGTATTTGAATAGGCATGGTCTGTAGCCACCTGCAAGTCTGAGCTGTGCAGAAGCTAGAGGTCCTTTGCTTGTGTTTTTGATGTTGAATGATTCTTGTTTGTCATAAGACATTAAAGTCAGGGAAGCTTTCTTCTGCACAGCTCCATCATCCTCCTCTGTTGTCTGAAGGCACTATCCTCACTGCTACTGGGACCACTTAAATACAAGGGTTTGATCTTTTTTTTCCACTTTTCTTTCACATCACTGCCTATGATCTCCCATAACAATAAATTGTTGGGCCAAATTTGCTCTTTGACTCCTTGAAAGTCTTGCTTTTTCATTTCACAGATGTCTAAAATATTGGGAGACTGAGGGAATATCTTTCTGCCTCAGTCAAATACATGAAAAACCTACTGCAATGCCAATGAGAGGAACTCTTCTCAAATTCACATTTCCCTCTCAAAACAAAGTGATCCTGAAAGAGGCTCCAGCCACCTGGGCAGAACAGTGTGCTCAGAGCCCTCCATGCAGACTGGCCAGGTGGGTGCAGGGCAGTCAACAGCACTAAAGGCACAAAGGACATTTGGGACTTGCTGCACCTTTTTAGCAGCCTCCACCACAGCTGCTGACTCCCTGAGCCAGCAGTGCAAAGCCATTCCAGGCCCACAGTTCAGTCTCTGGAGTTCACCAGCCAGGTCCCTGTTCCACAGTGGTTGCACATCAGGAGGACCCACATCTCCTTTGGGCCCCATGCAGTACACCTGAGATCCTCAAAATACAGCATTAGTATGTTAGCTTTTTTTTTTTTTTGTCAGAGGCACCCAGCAGGATCCATAACACAAACACCAAATCCCCACTTTAGAGCGTGGAAAAGAAGGCTTGTGTTGCCTGCTCTGCACCACAGCACAAGAGCACCTGGTATTTTTGGGCAAATTATCCAACTTTAACATAAATCACTATTGTCACGGCTGACATCTTCCACATTCAGAGAAGTAAGTAAATCCCAGAAAGAGCACTCAAGTCCTCTGCTTGTTTTTCAAAAGAAGTTTGGGATAACTGAACTCCTTTAGATGCTATAGACTGACAATATCTTATGTGAATATTGGAAATATCGTGTGTTGTCCCTGGCCTTCCCTAAACAGCTGCTTCAGATTAGCTGTAACACGCTTCTTGGTTAACAAGAAGCTAATTCATCATGTCATACAGTATTGTCTAATGATTTTTTTTAGAAACTTGAAATACAAAATTTAAGCATAAACACAACTTTTAGAACCATATATTCTAGGTTTTCCTGGTGCACTTTTTTTATAATGTCTGTGGATTGTAGCCAAGACAAAGAATATCTCGTTTCAGTTTCTTTACCCCTCTCTGCCCTGTTGTTTCTCAGTGGAAAATGTTCTGGTTTGCATTCACTCTTGCCCAGCAGTTTTTCAGTTATAACATGCATGAAACATCCAGGCAAGAGGATATCAAAGGGGTTGTTACTTGTCTGAAGCATCTAGAAGCTAAGCTGCTGCTCTGAGTATGCCTGAGCATGCAGGACAAACAAGTCAGGTCCCTTTTGCTCGCATCTGGGCCTGTATTATTGTATTCTGTCCCTAAGGGATTCATGTAAAATATATGGGCAATAATTGACAGACTTATTAAGCAGATTCCAGACCAGATGGAGTTAATGCAACTCTGCATGGCTGCACCCATTCAAGGAGACATCCTTCCAGGAGAGGAATGCTCTTTTAGTATGGCAGCTTATGGTATTTACATGCTCATCTTCTCTAATATTTGTTCTTGGTATCTTCCTTCTTTTACACTCCACTCCCATTTTAGAAACTGGATAGCACTCTAAAGAATTGTTTGCTTAGGACCACTGTAAGAGTAGGAAATATTTCTGAAAATCCATTTCCCCAACTATACAAGATTTTGATTCATAAATCTGGGCTTGGCAAAGCCTTGCTTCTTCTCAATTATGCAGTAAAACTGTACAAAATGCAAGGAGGTCGAAAGACTGCCCAAGGTCACAACGGGAATCAGTAGCTCAGGTTGAGTGAAGCGTACAAACATGTGAGCTCTGATTTTCGTCATCTGGCTATTGGACAACACTCTTTATTTCCAGCTACTATTGATTTACAGCCTTCTACCCTCAGAATACAGCTGGCATTTTGTTAATTCAGTATCCAATGGCTCATAATGATCCTGCTAAAAATAGACTGTTATGGGGCAATGAAACTTCATGAAATAATTGCCTAAAAGTGTGACCAGGAAGTCATTTTTCTTACATAGTCTGATTTCTAATTCCTCAGACAGAAGGAACTTTTTGCTCAGCTAAGTTTCTTGTACAGTCAGTAAACAATATTTCCAGTGGAAAAGTTTTCTGGCACAAATTGCGGACTATTTTCGAACTGAATGACTTTTAGGAATGATTTTTTTTTTTTAAATTTTCAGTGGGATGCTATTGAAATTTCTCATTTGAGAGATGAGAGATTTGAAAGATGGAAATTCTTTCCCTAAAAAGGAAAAGAAAATAAAAGAAAGAAACTTCTCAGGAGGCATGAGTATCAGGAAGATCTCCTTAAAAGACAGACTAATAAAAAAAGAAGGAATTTTATCACGTTACAATTTTCCAGATTCCTCAGATGACACAACATGTCAACCCATATTATTTGCTATGACAGATCCTGCCTGACACAGTGAATCACAGTGGCCAGGGCATGTGACTGGCAGCCATTAGTGCAGAGGGTCTGATCTAAAGTCACGGGCTTTCCTTTACACCTGCCTGCTGTACATCTGCAAAAGCTGGGGCAGTACGTGCAGCCAACTGCTCTTGGTTTGTTTGCAGATTCAGAGAGAGCAATAGCAAGGGACAGAGAGTCCTTTTCAGCACTCCTATTCCTTTCCAATTCTCTGTGCAAAATGACTAGAGATTTCCATTAAAACATCAAAATATCTTTCTAGGTGTAAGTCCAGCTCTGCATAAGATAAAGAAATAAAAACTGTATAAACAATCTTAGTATTCAAAAGCCTTTCCAAGCCAATTGGTGTATAATGAATTCAGTGTAAATGTGTGCTGACCTTGGATACAAAATTATCTCTTTCTGCCAATAATTTGCATAGTGGATATTGCTTTTGAGTCAGGAATACAGTACGTTGCAGTATGAAGGTTTTAAAGGATGAAAAGAAAGTAGAGACTGAATATTAGCTCAGAGAGACCTGCACAAGCCAGGAAGAACATCGAGAGACATTGAGGTCTTCCTCAAGTGAGGAGACAACTGCATTGTTTTTAAGGAGTAAATGCCTTTGTGTTTATGTTAATTCATGCACATGATCTAGCTGCAGCTCATAAAGTAAATTGTACATAGAGTGGAGGAGACAGAAAATGGCTGTTCAAACTACACTTGCTGCCCTGTCAGGCAAATGCCCTCCCATCAATGGAGGCACACTTCTGTGCATAGGGCAGGGGATGGAGTGAATCCAGGCATCTCCTTCCACAGCCTTGGGAACCAGCAGCTGGATCCAGAACTAGCCTGCATGCAAGTAGGATGTAAAGGAGAATAAAAATGTTCTCTGACCTCTTCACTAAAAACTTCACAGGCACTAACATGTGACTGGGACTTCTGCAATCCCCCCCAGCTGCAAGGATGGTGCTTTAGCATGGACAGAGCAGAGCTGTTTCCCTCTGTCAGCAGCAGCCTCTTCCTTGGTGGATCTTACTCCAGCCACAGGCAAGGCACTGAATAATCCTAATCTTCCCCACTCTTGTCAGTGCTTTCCTCCTTTTTCCTCTTCCTCATGTTACATCACCTCCTTGGGCTGTCTCCAGGACTTCCCATGTGCCTTCAAACCCCCACATCAAATAGGTCCATAGGCCTACAAATAGGACATTTTTCAGGTACCTTCAGAATAGGAAGACAGTGCAGGACACCTTGTGTGTGCTGAGCAGTGCTGACCTATGAGTAAAAGACTCTCTGAAATGATGGAAGGACTAAAGCACCTGAAAGTTGTAACCCTGCACCTTCAAAGCATCATTTCTAATGTTTGCTGCCCCATACACTGCACATGCCTTTAGCCAGTTGGTCCCTAGTGAAGGACTGGTTATTGTCAGTGTAATACCAACCCAGCACAAGTACTTCCTGTCACTGGTTGATATTGTAGAGCATAAACTGTGAATGTTATTTCTCTGTCTCTCTTTAACATATGAACTATTTAGTGAGCTATTCATATTCCATGATCTTAATCCAGCTCAGTCCTAATAAACACCATCTTGCTTTTGTCCCATAGGATCTGAAAATACTTAACAGAATTGTACTGTTTTCCTGGATAGACTAATTTTTATTCAGTAAGATCATAATGTGCCAGAATTTTTTTAAGTGAATCTTTAGATGTGTCAGCCCTTGCCCAAGAGAATTGCAGTAAATATGCCTACATCATTGATTCATGCAATTCTGGACTTCTTCCACTTTATTCTGAAAAGTCAATATTTTTGAAGGATTCAGGATAGGAATGTTAGTACAGTACATTGGTAAAGACAGCTCTTCTTCTGAGGGAATATGAAGGCTAGCACCTTAAAAACACTGTAAATATTAAAAGAATATTGCTCATGGCAGAGGACTAGCTGAAGTAAAATGAGGCCCTGACTAAGCACATACATTGTTTATAGGGCAGATGATTACAACTGTGAGAGAGGGTTTCCTGCCACATGGCACAACACAGGAGATGTCAAAGAACACATCATGCTTAACAAACCATGCTTGACTTGCTGCTTTAAGGCATATTCCACACATACCCCCAATACTCTGTGATGAAAATATGGGAGTGCACTGGGACTGTGGAGCACCAGTCAGGAAAGGGGAAAGGACTGGATGAGGTTTCAGAGGAGACATGGAAATGGAGACCCACCTCCATCTGTGGCATGTTGCAGGGTGGATGTCACTGATGTTAACTGGACTACTCAAACCTGATGGTGTTTTCATTTCTGCAAGATCAGAAAGGAGCCACGTTCAACTCTCTGGCCCCACTACTGCCCAGGGCTGTCCCTGTCATTCCTGTTCTCCTCATTTGCACAGTGGAGGAAAAAACCTGCTTACTATAGTGACACAAAGGGCTTTGAGATGCTGCAGTGTAAAGCACTGGGTAAATGTAAATGACAGCCAGGTCACAAGAGTAAAGAGCATTTGACCCTTCTTCCTCTGTTTGCACAGGGGATGGAAGGGGAAGGGGATGGGCTGGGGTAGAGATGAGTTGTTACTGTTGATATTATCACTGCTGATGATTATTCCAGATGAGCTGAGAATGATGGATTCAGACAGAGATATCTGTGCCAAATACAGTAATAGGCCTCTTTGCAATGTCTTTTTAGTCACCTGGCAGTGGCTGATGACACTCTGCCTACTGACACCCTGCCCCATGGCCAGTATTGGCTCAAAGGCATTCTGCTGATGCTCTGCCTCCAACCAGTGCCAGTAGTGGGACAGACAGACTGCCAGCACCCTGTCCCCAGCTTGGCAGCAGTAGAGTGGGCAGAACACTGTTAATGTAAGGTGTGCTTTGCTCCTCCCACCACTCCAGTGGGAGCCAAGGGACAGCACAGCTCTCACCTCTTCCAAAAGGTGTTGCAGCATTAGCTGTTGCTGCCAGACAATGGGACACCAGGTGTTCCTGACAGGGCACAGAACCCACGGTATCCCTGTGATCTTGTGTTTGCTGTCAGTGATGGGATGAGTCACTGTGCGGGCACCTTGCTGCTCATCTTTCTTACTGCCTCAATAAAGCTTTGACTTTTAAGGCCTTATCAGAGTCTATTACTGTTTGGACCCACTGAGTTAGATGGAAACAGCTGGCAGTCTTAGAGCAGAGTGAGGGGTTTGGATAAAGACACAAAAACAAGGGTGAGAAGGTTTGTGTACAAGCAGAAGATTTAGTACTGCCAAGCACACAATCAGTATTGCAAAATAATCTCAGCAACATGTGTTCAGCTCCTGGCCAAGGGTCAGAACAGTTCAGCTTCCTGAGCTTCCTTCCATAGCTTAAGAACAAAGAAACAAAAGCTCTTTCTGTAGCACTCTGCAGTCTTGTCCTTCAAACTATCCCAGGAAAATGAGAATCCTAGACAGGAGAAATCCTGTGACACATCTCATAACGGAAGACATTACTTGGGAAGTCCCCAGTCTGAGCTTCCCAATCCTGCTGCATGTGATCTTCATCATCTGTCATTCCCATTTTGTCACCTGACAAAATGCTCTCTAAATCAGCTGGATTCCCCTAACTTATTGCAGTGGGGTTTGCAGGTTACTTTTGCTGATAAAAGGATAATCCTTAGAGAACAAAAGGCATAAAATGCTCAGTGGGAAAGAGTTTGGGAAGTGCTTGTGAATGCCAAGATCCAAAAGAAACAAGCTTGAGTTAGGTCATGGGGGAGACCAGACACAGCCATTCAAACCCACATATTTTCTTATGGAAAGCAACTTCCTTTGTGTCATCTAGGGACAGAATAAAACGGAAAGGCAAAGGGAGATGGGAACTCACACAGACCTGCTACAGACCATTGAGTTTTTTGGCAAGACCTGTGGCCCCTCTGATCTCTGTTGCATGTTCTTTCTCCCAGTCATACAAAAGAGATAACTATACATGCTTCAGGACAGGTACTGATAGGAGGTTACACCAGAAGTCTTTGTTGTTCTCTGCTGTGGAGCCACAGTCTGTGCTACAAATGGGGGAGACTAATATTTTTAATTCCAAGATTAATGGAGCTAACAGGAATATTTGTTATCAAGACATTTTCCTCTAACCCCAGGGTTACTGCTGAAAGCTTTGTATTTTCTTCATAACTTGCTGAAACAGAACAGCAGAGAGAGAAAATTACTTCTGAACAAAGAGGCCTGTAAGTAAGGAGTACAGAGGTAGGCAGTCAAGGACCTGAAAAAATTGGTATCATGCAAACAGATGGTGTAATTCATAAGAAAAAATCAGATTTAGTCCAATGCCACTTAGGACATGCCTTCATCAATAGTTAAGAAGGGGCTGGTATCCCATCTGACACCACAGGTCTTTTAACTAAGTGCACATTTCAATGGATGATTTTGAGCAGCAAAAGGAAGCAGCTGAAATATAAGGTGTGTGAACTGGACAGAAATTGCTATGTATAGAATCATAGAATTTTTTAGTTTTGAAAAGATCTTTAAGGTTATCAAGTCCAACCATTAACCCAGCACTGCCCAGGCCAACACTAAACCATGCTCCTAATTGCCACATCCACACACCTTTTAAATACCTCCATGGATGGTGACTCCACCACTACCTTGAGCAGTCAGTTCCAATCCTTGACAACCATTTTGGTGAAGAAATTTTTCCTAATATCCACTCTAAACTTCTCCTGGCTCAGCCTGAGTTTGGTTCCTGAGGTTATTTGTTCCTATCCTCCTAGAGAAAAACTAACATTTGCCTGATCTAACCACACGGGTCAAATGAATTGGGACAGCTACCAGAAAGCAGAAGATCATCCTGCACTGCACAAGGAGTTGACCCATAATCCCTGGTTACAACCAATTCTTGTGTTGTAACCACCATGTTAAGCTCTGGGAGGTGATTTTTCAATTTTTCAATTTCAAGCTTGATTTTAGCATTTTGCCTAAGGGAGGATAACAAACATGACTACTGAAATCTTTGTCTTCTGAGGGCTATGTTAAGTGAAAATGGATTATGCTAATTTATATTGGCTGCTCAGGAAGGCAATGACAGTTATTAATGATCTACACAACCCAACACAGGAAAGTACTGACAGACACAAAAATATGGTAGAGCTGGTCTTATGGGTATGTTTCCTGTTCCCAGTTCCCAGTTGTGCCCAGGCACAGGCAAATCCCTAACTTATGCAGGTAAGAGCTGTATTGCTCCTCACATCCCAGGGGGTCTGTGGAGACCAAGGGGGCTGATTTTGCAGAGTCTTTATCAGCTACAGCACAGAACTTTTCTGCTACTGTGGGGGACACTCTCTGCTACTGGCCTGTATTTTTGAAACTAGTGAATACAGGAACATTTCAGAGAGCCTGGACTGAGCTGGGGCACATGGAGTGCTTCTCTGGTCACCTTTCTGAAGGTTTGAGCTGCAGAAGTTCACCTCACAGGATTCAGCAGCAGGGTGAGCATGAGTGTCCCTTACACCCACCAACAAGGAAGGCTGCCAGGAGTCATGGGACAAGACACTAATTTCTGCCAACCCCAGGCACCAGGGCTGAGGCAGGCTTGGAGTGAGGCCACAGCTGCTGATCGTCTGCACCACATGCACTACCAACCTGAAATCACTGTCATAGGATCATCATAGAGATACAGAGTTTAGGTTGGAAGGGACCTTTAAAGATCATCTAGTTCCAGCCCTCCTGCCATGGGCAGGGACACCTTCCTCTAGACCGAGTTTCCCAGAGCCTGATCTGAATGTTTCCAGGGTGAGGAATCTGTTTACCTCAGTTCTTACAGACCCTCTTTATCACTGTCTAGAGGTAAAGAGATTTTATACCTGAGATGAGGAGGTTATCCATCACTGGGAGTCGGAAGGTCAGAGTTTCACTATGGTAAGTGCTAACCAGGAATTCTCCTGTCCTGATGAATTTACTGACTAGGCAGCACCAAAGGAGAGTGGGTGGCTATTGACATCATGGAGAGCATAAAACAAGTATTCCCAACCATAAATATTTTCATTGTTCTTTGCACAATGTTAAGAAAATGGTATAAACCTACTCTTTGCACAGATCAATAGATGATCAATAATAAAAGCAACTTCTAATCACAAGCAGGCACTTTTATAGTCTCAGCTGATGTGCAAGATCAACTAAAAGGGGACACCTCTCATAATAATTTCAGTATGTTTGTGTGTTTAAAAGCTGAGTGGTACTGTTGACTTCTAGTCCTGATCTTCAGAGCCACACCACAAGCACCAGAGTCTAAGAATCTTCCTGCCACCTTGCATGCAGCACCAGGCTCATGCAAACATCCATCCTGATGCTAATATCAGCTTTCCAAGCATGATTGTCATCCAAGAGGTAAATAAGGGGTGGTTACAGGTGGTCAGAACTGGCTGCTGAGATTAAGAAGCCCCATGATGAATATGGAAAAGGAGCTTGGGAAACTACTTCAAAGCAAAGGTTTCATGGTAAGGCATTTCAACCTCTCCTCAGGCCATGAGCAGCAGCTGAATTTGGGAGAGCAGTGCATCCAGAAGAAGGACTTTGGCTCAATGCTCTCTTTCCTTCTTGGCTGGAGAAAGCTCTTTTCCACTGACTGTCATTGATCCAGACAGTATTTACTCAGATTTCCACAGACAGCAATAAGTCAAGGGGCCCAGACAGGGAAAGCAATTAAGTTTTCCATGTGAGCTGGATCTACCATTTCTGGAGCAGACTGGTGTGCCCAATCCATATCACAGGCCTGGCCTTTGGAGAGATTTCAGAAAGAAAGAGGGACGTATTTTATCCATCAGTCTTTTGATTTCTGTGTTGGAACAGCCAGCGTTGCAGCAGTAGATTTTCAGGCTTTAAGGCCAGCGAGCTCACCATGGTTGTCTCATCTGCCCAGCTGTGTAAGGGAACCCATCAGTTCTCCCTGACAATGCCCCCATCCAGCCCAATGTTGTGCAATTCAGCAAGAGCACACCCCTTGGAAAGACAGTCAGGCTGATTTAGTCTCCAAGTGATGGAGATTCCCTCCCATCCCCAGGTAACCTGTTCTGCTAATGAATTATGAGAAGGAAGGGAGCCATTTAGTCAATGGTATTTGTGTACAATGGTTTTACATGTTGCAGTGGTGCCCACTGCAGTAAGTAAATTGCCCCCTGGCTTTCATAAACATCATCTGTACACAAACATTATCCAAAGCAACTCTATGTCAGGGAAATTCTCCAGTGTAAGATAATGTCATCTCCACAGCAATAAGAAAGGTAAAACAGTACTTGGCAGCTGGGAAAGAGAGCGAGGCGACAAACAGCAGCCAGCTGTAAAATGACCGTGTCAGGGCTACAGCTGCTTGTGTCTGCCTGATTTAAAGCACCAGCCCCACAAAGGCATGCTGAGGAAACTAATTCTGTAAGAGAGGAACTTCATACCCAGGAAAATTATGAGGAACCCAGAGGTCAAGCTGGTTCTGTAGGGTGCCTTAATAGTACAGCCACCAGCAGAAAAAATGTCAGAAATTAAGTTCCATCTAATCAGATAGAATTGGCAATAAAGCCAGGACTGCTCCATTTATTTATTTATTACATTAGGTCCAAGGGAACAAGAGCCCATTTTCCTTCTAAATTTGTATGTAATTGCAGACAGCTCTTCATTAGTGCTAACCTTCATCTTGGAGCTGATGCCATCATTCCTGTTTTATTGGCAGAGAAACTGATGCCAGAAATTGAGAAGTCATCTGGCCAAATTCTTGCAACATCTCAGTAATAGACCAAAGAAAGGAATGTTGCCCTGCTGCATCATATCCCTCCCCCATGTCCTCTCAAGCAGTACCCAGAAGGAGAAAAGTCCTGACAGTCCAGTGCAAATCTACCACTTCGACCAGCTACAGTCAGACTGAATGGTCCATTTTGACCATAGCCAACTCCCTGTCTACAACTCTGAAGGCTGCAACAACCTCTTCCATCATGTGAACAAGGGCAAGAATATTTTTGCTCATGCAACATAGACTCATCCAACCCTACTTTAGGAAGGTGTGCAGAGCTCAAGTGTCTTTAAGTTGTGTGAACTCTTGGTTGAAAGATGAGACACAACTGCTTTAGGCCATTTAGTCCTTGCTTTTGTCATTGAATGTTGCTAAGACAGAAAGGCTCACCATTTTGTGGCTGAGCAGCAACCTAGTTATTAGAATTAATACTTGTCTCACCCTGATAGCAAACAGCCCAAAAGAAAATGTTAACCTGCCTTTAAAACATAAATGGGATTGTTCCAGGTGGACTTCTGTCTTCTTCACATAAAAAAATGAAAAATTAACACTTCTTCATCCAGAACCCATCTGTTAACACAGAGCAAAACAGGAATTCAATTTTTGCCAGTAGTGTCAATTGAGCAAACAGCTTCTTTGTGCACCAAGACAGGGAGGGAATCTGAAGCCTTCATCTTCCATCAGCATCTTCAGCTTCCAAAGAAAACACAAAGAAAATTATTATCTGTTCTTCCAAGGGGGAAACTAAGGAGTTAATTTTATAGACATTATCAGGACATGGGCACAACACTAAGGATAAAATAAAGAACGGTCGTTGTTCCTATGTGCTTACAAATGGCTGGATCTTTCTGAACAGTTCAGCATACTTTTTTTGTGGGTTTTTTTGTTTTCTTTTTTAATCTATGATTAAGTGTCCCAGGGGAGGCAGCTGCCTGATGAGCACTTCAGGAAATTTGACCCTTATCTGCAGGTGCTTAAATGGGAGCTGAGCCCTGGGGAAAAAATCATGCCTCTGAAAGTGGCAATGAGAGCGGCAGGGAGCTATTCCCTTGTCAGGAGATCATGGCTGTGATCCAGTCTAGCCCAAGTCAGGGGCAGTGAGAGCTACCTGACCTCCAGAACATTCCCAGCCCAGGAGGTGGCAGCCATGAGTGGAAGGAGAAGGAAGGGCAGGGACCCAGCAGCCACAGCAGCTCAGGGAGAGCCCCTTCTCCTGCTGGCATAGAGATACCTCTTGACCTTGGCCAATGCCACCAACACACATGAAAAGCAAAATCAGGATCTACCAAATCAAAGAACTGCACTAAACCATCTGTACAACATGTCCTCTGCTCTGGTGGTTATTCTGGCTGTTTGAACTCCTCAGGCATCACCAAGCATTGGCTTTGTATTCTAGATCCCGTGTCTGAGTCCATGAATATCTCGGCAGTTTTTCTGCAGGGTCAGAGCACCCAGCTGCCTGTGCTGCTGCCCACTAACAGACTGCCTGGTGTAGATCTGGCCTGTGCCAGCAGTCTGCCCCCAGACTTCACCCACACACCATTTTAGGGATGGCACAGGTTAGGAACTGTCCCGACCAGCCCCTGACTACATACATACTGGGTTTGAGGGTGGAAAGAGAGGGGATTAAAAAAAAAAAAAAAAAAGGTGAGTGGATGCAAGCCAAGCTGTGACATTCAGCCTCAGGCCTGGAGAACAAACCCTGTGCTGTTCTAGCTCCATAGCTGGAGTAATTTCCTGGCCTTTCCCCATATTCAGTCCAGGGTACGTGCAAGCTCTCCCTGCTCTCCTCTGTACCCTCCATTCCCTTTCTTTGGACCAAACAGTGAAGTCATGGGTCTGGGGCCAGCATGCCTTAGTCCAGCAGCAGGGCTTGATGCATTTATTAGCACGTTACAGAATATTGATAGTAGAAATCACATAGAAATCACAAATTTCTATGCCTCGGAGACAGCTCTTGTCTTTTGTCTTTGCTAAACAACCAGTTTGTGATATGACCCAACCCAGACTCAGGCAGAGTTTTTGCTCCCACTCTTCAAATCCTCACTCTTCCAACCCTTGTCCCATACAACTTTTTTTCAGCAGGGATTTCTTGCAAAAGAAACCAAACAAATAGCAAGTGACCTTCTGCTCCAGCTCACTTCCCTCTCACACCCCTCTCACCTCCACCAGGAGGCTCAGGTTTGTCTTCCTCTAGTCCCTGAAATTCCCCAGGACAGAACACCCACTGTTCTCTTATGGCTATACAGAGTCTTAAATTGTGCCAGGGGAGGTTTAGGTTGGGTATTAGGAAGAATTTCTTCACAGAAAGGGTGATTGGGCATTGGAATATGTTGCCCAGGGAGGTGGTAGAGTCACTGTCCCTGGAGGTGTTTAAGAAAAGACTGGAGGTGGCACTTAGCTCCATGGTCTGGTTGACAATGTCATGTTAGATCATAGGTTGGACTTGATGATCTCAAAAGTTGCTTCCAAACGACTTGATTCTGTGATTCTGTGAAATATAATTTGCTTTTGCTCTTTATAAAAAAAATCTGTCCCAATTTGTCTTCCCTTTCCTTTTCAGTTTGGAAACCTTTGCCACTTTCCCTGATTGCTCTCATATCTTTTTAATGATTTCTTAGGGCTTTTCTTCACCTTGTCTGCAATTTTCAGGGAGAAATGACATGGAGCTCGGTTCCTATTTATCTTCTCTTCCTCTTCCAAAGTTTATTTTCAGCCTATTCTGCTCATAAACTGATTATTCCTGGACCTTGCTTCTCAGTTCAGATCTGCAGGGACCAAGCACAGTGTGTTCCTCCATATGTTCTACCACATCTTTCTGTTCACTTGCTCTCTAGCCAAATTAATTGTTAATTAGTCATAAAATGTGAATATCTTAAAAAAAAAAAAAAAGAAAAAAAAAGAAATAAAGAAATAAAAAGAAAAAAAGAGTGAAGAGGAAGAAGCAGACAAAGAAATATGCTCTGCAATGGAGCAGTGAGTGTGGTAATGGGAAGCCAAAGCTTGGAAATCTCCTTTCCCATAGCTCTCAACTCACAGCCCCCTACCCTTTCCTCCTCCTCTGTCTGCACAGGAAGGCCCTCTGAAGTAGCTGGGAAGCAGATCTGGCTCCCCAAAGTACACAACAGCTCTATGAGAGTGCCACTGCCCCGTCAGGCCCCTCTGCCAAGGCCATGGTCCAGACCTGACTCATCTCACAACCCCAAAGTGTCACCAAAGACTCAGCCAGCTCTTGGGTGTTCCTCACTCTTCAGCTGGACCAATGCCAGCTTTATGTTTTTATTTGTACCTTCAGCATTATTAGGTTGTCCCTTTCTTTCCCTTAGTATTTTTAAATGTACTAGACGCCTAGTGAGGAAAATCTCAGGCCTGCACTCTTGTCAGTAGCAAAGCTACAGTGTACTGGTGCCCCAGGGGGACACCTCCAGGTGCCCTCACTGAATATACCATTACAACAGCCAGAGGTGAAAGATGTGCTGCACATCTCCTTGCAAGGGCAAGATCTACACCCCTGACAGAGGATACATAGTAGATATTAAACATCAAGGTCCCCGTTTTCTGCTATGCCCCAGCTGCCGAGAGCCACTCTGGTGCAGCAGAGGAAATATAAACCCAGCAGAACTGGGTTTACAGCTGCTTTGTCAGTAAATTGGCACAAAGCAGCTGGAGCTTACCAGTAGAACTGGCCCTATTCCTGGGTCCACGTCAGCCTCATTTTATGAGGACACTTCTGATAGCAAAGACAGGAGCTGTGGAACCTTAATAGAAATACAATAAAATCAGTTAAAAACAATTATGTACTCTGTGTGTAAAATTGCACCATACCATATTTTATGGGGACCCCTTTGAAGTTGTCTGCTTTGAAGCACAGAGGGGAGAACTGAGGCTTCCAGGAGCAGCACAGCTGCAAAGATCTAATCCAGCAGCACCTTTCTCACTGCCTAACCCATGCTGGAGCATTGAAATTAATTATGCTGTGGGTTGAAATGTCCTGCCTTACTTCTGAGTATTTGTTCACTAACTTTCTATCACAGAGTCAAAGGGATTCTTTTAGATTCGAGGAGATTCTGGAGTTACATGTGAAAAGTTCATTGTTCACACAAGGTTTGCAAAACCCCCTAATATGATGTGATTTAAATTTGAAGTAGCATAACCTTGTAACCAGATTAAAAGGGATAATTGCAAAGGAGTGCAAGACAGAGCACACTTAAACCAGTGTTTTGGAAATTTAAAATGAAAAAGGAAAGAGTCAGCACTCTTTAGTAAAAAGGGAGGTTGTGTAAGCACTTGAGAGGGAAAAAAAGAAAGAAAGAAAATGCTTTTTTCTACATGGAGAATTAATCTGAGCACTGACCTCCAATCTGCTCTGTCACTTACACAGTGGTACAGGAGGAAATGGGGACATAGTACAAATGACAAAAACGAATTCCTGCAGAAGCAACTCTTCTGATAGAGACATCCATTCTCCAGACTCAATCCCAACCATGATAACATACTTGCATCTTTCATCCTGCACAACTCCTGCTCTGCTAATGGAAAGCTTCCACAGAAAAAGTGCAGCTTACAAGAGAAAAAAATCATTGTGAGCAAGTTTGAATTTCTCTAGTACCAGAGCTCTGGTACCATGCTCTGGCAGTGAAAGAAGCCTTTGGCTTTTTAGGCTCACCAAACCCACGCTGAGCCCATGCAGGTTGCCAGCCTGGAGTATCTACAGACTCTGATCTACTGCATTGCTCAAGGCAGGATGGATGACAGCAGACTATGACTATCAGCTAGGCTGAGTTACTCTGTTGGGCAAGAAAATAGATGCTATTGCCTGCTCAGCAGTAAAGGGAAAAGGGAAGGCATCAGTAAGGGAGAGAGACAGTTATTATAAGTTTTACTAGGTACCGAATTAAATCGATGCAGTAAATGGCACTTAATGCACTTTAGTGACCCAATGCATTTACTTCACCATACTGTGCCATGTGCCTGATCACATTTGATGCATAACACATGAAAAGCACTGGAGGCCATTGCTGGAAAATTTCAGGATGCAAAACAAATCGTCTGGGCACCTCTGTATTTTTTCCATCATTTCTGCACGCACACACACATGTACACATCCTTTCCTGCTGGTACACTAGTTTTCAACAGCACCTTCCAGAGCTCAGCTTGGCACTGACTCCACATTCCCACTGAGTTTGCCTTCTCAGGATGAGCAGTCAGGGCCCATAAATAAATTCTGATAATTTCCTTAGTTCGCTTTGACTGAAACATCACAGCTGCTTTTTTATTTTATTTTAATCTATTTTCTTAAATTTTATTTTTAACCAAAAATCCAAGAAAACTTGGATTGGTGCAATCTTGGAAAATTAATAAAGTGTGCCAGCTGCAAAATACAGCAGGACTTCATTCATTCACATGGCATCAGTCCAAACACACAAACTAAGCAGGCTGTCCTCAGAAAGTTCAAATCCAAGGGCTATGTAAAGGCTCAGATTTCTTCCTTTACCTGACACCCGGGGGGATATACAATGTCGGAGCTGTGGAGATATAAAAAACACAACACAGTTCTAGAAAGATGCTAGGTGTTGGCAAAGCTGGACTTCTCTTCTTGTCCTGACATTGATTCACCTTTCTTTCCCTTGCTACCACACGGACATGTGTAACACGAGGACATGGATAACCTCTAGAACAGCTGGACTTGCAGACAGTGTATATCCATAACTGTAATCAGCTGGGACTCAACAGGCTGGGGTAGCCATGCCTTACAAGACTGGACCTCAAAAGTGTGCCCCTTTGTTATATAGGATTAATGACTTTCAACCGTTTTTGTAAGTGGTTGTGACTGTGATATTGTTATTGCTGCATCTCTCCATAAATCATTATGTTTTTCCAAACCTTTTCTTCAGTTAGAAGTTAAATAGAATAAATGAGGGGAAACTACAACCAGACATGCAATGAAAGGGTTTAGAAGCAGCCGCACCCAGTGCTCTCCCCTATGGGTCATACCCACACCCCTGAGGGTCCTGCCTGGCAGAGATGTGGCAAAAATCAATTAGTGAGATGGCATGATCGAGTGTGTCTTGAAAAATCAAAAAGATTTTAATAAAAAGGAAAATAATACAAAAACAAAGGCAAAGCTGAGCACAGTATAGAGACAAGTCTCCTACTTGAAAAGTGTGGAGTTTCTTTGTTCTCTCTCTTTAGTACTTGATAGTTTAGGTGGGCTTTTTTGCCTTTGGCCCAATGAGATGAACAACAGACTTTGAGTTACATTCCTGGAGCCCACTCTATGCTTCTGTGCTGGCTCCGAGGCAATTACAATGAGAAACCCACAGAACTTTCTGAGTAAACTTCTTAAAATGTCTAAAGGTAAACTAAAACTCTTTCCCTATTTTGAAGCATCTGCTGGAGGTGTAAGGAATGCATCACTCCACTCCCCTATTCATACCAGTTCCAGGGCTTCTGCATGACATAATAAAAATTTACTCTTAGACTGACTGTTTCACTTGAGGACCAGAAAGCATGAGCTATGAACCCCTGAAGTTCACATTCTTCATTACAAAATTAGGGTATTTATGAATACCCACTTGCTCTTTAGGAACAGTGAAGTGCAGAGAGGTTAAATGGTTTTTTACCTCAGACTAAATCGTTAAAAGAGTTGGGAAGTGGAGCAAGAGTCCTACCCAAAGACCAAGAATCATATCAAGCAGTCCTTGATCTCATTACATGAAAAACATCTTCCTCAAGACTTCAGTTACTACTGACATTACCCCTCTAAATATATCAGACTTGAATTCTGTTTCTAAGGCCATAAAATGGAATTCAGGGAGGCTAAGCCCCATCCCCACCTGTGATCATGTCCCACTTTTGGACTTAAGTTGCACAATGGCACAATGAGCACAGCAAAGCCACTTTGAGGGGAAGTGTCAGGCCCAAGCCATGCTCACCCCAATGCCTCACAGTTAAGGAAGGTCACTAATCTCCTGTGAGACCCCAGCTTGGGGCTCAGGGAAGGCATGAGGAACACTGTAATAATTTTGGATTCACTCCAGTGATGCTGAAAGCAGAATTTGACCCTGCTGTAAGAGAGGGAGATAAAAATATACATTTGACTTATCTGCCTTTGGAGTGAACTAAACAGATTTCAACACTTAAAGGGATTGCATTTATATCATCCATGGATTTTGAAAACAACATTATTGCTTGGTATCACAAACAATTCCCAATTTTTAGATCTTCCTGAGCTAGACTCAGCTTTAGTCCTAGTAGCAACAATTCTATTAAGGCTGTGAGGGAAATGGAATTGCAATGAACTGGTATACATTTTCCTTAAAAATTATAATGTGACAAATGTTTTATTTTAGCTTCTCTTGAGGATTTCTTGGATATTAAAAATAATCTTAATGTAGTCATTGGCTGGCATTAACAAAGTACTCTAACTGCCTGTTTCAGGGAAAGCAGAGGACTGTATTTTCCTCGCAGCCTTTCACAAGGTGCTGTTGTAAATGTGCTTTGTTATCTACCAGTATCAAGATATCACTGGATAAAAAGGTATTTTAACTTCATGCTTTGAAAGTCTAATTCTGCCCTTTCTTGTGCTGATAACAATCCATTGTCTTCATCACAAACAAGAGGGATTTACACAAATCAAAGCAAGAGGAAAATCTGTTTCTTTTCCTGATATATTGACCTCCATTACTCTGTTTTAAATTCTTGGGTTTTGAATAGTTTCAGGTACTCTTAACTTCTCAATTTTCATACAGTCTTCCCATCTCCCTGATGCTCCATCAGTGGTAGCAATAGTGCGGATATGGCAGTCATGCACACCTTACCTACTGCATTGCACAGCTCCACAGAAGTTTAGGTGATGAGACTGTAAAATGGATCAGATTTTCAGAAAAAGATCCAGCCTAGTATCCACACAGCAGACTATGGTGGAACTAAAAGCATTTTGAAACATCTGACTAGAATTACTGAAGATATCACTCCAAGTCAAGATGGTCTAAACGAACTAGAAGATCTTCCAAACCAAACCATTCTACGATTCTATGAAGATGTCCTAACAGGTCCTAAATTCTTCCTAAAACTGTAGGACCTTTTCAGTCATCTATAGGACTACCAAATGAAATCTTCCCTGGGGCTGCCACAGACCTCAGGATGTTTAATACAAGGAGGAACTGACTTTGGATTCATTTTAGAAAAAAAGAAAAATCAAAAAGTATTTCTCAATTGCCAGCAACTGATTTGTGGTTGTTTTGCAATCGTGGATGGGAGCTGATTCTGTGTAGAGGGGAAGGGACGAACCTGAGGGAAAATATTTTACGGGATCAAAATTCTTATTTCTGCTGCAACTTTGAGAAAGTGTTACATCTTTTTTTTTTTTTTTTTTTTTTCAGTCATTACGTCAGCAGTTTGTGTTAACACTGCATTCTTCCTGTGAAATTTCAGAAATGGCTTTAACTTACATTTTCTGGAAAGAAATATAGCTGTTCCTTAAATTGCTTCACCACCACCAGCAAGACAATAGTTAATTACAGAAAGGAGACAGCTGAAGCTGCACAGAGCAGCCCCTGCAGCACAGAGCGCCCATCCAGCCTTAATGTGCAATAGAAATGCAGCTGATGTGCAAATTCAGCTTACCAGGACTAGCACTACCTGGAACTGGCAGCTCATAAAACCTGCACACAGCCCTGGAAGTCATGCAGGGAAATGAAGTGTGGAATAAACCATATCATGCAGTGACTAGAATATCACCTCACACTGCTCAAAATCTTGAGTAAAATCTGTTTCTCTCAGATAACATTGTGGATACCAGCTTTAGAAATGGAAAGCAGACACTTGTTTCTTTTCTCTCTGCTAATCATTTAAAAACAAAAATAAAATAAGGCATTGATCAGTGCCAACTCTCTTATCTACCTCCATTCAAGTGACTGTACAATGGGCTTCAGTGAGGTTATTCAAAAAAAACTCTCAAGAGTGCATTCAAAGTCAAACTGATTATATTCTGAGTATTTTGGGGCAGATCCCTACTTCATGTAAGGACGCAAGGTCCCAGGGACTTCACAGACCTAGCTTTGGTGTATTCCAGCTAAGAATAGTTTTCATTCCCAGTGTGGCAGGCTAGCAGGGAAAACTGACACCATTGTGGGATTCCCTCACTTGACACATCAATACAGAGATCTCCAGTGGAGGTTTTTGTTCCTTTATGGACAATTTTTCTATACAGCAGAGATTAAGTGGGCACAAGTCTACAAGGATCCTACTCACCTGATTGGTTTTGGATTTGATCTCCACGGCCTCTGCAGGGTAATGAGGTGTGCACTGCGACAGCAGAGGTTTGGTTCAGGTCAACATTGCACTTCTGAGGTGACTATCCCAGTTTTCTCCTTTACCTCATTTTGGTTCACATCACAGGGCCACACTGGAGCACACAAACTGGACCCTTTTCAAATTAAATAAAGCTGGAAGGGGCAGATGTGGACCTGACACACTCCACCCCCACATTTAAATCCCCACCTCCAAGGTAATTATAGCATGAAAGTCAGGTTTCAGACTACAGCTCTACATGGTCAGTCCAAGCTAAATGCCAAAGGAGACAACATTCTTCTGGTAGCTTCTACAGATGTAGCTACTTGCATTTTAATCAAATTAATTCCACCACAAGCTGTTTTGTATAAATAACATAGCAAAACCACAGAATTCAAGTACTGAAGGAGTGTTGTCAGATCATTTTCAGGGAAACATTTTGTGTTCATTTTCTGGCAGGGAGCCCATAGCCAGTATCAAACCCACGCTGCCGGGACGCTGTTTTGAAGGACTCTGTAGTGGCACTGAAAACCAGAGGAGCAGACTCACATCTTTCAACCTCTTCCCAAGACACATCAGTCTTCCACAACTGGCAGATCAGATGGATTGACAGTGTAAGGACCTCTTCATGCCCTGGCAGTCTGAACCCCAGAAGGGATGAGGTCAGCCTGAACACCTCTGTTGGGAACAAACCAGTGACTTAGCTCTGAAATGTGCAGGCCATGATCCTGGGCCCACCAGCATTATCAGGAGCTTTCCCAGTGTGGGATTCATCTGACCAGATGTTGGCATCTGCAGATCCTGCCATCGGTATGCTCGTACCATCAGCAGAGAGAAACCAGCACACATGAGGGACAACTTATGCTTAAGCCCATGTCTGAAACAGGTGAGGAGAATAATCCTGAGTGGTTCTTTGTTCTGTTCGTCAGTTATGCAGGGAGAGAGCAAGGCCAAGCTCTGACACAGAGAGAGGATGCTTTGTGCACATACAGAGTCAGGTGGGCTGAATGCAAACCCCTGTGACTGTGACAGGCTTCTGGTACCCCCCTAGCAATAAATATGGGTCATAAACCAATAATATATCCTCAGCCTGCAGGGATCAGTCTTCAAAGGCCTCCAAGCTAGTAGAAAGATTATTTTTGCATGTACACATTACAGTGACTCCTTCTAAAAGTCACTGTTCCTACCAATGACTGTGTCACACTGCAGGGATATTGTCCTGCTCTACACAAGTGACACAGACCAAAAGTTCTGCCCTCAGGTACGACAGCAAACACCTGTCAGTGCTGCTGGATTAGGCCACTGTGTATACTTGCTACACCACATGTTTGTCAATGCAACAGAGACACAAGATATACACAGAGCCAATGCTCAGTTCAGGCTGAGGAGAGAGCAGATAAGGAGCCTTTCATTTAACGACCCCAGACTTGAGACATGTGGCAATTGTGCTCCCAAATTTGCATTCTCAAGAACCAAAGCAAGATTTGTTACTCTACCTTAAAAATAAGAACACGCTGCAACAGAAATGTATGTCCTTTATTAACAACTTTTCAAAATAAATCTGAAGAAAAAAAGTCTTTGGTGACACTATCTATAAAACCAACCTATCTTAGATGGTAAACCTATGATGGTATACAGGTTAATGAAATAAACCAAATAATATGGCTTTTAAATTTCTCATTCTCTCTTTTTCTCTCACTCACACATTTGCTTTAGGTTTAATTGCACCATGTTGTCAATAGTCAAACAAAGAGGGAGAAACACTTTAAAAAAGATGTGGCAGCACTATGAAAACATTGGTAATGCATTAGAAAATTTTTCTCAAAAATGTACATTTTATACAAAATAAGATTGTATTTTTGTTTGCTTTTTTGCTTTACATTTGCCAACCTAAGAATTCCCATTTCAGGTTTCCATTCCCATAATCCAAACATTATACATATTTTCTCTCAAAATAAATATACAGAATTATGTACAAGGTCGCAAGGCCCATTGGATCATCACTAACCCACTGTGAAATAATCACTAAAAACATTGTGAAAGAGTGGGAGGGAGCATCTCAAAGCATCTGATGAGTTCTATACCCCCCACCCCCCCTCCAGTTTAAACCTTGCCTAATTTAACTCCCTCTAATTTAATTCCAAGTTAAAAAATGTGTGTGAAGATGGTTAAAATAGTCGTATAAAGGCCAGCTTGACTTAGTTTTAAACAAGGGTGAGATGTACAAAATTTTGGAAGATGCAATTTTATTTCCAGCAGACACCAGGTTAGACCCTGTATGGGGCAGGTTCCTTCTTGGAAGACCACAGGTCCATCCTGTGAAATCCCACTAATGCCCATGGAAATGGCTCTGTCAGGCTGATGCCCTTGAAGGCCACGTTTCCAGAACAGACATCAGAGCCTGCCCGGGAATTAAAAAAAAATAACGAAAAAAAAAAAAAAGAGCAGACAACCAGACCACCCTCTGCTGTAAGAGGATGTTTAAGTGGAGGAATTAACAAATTGCTGTCAATTGATAACAGACGTTTTGGCAAACATTGAGTATTCTTTTAGTTTCAGTAGGGGAGTGCAAAACAGGAGGACACAACATTTTACACTGGGCATGTAAAGATTTTTTAAAAATCTGAGTCTACATCTAGTTCTTTCTTTCATTGCTTCAAATGATGACTTCCATTCTCCAAACGACATCTTTTGGTAAATGAGCTATTTTAAAAGGCTCTCATTGGTGAAAGATTAATTTCTGTGCCAAAACTGGCTCTAAAAGAAAAACTGCAACCTGAAATTGATCAAATCCTTGATGTTTTCCAATGGAAAAGATCAAAGTGCTCAATAGCCATGCATTAGCACACCAGTGTGTTCACTCTGAAATTATGACAAAGCTTAAACATTCACAACTAGAAAAAGGTAAGGTACTAAGTACAGATTCTCACAAAATAGAAAGAGGGCAAATAAAATCTTGTGCAGCCCCAAGAGACTGCAAGCAGTGCCAGGCACTTTCTATCTTGGATGTTTGCCCCCATTTTTGTGTCGCATTTTTCTCATGAAACCTTTCTCCAGCAATAGGTCTCATTCAAATTATAACTGGGAAGGGTTTCTTTTTTTTTTTCCCCTTTAATAAATTCAATTAAAAATTCATCAGTTCTCCCAAACTCTAATCCCTACTTCTATTCTGCTTTAATGGCATGGATCTATTCACATTCATCCACCCATCTCACCCCTGATTAAATTAAGGTCAGTAACCTTTACAAAAGGCCACATGCGTAACACTCAGTCAAGTCATCAGGCATTCAAGTACCTGTAAAGTAAAGGCTAACATAGCCTGCTGTTAATGAAAAATAATAATAAAAAAAACCTACAAAAGGAGCAACAAGGAATGAACCTTGTTTCAGCACCATCTGAGTTGGGAGAAGATAAAAAAAGAATAAAGAACCATTAACTTGCACCTAGGACACGACAAAAGAGTGATTTCATTCACTAAGGAAACAACACAGCTCTGTCCAACACAGGTAGATGTGGGAGGCTTTTCCTGGTGTCCTCAGCAGCACTGGCCAGTGATGGCCACAGTGAGTCTCTGAGCTGGGTCTGTGTCCAGCTCTTCCCCTGGGTCCCGGGGCCGTGGACACGGAGACCGACGGCCGCTCTCCAGACTGGCCCTGAGGGACATTCCTTCCCAGCAGGACGACTGCACCCGGGCAACGCACGGCAAAGAGAAATGCTCCTACCTATCCACATCCCTTCTGGAGCTAAGCCTTCCATTGTTACTTCTTTAATTAGCAATCAGTAAACACAAGGGGCCTCGAATCACACTGAGAGTGAGCTTTAGCAGTCTCTTTCAGCCACCCCAAAAAGTGACGATAACAGAATGTCAAACAGCTTAAAAGCTTGGCCTGACTTGCTGCACTCCAAAAATAGTTAGTACTCGCTTTCTAACTGAAACTCCAAGCCACGTGCCCCCAAATGGCATTTACTAAAACCCAAGCAGAATTGTAATTTTGTTTTAGTTACTCTTGCTGGTTACAGATCAGTGACTGCTTCCCAGAGGTGCAGATGCTCTTGTGGACATGGGTGCTCACTCACCTGCACATGGCACATGAGCAAAACGTGAGCCCTGCAAACCTCATCCAGTGTTTGGCACATTCTCCAAAAAGCAAGTCTAAGTAGAAGGTCTATTCCAGTCCTTGAATGAGCTACCTGATCTCCAAGAGGAAAACTGTCATGGGAGCCACCGAGCCATTCACTCTGGAAAGTCAAATTACTGGATTTCATCTACCCATGCAGATCACCAAACAAAGACCTGAGAGCACAGGGAAGTGAGGTTCAGATTCTTACAAGATGTGAGCATCTTGAATTAGCAGCTCACCCTAACACAGGCTGAAACATATCCTGTTCCCCTTCCCTCCCTGGCCTTGCCGACCTACTGCAGTCTCTTTACATTTCCCTCCACATGCTGATTTAACTCTCTAAAATGGTATTAGAAAGATCCAATAAATCACCGGACAGTTTTCCATGAGTTTAGAGAGTTGAATGGGCTCACAGAAGCATTTGGTGGCCACCACCATGGCAGAAGGTGTCAGGTGAGACTGTATGGCCAGGGACTGGGAGAGAACAAGAATTGAAGGAAAAGTGGCACCTCTTCCTTTCAGCAGCTTAAGTCACTAGCTCCAGTCTCACATGTTTTGGCAGATTCCTTAAAGATTTGGTTCTCATTTAGAAGGGCATGTAGTGATAGGACAAGGGGTAATGGTTTTAAACTGAAAGAAGGTAGATTTAGATCAGATATTAGGAAGAAATTATTTACTGTGAGGGTGGTGAGGCACTGGAACAGGTTGCCCAGAACATGCTAGAGGTGTCCAAGGCCAGGCTGGATGGGGCTCTGAGCAACCTGGTCTAGTGTAAGATGTGGCAGGGGGGTTGGAACTAGATGATTTTCAAGATTCCTTCAAACCCAAACCATTCCATGATTCTAAAACGAAATGTCAGGAACCTGATGGTCCTGTCTTAGTTTGATGTGCTCTGTTCAAATATTGCAAAACATATGCAAAACAAAGCACTCTCTGCAAGTCTTTACATGTCAGGTTGCATTCAACATTTAGTAACATGTACTTTTCTCTTTTGCATCAACTTTCCATTTAGGGATAATGATCTTACCAGCAAGAGAAATTATTTAAGCTTCACAGCATTCTCTCTACAACCAGTAATTATTACTTTTACAAAGAGGAAACTGAGGCATGCCCTGGTTATGGGAGTTGCTTAAAGCTGCACATTGAATTGGTGCCTGAGCCTGAATGAAACAAGTGGTTATTCTGGTCCAATTACTCTTCATTCCTACTAGATGTGACTGGTACTGACTGAAGAGTCACCACTCTTCATCCCTGCTACCAGACTGCCTGCTTACAAAGAAGTGAGGTATAGAAAGGCTTGCTGGTCTTCTGGGCCTCGGCACTCAACACTCTTGCTGTGGCTTAACAGAGCTCCTCTTGAGGTGGGGATAATTACAGAGCACCCCAAAACGTGAGAGTTTGAAACATTTTTAAAGTGCTTATTTTCTTAGCAAACTGGAATGGCATCTTCCTGACCCAAATCACTGCTTCTGTTTTCATTTTTCAATGTAAAGAAACACATAAATAAGAAAGGATTACAAAGAAATAAACAACTGGAATATTGCAATTTAAAATACTTATATTTGAAATGCTAAACCATTTTGGAGCATGAGCAGCACTCATCTTTCAGAAGCAGGTTTTTTTTGTGTGAGTTACCCTGCCCCAAGTATGCCTGGGAACACCACTGCTGCCAGGACTCAGTGTCTGACCATATGCTTTACTTCAGGTGTCAGACCCCCATGAGGGAATGTCTCTATATATTTGCACTTTCGAAAAAAAAAAAAAAAGGGAAAGAACAGAAGCCCATGCTTTGATTTAAAATAAGCCAGTTACAGGCCAAATTCCTGCACTGCACACTGCAAGCACCAACATGCTTTCTTGCTTTCCGTCAACACTCCTTTCACCCTCAGAACAAAGCTACTTCTGGATGTTTAGCTGCCAAGTGGCACCAGTGCCTGCAGCAGGGACTTGCACAGGCTCTGGGTGTCCCACAGGACCATCATGCTGGCCATGCCAACTGCCCCGGGGTGCTCTGCCATCCATGGGCAGGGACACTCAGGATGTGCCCCTATGAGCACAACACGCGGCCCTGCAGTGCATGTGTGTCCCTGTGCTCCATGTCACGCTCCTCCACAGTAATGCTCCTCTCTCCCTTCAAGGCTGATTGCCTTTAAAACAGAGGTCCCCAGCCAGAAGGATCAACCCTCTCATTTGGCTGTCCAAAGGAGTTTAGCCATAGGGGCTGCTACTGGCTTGGGGAATACAGGAAATAAAAAGTTGGTAGTAAATGAGAAATATTAATACTTCAGTTCTGTCCTGTTTGTGCTCAGTTTGTTTCCGAACCTGCTGCATTTTCTCCCAGTGAGATTCCAGCATTTAACTGTGCAGGGAAAAAGGAATGAAAATTGCATTGACAATCAAATACACAAAAGAAAGAAATGGCAGCTCTGAAATATTCACAACCAACACAATTTTGATTAAAGAAAGAACTCTGTTTTTAATAGGGTTTTTTTTTTTTTTGATCATTAAAAAAGTTTAAACCTGCATAGCAATCATTTCAAAAATAATTATTTAATGTTCCATAATGAAACTGTACACAACCTAGTCTCAGGGACAGCAGCCTGCCGGCGGTTGGGCGCAGTCCGGAGCAGCGGGCCCCGGCACCGGGACGCGGCTGGCGGGGTCGGGCGCTCGTGTCGGCGGCACAGTCTGGCTCCCACACGGGGGAGGGCGGCTCGGCCCCCTCAGCAGCGTCCTCAGAGTCGTTCAATGTCTCGGTACTTCTTCCTCAGGATGGAGACCTGGTCTTTAAAGAGGACAGGGTCGAGCCTCATCTGCGAGTGGATCAGCGGCATATAGCCAAACCAGCTGGCAAAAGTGTTCATGCAGCTCTGCCGCTGGGCAAAGTGGTCGGGGTCAGCCCAGCGCGAGGCCCGGGACGTCTGTGAGGAGAGGAGAGCAGAGATCAGAGTCGGCCTTGGCACACAGGATGGCGGAATGGCCGGAGCTGGGCCAGGCGGACACCATGGAGCCAGCCATGCCATGGGCACGCAGCTCTGTGGCGGCTGGATCCTGCTCGTGGGGCTCAAAGAGGGGGAAGAACACCCCACCCCCAGCAGATCCAGCAGTGGTGATCTGGACACCCCTGACTTCCCAAACAGAGCAGAGGACAGGGCAGCGTGGAAACATGAGTTCAACCATGAGCCAGCCTGTGGAACACAACACCCACGCGCAGCCCTCCCAAATCTTGCCAGCACTCTATTTCACCCTATCCCTCACTCTTCTTTTCTTCAAACCCTCCAGCTATTTCAGAGATACAACAAGTTCTCAAAAACCACCAGGAAAAAAATGAAGGCTACTGCTTTCCAGCAGAGATGCATGCCCAGGCCAGTTGCTGCCCATGGTCTTCAGCCATAGGAGGAAAACAATTATTCAGGGTCAAACCTGAACTTTTGCAGTTCAGATCTGCAGAAATTGATACACAAGTAATTTCAACCAGCTTGTATCTGAGTAGATGTCCTTATGTGCTTGGCATTATGTGCTTGGCATTACTCATGTGTGTAGGTACCCTGCAGTGTAAAGCAAGGTGCTTCCAGGAATCCCACTGGCCAAGTCCAGTGCATCAAACAGCACTGTCTCACAGACAAAACAATGAACTGGAGTACCACACTACATCATATTAAACTCTGACCCATGGAAAACACCATGGTCTTTGACTGCACACATGCAAAATATTCTGGCATGATTTTCCAAAGTTCAGGGCAGCTGTAATCACTGTGGAAGTCCATTGAAACTCAGCAGCTCTGGAAAAAAAAGGCCCCAGCAGCTCTAAAGCTGCTATTATTCTTTGTCTGTACCTAAAGAACATTTATAAACATAATAAAACTATTATTTAAGATAAAGTATAAATGTTGAGAACCTAGGGTTTTTTTTGTGCCACTTCCCATGCATCTCTCTATAGCACTTATGTTTCCACTATACTTTAAAAACAAATATAAATTAATAAAGTCAAAGGATGTAAATTAAAACATGAAGAAACTGATAAAGTCGAGGACTTGCCAAATGACTGTGGTACCAGATTTGATCTTGGTCCAAGGCCTGTCTGGTTTAGCTCAAGTGGTAGCTTATAATGTGCATTGATTACAGTCTCCTGATTATACAGAGCCACTAAAGAGCAAGTAAAAGCTTGTTGCTAGAGGATTATAGCAGATATTTTGGCCATTAACACTGAATTTCCATATGACTATTCATCTCTGTCACAACACTGAGGTTATGTTAATTTTTTATTTGTCTTTCAAGGAATTATGAACATGGTCCATTACATTTCCCAAAGCTGCAGGAACAACTTGTCTTTAGAAGAGAGTTATAGTTCATGGCTGACTCGAGTCACCCGTGCTGTAAGATGAAAAATGAATGCTCAGGCTTTGCCAAACAGCCAAAGCACAGCCCTGTGGAGAGGTGAAGCTGAAACTGGAAGCAATAGGTACTTTCTGGATGGCACCTTCTTGCTCACAGAAGGTCTCCTGGGCACCCAAATGAGTCAGAACTGCTGAATATTACCAGTGCTACTGGTACCTCAGGTGCAAGTGCAGTGACACAGACACAGCGGAGTTTACAAACTGGCAGGGCAACTCCCCACCCAAAGATCCAAGTAATGCTACCAGGAGAAAATGTGAGGGGAAAATCGAGGGCCCTTCTCTCACCTGCCCCTAGTAATCATGGTACTGTTTGCACTGAGATCACAGACACTGTGGCAGCACAGATGGGAGGCTGTTCATGACTTGCAGGTTTGTTTTGCAGGACTTGCTATTCCCCTCATTGGTCTCTCACACAGGGTAGGAGGACAAGTGTCCCCACACTACCATGTATCCCTGTTACTAGAGGTACTTCTGCAATGACAGAAGGCTTATCCAGTAGCTGGAAGAGGACCTAAAGCAAGCACTTCATGGCTGCTAGTGAGTGATGGCATGACTGTGGGATAAAATGTTCCCTGTGGGGAAAAAAAACCACTTGCATATCACAAATTATCTCTGTTGTGACAGTTCAGTGTCAGTGCTTGAATCACACTATATAATTTAAAACAGCACAGGGACAGCCTGGTACATTATATTAATTAATAATAAAAAATAGAAAATCTTTCTAGAATTTATTTATGCTTCTAGCATTCCATGACTAGGTCTTGGGTCTAAAATATTTAAGTAGAAAATTAGAGTTTAACTGAAATTCAGTCACCACAGTCATCAGTTCCAGGAGTTTGGGACCACCATGAATAACACTGTGTCAGAAAACTATGCAGGGAAGCAGCATCCACACTAGATATTTGCTATTTTTCCTTTTTCTTCATTATAATAAACATATCTAAAGTCTATTTACAGTTCTGCTAAACTGAAAACTGCAAAAATATTTGACAGAATTGTAACACTGTGTAAACCTAACCTAGAAGTGAACCTGTTACATTATTATAATACATCTCAACTGTTGAAACATGCTGTGATTACATACCTGTCCCATCATGGTCTCCTTATACTGTTTTTTCTGTGTTACTTTGATTGGAGGCAATTTTGTCACGGCTGACACCAAAAAATTCATCAGAATGTCCTCACAATTGGCCAGTTGGTCCACCATATTCTTTAGGCTGGCAGGCAGGTAATGAGTGTACAGGTAGTGATAATATCTGAAAACCAACAGCAGTGTTATTAATACAAGTCACTGGGCTTTCAGGTATCCAGGACATTGCTATCTCAGTTGAGATTCAAGTTTTGTACTCAACTCCCAATACAGCACTTCCTTTCTTTGGTCTCACCCTCCAAGAAGAAGGAAAACCAAATTAGTTTCTCATCAAGACAGTAAACAGTGCTAAAAGAGAAAGAGAACATATGCCTTTTTTGTAACCAGGTAAAAAGAAACAATGTGGGTCTAAGTATCAAGATAATGGACAAGTAGGAGGAGAGCCCCACAATGGTACAATGTGAGAGACAACACTGATGAATTCATCCTCCATATTTTCTTTCCAAACTCTTCAGTTGGAAAGAACTCTTATTAAAACTGCCCTACTATTGTTCTTATTGTTGAAATTATTGTCTTTTGGGTCTATATCATCCCCTGTGGCCTGTCTTCTCCTTTGTGGGGGTGTGGATTAGAGACTCCAGAATTTTCTTTTTCTTTAAAGGTAAAGAGGACTTTAGTCTGCTGAAGTTCTAGTAACATAGGTTTTCTCCAATATGCTGAGCTGCCACATACCCACTGTACTACATTTCTAGAGTAGCCAGAAGACTTTGCAGTCTGCAGCTGTCAGCCAACACATACCCAGAGCTGGTCTGGAAGTAACCTCCTTTCTGCTATGCTACAGGCCATTCAGCCAAGCAGCTTAATGAATTCGGGAACTCTTTGAAGTGTGTAATTCCTGATGTTAAAAAGAGCAGTCCAACTGCCTCAAAACACAAGTGACTTCAAAGAGACCCAACAAGTGCAATAATGATTACCAGATCCCCAGAGCTAAACCAAGAACTTAAATTACTACCCCATAAAAAGTAGACCCACTTACTATCTTTCCATTTTTTCCCCTCCCCGGAAGAATGTTCTTCACACCCCACCCCCTCTTTACTATTTTGTTTCATACAGAAGAAGGATAGCAGATGCTCTGGATTCTTACTTGTGGTAAATAGCAGCTCCTGTCAATACCATGGAATAGTCATTAGTCCATTTGGAGGTATACCCCCACCTTTCCTTAGTGTTGTCCCAGAAGTGACTGCGTGCAGGATACCCTACAATCCTCTCTGGAAAGCTCTGCCAAACTGTAAAGGCAAAATCCACCTGCAGACAAAGGTACAGGCCAAATGAATACCGAAACTGTTTCAACAAATGTCAACAAAACAAAATACTACCTTGCCACTAATTCACAATTCAAAATCTTGGAACTGTTGCAAAACAGTAATTCTGTGTATTCACCAGTAAATTAAACTGACTGCTTGACATTTTGCCCTATAATTATGCACATTTTAATGGTTCCTGTTAAAGGGAGTCTAGAGCATCACAGCATTACATTAACATTTTCAAGCTTGCCCTTTACATATCAAACCTTTTCAAGTTACAGAAAGAATGGGTGTAGGTGCATGTATTTATACCTCGATACAACACCAAGGGGTAATAGCCATGTGGTAAACTGAAATTTCTACATGTCTTTGTGCATTGCACCTACCATATTATCACTGTTAACAGAGAGTTTGGAAAATCAGGAGTCAAACACTTTAAATGGTAAAGGTGGCTCAGTGAGAATAAAACAGACAGTGTGGAGTCCTTTCATATTTTCCAACTGTTTTGAGTTTTCCAAAGACCATGTCAGTCATACTTTCAAGACTGTCAATACAACCAAAAAGGTTCAACATATAGCTTAATAAGGAGGAAGATGAAATTCCCATTTAGTTAAATGGCATAAGGAACCTAAACTTTAAGAAAAATGCTTTATATTGTATGAACCACAAGAGTATGTCAAATGCTACCAATGGCATTTGTTTTTATTTTATTGTCTTGCTGTAACTATTTTAATAACTCAAATCTCTGAGAATTGAGAAGTGACAGGACATTGCTACCCCATGATCCTACCCAACAAAATCTACTGGTATTAGGAAAGGGATGATTGGGGTAGTTTGCAAAAAGATGGTCAGGATTATATTTGAGAAGAGTTTGGTAAAAATACATTTGAAAAGATTTTATCAATGGTTGGCAGTCTCTCCCTTTCAACTTAGATTTTGGAGCACAATCCTGACTGAAATTTTATGAGTTATACACAATTCTAATTGCCCTAGTCAAACCCCCAAAAAAAGAGGGCTTTGTTTCTGTACTGCACATTAGGTTCCCCTCAGTACCAGAGGGACCTAAAACTTTGCTCAAAAATGTTTGAAAAGCCTTCCAAGAATGCAGTCAACATTAAGGGAGTATAGTTTAGATAAAGAATAGCTGCTCTGAGAAGAGTCCCATTTTGTGTTGATTACTGTCAGACTTCTCACATTTAGAAGTGTTTTTATGAAACAGAGGAGTCACACATGGGCTGAAATAAAAGTTAGGGCCTGGTTATTTTCTTTAAAGTTGTTTCAAGGAATCTGAGGCCAACCAGAAAGACAATATGTACAAACCAGTTACCGTTGTGATAGTTCTGATCTCATCCAAATCAATACCACATGAAAGAACTGAAGGGTTTTTTCCCTATAAAGGCCTTTCCCATAAAACGTGACATCTGTTTTCTTTAGAGAAGTCTGAGAATCTTAAGCTTAAATAAATAATAAAATTGCTTCACCCAGTGCCCTCTCCTGTGCTTTCAACTATCTGCCCTTGCTCTAGGGAGATGCACTAAAGCAACCACCCTAAGAGAAAACTCTCTTTATTAAAAAAGCCCCTCAGGTCTCATCCTAAGTAATTTCCAGCAGCAGCCACTCTCAGCTGATCACCAGGAAAATCCAACGAAGCTGGCAGTTTCTTAAACCTCTGGATCATGACCTACACTGATTTCTAATGATTTCCCCCACACATCACCCCTCTGTGCATGTGGAACAGCTCCTCTCACAGAACAATTATGCGCCGTTCTGTTGACAATGGAAACCTTTACTACACTGGGGTCAGACAGTCTGGAGGATGTGCCTGGTGACTGCTGCTCTCAATGGGAATGTGATTGTCTTTGACCACGTTTCTAAATTGCCTTTTCTAGGCCTTGTAGCTAGTTTCAAAGGAAATGTCACATCACATTTGCGTAAACTGTGCCATGGGGGAAGTGAAACAATAGAGAAGACCCCCAGCTCTTCATGGACAGTCACCAAGCAGAGCTGCTGGTGCTGGCACCCTGGCAGAGACATGCTGGAGCTGCAAGGTGGGTTCTAGCAAGAGCAGGCCAGATGGTTCTGTCTGCAGCACAGGGACCAGGGGACTTGTAGAGAAAACACCCACTGCGCAAACACACAGGATCAGCTGCAAGTTGCTCACAGGACCAACAAAGAAAACAGCAAAGCAACAAAGCCACAAAGAAAAGTATAGGTTGTCTCACATGACAACAAGTATTTGTGCTTCAAAATGTTTAGGATAAAACATAGCCAAGTAGAATGAGAAACACTGTTTATTTCATATGTGTTCCAGAAGCCCGTATGACTCTGAAGTTTGGAGGATGACTAAACACCAGTTAAAGCCTCAAATCCTCATGGAATCCACAGGCTGGATTGCTGTAAATACCCTGTCAGTTCAATGAAGTCCCACAAAAGTATTACCATGATCCCCAGGGCAGCCAAGATGGGACCCTTCATCCTGAGCAACAACCTGCTTAGGAAGTCCAGCCCAAGAAGAAATGCTTTTTATTGCTTTGAGGTTTCTTTGGGCTGTGCAGAGCTTTGCACAGAAGTGCTTTGGCAACAGCCATATTCTTCCTCATCTAGTCAAAACTATCAAGGTGTAACATTGGTATCAAACAGGTTCAATGTCAACTATTTCTTTCATTTTTGAAGCGAAAAAGGGCTACCAAGGCTGTTTCTTGAGCAGTCTAACCACAGCACAACATCTGTACAGGGGAGAAGAGCAGTTGCAATCTCATCCATTTAGAACAAATTCAGTCACATCTTAGGGTATACAGAGTGACTGAAGACTAATGTAACGCATTTCTTCACTGACATATAAGTAGTGGCAGCATCAGTGAAAGATCCCCATCACTGACAGAAATGAATTTTTATGAAGGTGAAGTGGGGAGAGCAGATGACCATGAACATGGAAAAAAAAAGGAAAAACAAAAGAAAATCGAGTTTTTCAAGCTATTCCCTGGCCATCATTAATAATGTATTTCCCAAATATTGCACTCTATATAAACTGTCATCGGTTTCCCTTGTGGTTCTCAGGAAGAGGTTCTAGAAATCAATACTCATCCCAGTTGTAAAAATTGGTTTTCTACAGTATTTTTCTTTTCTTAGTGCTATCTTGCTCTTGGCACAGACACTCGAGCACCTAAACTAGCAAAGATCTCCAATTTTATGGGCTGCCACAATAGGTAAAGAGCACTCCTCAGTGAAATCCTGCACTAGGGTGGCAATGCTGTCTTTCGGAGTGATAGCAGTCCCCCTCTGCTGACAAGCCTTCCTTCTCCACCTACACCCTACTGATAAAGTAGGGGGGAAGCTACCCCAATCAGAAAAGTGAGAGCAGAATATTAAAGCTTACTGCTCTTGGCTGCCTACACCCGCCTGCAGCTATGTTACTAAAATAATAAAGAACGGAAGAACCATATGCTAATGATGAGCCAATTAACCGGGGCGAAAAGCTCCTCTGATGGCAGGCAGTGGCAGGGTTGCTGAAACAAGTGCAACACGTTAAATCTGAGAAGTGTAGCAGGAAATCTTGTAACATTTGCTCACTGGCAAAGCCAAGAAAAGAGCATATCTGCTGTGCTCAGGCTGAGCCCAGGAGCCAAGCAGACTCCCAAGACGACAGAGACCCTTACCTCAGTGGTTGAAAGCACGGTGTCCTCATCCAGGCTTAGCACTGCGTCTGTCACTATGTTGTCATAGGGTAGGAAGCGACTGCTCATAACCTGTGGGTATCCAAGGTAGGAAGGGGAGGAAATAAAAATCACTTGAAGGACTCATTTCCAAGGCAAATACTTAATTTTATTCCTCACTCTTATTTCCTCTTGTCTGAGGTATGTGGCATATTTCTGTCTGATGGAAAGGACCCTTCAGCTCAAAAGTGAAGGAGTGTCATTTCTGTCACCCCAGCAGTCAGCCTACACCTTCTATCTGAGGAGTAATTTCTGAATAGACCTCCCTCTTTGCAGCAGGCTGCTTTCCTTTAGTGACAAACTGCATTGGTCTGTACCGATAATTAGATGAACCTACAGCTTCTTTGTGGAGGACATTTTCCCTGGTGTCCCTCTGCTCTCCTACAGGGTGTGAGGATCAAAGGTAATGAACGCTGAGAAGGACTTTGCAGCCTTCATAAGCTTACACAGCTGGGAAACCAAGCAGCCCAGCTGTGTGTGAAGGATGCAATACTACCAGGACGGTGCAACATTCTCCATCAGAAAAAGAGAATATGCAAAAGAACCCAAATTGAGCTTTATCTGCATGAAGAATTACATAGGTATTGTAGCATTTTAAAAAGTAACATTCTTAAATGGCCTTCCAGTACCTGAAGGGAGCCTGAAAGAAAGATGAAGAGGGACATTTTGTAAGAGCATGCAATGACAGGACAAGAGGGAATGAATTCAAACTGACAGAGAATAAGTGTAGATTAGGTATTAGGAAAAAATTCTTTACTGTGAGGGTGGTGAGGCACTGTAACAGGTTGCCCAGAGAAACTGTGGATGTCCCACCCCTGGGAGTGTTCAAGGCCAGGCTGCACAGAGCTCTGAGCAATCTGGTCTAGTGGGAGGTTTCTTGGTCCGTGGCACGGGAGTCGGCACCAGATAGTCTCTAAGGTCCCTTCCAACTCAAACCATTCTATATATAAAAAACCTATAAACAGAATAAGCTTTTTAAAGGTATAGCAAGACAGTCCACAAAGTAATGGGAAATAGATGGGAAACCTGGATCAAAAAGATAACAGCTGGCAGCTCGCAGCTTAGGCAGGAGCAGTCTTTGCTGGGTTAAGAACTGGTTGGATGGCCGGGCCCAGAGAGTGGTGGTGAATGGTGCTGTATCCAGCTGGCAGCCAGTCACCAGTGGTGCTCCTCAGGGATCTGTGCTGGGGCCAGTTCTGTTCAATATTTTTACTGATGACATGGATGAGGCTATTGAATCTTTCATTAGTAAATTTGCAGACAACACTAAGCTGGGAGTGTGCGTTAATCTGTTGGAAGATAGGATGGCTCTGCAGAGAGACCTGGAATGGTTGGATGGATGGGCAGAGTCCAATAAGATGAAGTTTAATAAGTCCAAGTGCTGAATCCTGCGTTTTGGCCACAATAAACCCCTGCAACATTATAGGCTGGGGATGGTGTGGCTGGACAGTGCCCAGGCAGAAAGGGACCTGGGGGTGCTGGTTGACAGCAGCTGAACATGGGCCAGCAGTGTGCCCAGGTGGCCAAGAGGGCCAATGGCATCCTGGCCTGGCTCAGGAACAGTGCAGACAGCAGGAGCAGGGAGGTCATTCTTCCCCTGAACTCGGCACTGGTGAGGGCAGACCTTGAGTGCTGTGTCCAGTTCTGGCGCCTCAGTTTAGGAAGGACATTGAGACACTTGAGCGTGTCCAGAGGAGGAAACGAGGCTGGTGAGGGGCTTGGAACAGAAGCCCTGTGAGGAACAACTGAAAAAGCTGGGGTGAAAAGAAGAAAAGGAGACTCAGGGGTGACCTTATCACTCTCAACAACTTCCTGAAAGGTGGCTGTAGTCAGGTGGGGGTTGGTCTCTTTCTCCAGGCAGCAACTGACAGAACGAGAGGACACAGTCTCAAGGTGTGCCACGGGAAATACAGGCTGGATATTAGGGAAAGTTTTTTTACAGAAAGAGTGATAAAGTACTGGAATGGTCTGCCAGGGGAGGCAGTGGAGTCACCATCCCTGGATGTGTTTCAAAAAAGACTGGCTGTGGCACTTAGTATCATGGTTTAGTTGAGGTATTAGGGTATGGGTTGGACTCGATGATCTTGAAGGTCTCTTCCAACCAAGTGATTCTGTGAAAATCCATATGGTTTCTTTAGCAGACTAAATAGCACCTTTTGAGAACTGATTAAGAATAATAAGGACACAACACAGTTTGTTTCCCTCATTTGCTAGGAAAAATAGCCTGGTTAGTTACGAGACTTCTTTACCAATTTACTATGCCAAGAAAACACTTCAAAGGTCAAGACCAGTAAAAGGAATCCACTGTATGGAAACAGGAACGTGGAGTTCTACGCAACCCTCCTAATTAATTGACAGGGTCAGTTCTACAGCCCTGCAACCTGTTTGGGAACAAGTCTTTGGAATCTATGCCTTGAGTCAGAGAAAAATCTATCTCTATAATCAGGATGTTCACAATGTCTGTCAGGAGAGCACCCCTTCATCACTATGATGTCCTCAGTCTGGGGAGGCAGGGCTCTGAGGTGATCTGGCTGGGGCTGAGGGTTTTGCTTTGCTTACACTAAGACGAAGCAGAGCAAGCAGCCAGCAGGAGACCCATGTTCTCATCCCAAATCCTTTACAGACTGCAAAATTTTCAAATAGCACAACAGTCAGGATTTGCCATGTATTTTTTTTATCGCTAAAGTACCATTTTGTAAAATGGGTGTTACAATACTTGCTTTTAAGGGAAGAGTGAAGGTTTGGTAAAGGCAGACCGCCGTGATCAGCTGCATGGAGTCCTGGTGCCTGCCAGCCAGCCTTGGAGATGAAAAGCAGCTCCTTTGTGCCACCTTTGAACTGTGCTGCTCTGGCTCTGCAAGCTTGGTTCAAAAAACGAGCTTTCCACACAAGAAGCCATTTGGCATACATTGGGATATTAGAGGGAAGAGACTGTCCACTATAAACACACCTTTGTGTACTCAGGAGACTCATTTGTAATCTAAACAGTGCCTGGGGCCAATTTCTACAAACACTATAGAACTGGTCAGAGATTTCTCCTCTAGCTCACCTCTGCTAGTTTTACAAAAAGAAAATAAAAACACCCAGAACATTCAAAAGGCTCAGGAATCTCTACAACCTTTCTTGGCCCTGCACCAATTCTCCTGATACTGTTTACCTGGCTAGCTAAGGCCAGAGCCTTTAGCTGCCAACCTTGCAGGGCTCTCTGTCCCTTGTTAAGGTGACAAGGAGAAAAGGCCAAAGACAAGATTACAAATTCAAAATAGGATTGTACAGGCAAAGCAACTGGAAGTTCCCTTTGCCAATGCAGAGCTTTGGAGCCAGCTGAGAGAGACTACAGAGAGGTCCAGCTCAAATCTGTTTCAGATTCTAGAAGCAAGAAGTCTTGCTTCTCTCAGGCCTGCATTTGGAAAGGAATCATCCACTTCAGTGTGAATTCAAAAAAACTCTTTTTTCATCTGATGGCATCTATTTTGACTTTGTGAAAATACAAACAAGATGTGTGTTGCACAGCAAGAGATGACATGGTGATTTTGTTCCCACGCAAGTGTCCCACCTCCCTTCCTTTTTTTTGATGGCAGCAGTACCTCACAGAGCCATCAAAGAACTTGCCATCGAGAGCCACTTGACTCTTCAAAGTCAAGTCCTCATTTTAAACTCAGCTTTTGAGTTAAAAAGCAGACCCCCAAGTCTTGCATATGACTTCTCAGACTCAATGAGGGCAGCTGCATCACTACTGTCATGCACCTGCACAGATGGAATCTCCAATGATGGGGTCAGCACTATCTACTGGTAGGGCCACATTTCAAAACTGGGTCCCACCTGTGAATCTCAGAGTCAAGGTATTAATTGCCATGCTGATGATTTCTGAGTGCACAGGGCCCATGCATAAAACACAAATCTGCAACTAAGCTGGTACAAAAAACCAAGGAATAGAAGGGAGCTGTCATTTTGTTGTGAGCTACAAAGCTTTCACCAAAGTCACTGGAAAAATAAATTCCTGTCCCGTCAGAGAATGCAGGCAACCTTTTACCATGCTCCTCTCCACCTACCTTGCTTTCTCCTTCAATGACTATGACAGGCACAGAAGTGGCAGGCCAGCGGTGTTTGGCTGGGAGGGGTTTATCACAATTCCATAAAACAATAATCTGTAAGAGATATTGAACCATGATCAAAGACCTTTGTGGCAATGCTGTCCATATTCTAAGGTCTCAGATTTCCAGACATGTTAAATTCAAGTTAGGAATTTCAAAATCAAAAGCAATGAAACAAATCTGCATAAAAATAACACTTCCTACATTGATTTCACCCAAACTGACTACTTACAACATATATCCTCTCAGGCAAATACAGGCTGGACAGGAACTTGGGAAGTCTCTATCTCAGCCACACGATACAGATGTGACTCATTTACTGTGGCTCTCATTAAAGGCAAAACCACTAGTGACACTCCCTTGCAAGAGGGTGCTGCTACTGAACTCCCCAGGGCTTTTTTTAGAGATCCTGGCACTGATGAGATTAAAAGTCACAGTAGGAGGAAGGAAGATCATGTAATGGCTCTTGAGGCATAGACATCCTTGTGCAGTTTGCAGCACACACAATGCTGATCTTTAAAGTGCACTCTTTATTTTACCTGTCTCATGTAACAATGGGTTTAATTACTATCTCTATTCCACTCCCATTATACTCAGAATTTTTATTTCCCATACACGTAGGTCATAGACAGTAGAAGTTTCAAAGGAAAGAAACACCAGAATTGAAACAGGGTTGAAACAGGGCTGAGTCACTAGGCTAAGCATTCCTGGCAGAGTAGTTTGTCTCTGCTGTGACTGACAGCCAAACAGTGCTGCTTACCTGTGCACAGTACTGGGACTTGGCTACAGCAACCAGGAGTTTCAGCACAGGCTGAGATTGGGAAACCAGGGGAGTTACTGCGTGGATAACGGCAGTGAATGTGGAAAGAGGCTTCAGACCTGACGTGAAGAGAGACATATTCAGTAAAGACAAAATGCCCACAGTTACTACAGATTAAAGGACTTTGGGGATGGAAAAAACAATCTGCATTTAATGCAAGCCTTGCCAGGTTTTTTTAGGTCATCTCCCTTCCTCTCAGATACCAGATGCTTCAGAGGAGATCACACTTCCCTTTAACTCCCACTCTGTGCCTTTAACTTCCACTCTGAAATACCGGACTCCAAGACAATTATTTCCTTTTCTTACTCACTGTTTCCACAGATGTCCTGTAATCTCTTTCTTTCATCCAGTTTGTCCCACAATATTGAGATCTAGTTTGTTCAGCCAAATGTCTTTCTTGACACAGGCTCTGTTTTGCTGCTTGGCTCTGGATGCTTGATGTTTTTTACAGATTATCTCCACAAATTCCAGCAGCTTATTCAGTTACCTCAGTTCCATTACAGCCTCTGTCAGATTTTTGCACTTTCTGGGTTGATTCCTATCCACATGCATCTTCAATTACATCCTGAGCTGATAATTCTGCTTGCATCCTTGCCTTCCATTTTTAAATTTTTGTCTTGCTATGATTTCCTTTCTTGCCTGGAATAACACATCCTACTGGCGCCTACCCTTCATTATTGCTCTCAACCTCATCTAAATTCATCAGTGTGGGGTCATAGTCATTTTTCATCAGAATTACCACAGAAACCTTCTTCTCCCTTTTTAAACACAGTAACTGTCAATTTTTAGCAGGTGAGCAGTACAGATCCACACAAGTGGGATGGCACAGGCTGAGCCAAAAGTAGCAGCAGTCTGGTAAGCAGGATCCCTTCAGCCTGGAGGCACATTCGCCTGCAGAACTCATTGTTCAAGCTCTACTTCAGGAAAAAGCCATGAACCTAAGCCCTATTCATTCCTTCTACTGGGATCCACATGAAGACACATAGCATGCAGAGTAAATCCATACCAAGTGTGCACTCCAATAAAAAGTGTCATGGGTAAATTACCACTTTTCCAATTTGCCAAGCACAAATAAACAAAGAAAGGAAAAAGCTATTCCTCTTATGTCCCCTCAGGCCATGAATGGGTCAGCAACTCAGGCATTAATTACCAGCAACTGAAAAGTATGAAGGAACATAGATTTTTTTTAAAACAATCTTTGCAAGCAAGAGGCACATGATGCATGTTGATGAGTCAGAGATGTTCCAGTCTACAATGGGCAGCTAAGATTGAGAGAGGATAAATGAAAGGCATCATTAACTAGAAATGAATGGTATGTCATTTGGCACATGCTACTCAAAGACAAAACTTCAAAATTCCACTAGAAATTCCAGATGCTACTACTTTATAGCAAGGAGTCACTCACCAAGATTAGCATAGTAGTAAGGAAAATCTCCCAGATATGAGGAATACTGTGGCAGTACAAATAACCCTCCAGGATGTTTGTTCCATATTAAGCTGTTACGTGATATGTGCTTAAATATTCTGTCCTGAATAATCTGGAAAACAAGAGAAGTAATGATTTTTAAATAGACTGTCATAGTCATTGGTAGAAGCTTCAGGGAATTCCAGCTGACTGGAATCATCACCCATTTTTCAAAAAGCTGAGGCACACAAATTAGTAGACACTCCTCCTTGATCTCTCTTTAAAGGACTCAGAACCTGCACACTCTGACACCACTTCAGCAGCTCAGGCTTTGTGCATAGGCTTTAGAGCACCTCATTAGTCTCTCTGGACATGGGGACCATACGATTTATTGCATTTTATACTTCAAGTCAAATATTTTGTCTATTTGAGTATTTTACAGTTGTAAGCCTGGTTAGTTCATTGTCAGCTTTACTATCCAGAACTCACAGAAGATAATTATTTCAAGATGGCATTAAAAAGCTAGGTAATATTAAGAGATAACGAGAATATTCAAAACCAAAAAGACTTTCAGCAAATCAGGCTGCACTAATTATTAATTTTTTCTTAATTATAAAGGGATATTAGCATTCAGATACATCACTGATTCCACGTCAGTTCTGTGACAGTTCTTTATTGGATGAAAGAGACAATCTTTTTTCAACTACTGTCTGACTCTGTAGGGGGCCAAAACCAGAGATTCCTAGATTTTTAAGGTCAGAACAGATTGCTAGGTCATCTACTTTATCATCTAGAATACCACAAGCAATAAAAGAAAAAAATATACCAGGCCATAAAATTAGTATGTATTTATGAAATTACAGTTGCTTCACATCAGATGCCTGATTGCAGGAATGAGAGTGGTTCTTACACTGATGGGAAATTCTTTAAACTTCCTGAAAAGGCATAACAAGATTCAGTGGGGGGAATCTCTAACAGGACAAATTCAGCCTCCAAACAAGGTGCAACTTTCTAAGTGCAATACACTCTTGAGCCTCACGCTCTCATAGATTTGCCTTCCCTTGAAGCATTAGAAATTAGCAGGTGTGGAGATGGAATGCTGCAAAGGGCCAAGTGGGTGGTGGAGGATGAATTTTTCCCCAAGCTGGCTAAGCAGGAATGCCTTGCCTTCTTCTGCAGCTCATCTTTTGTTATCTTCCAAGGAGGTTTTCATAAAACAGGCAGTATATGCAGTGCACAGGGCTTGAGTGCCAAGAACATGTTGGCTGTTCTAGCCCAATGTCTCTGGCCTTAACACAGATGTATTTGGGTGAAACTTCATGTCTCTGAGGCTGGACTGAAGTGTAGGAAAACAAAAACACAAGCAAAAAGACCCACCACAAGAAGAACAAAAGCAGCTGCTACAGTCTAAACAAGCTGAAGTCTCTGTAAGCTGCTAAGTTCAGGGACATTTGGTCCATACATGAATAAGTATTGCCACAAGCAGTGGTTTTCCTGGAATTTTTGATTGCCATGACAAGAAAAAATTAAAACACCAGTTACATTGTGTTAGACAATCCACTGCTGGTGGCAATGTATGTACTGCTAAACTGGGGCAGATGTTAAATGCATGCTTTTCTGAATTTTGCCTACAGCCAATTACCATAGCTAATATGCAGTAATTCACTCACATGAGGAAGTTAATTTAACTTTTTTTTTTTTGAATAACAGGCTTAGGACTGTAATGCCATCATTGACAAGAATGTATCTGAATATTTTAGTTGAAAAGTTAGGTGTATCAGTTGTCAGATCCCCCACATGGCAGTGGGGACAGGAAAAAAAACACAGAAAATGACTGCTGTTTACCCAACTGCAAGTTATGCCACTAAACAGGAGAGAACCTGGGAAGTATTTATTTTTGAGTGTTTACCACAAAGCATAAATACTACAGCTCCTCCCTCTTGCTTTCTCAGAACTGGGACATGATGGGATAAGCAGAAGTCTGTAAATTTACATGGCCAGGAGGTTTACACAGGCAGTGGAGCTTTCTGGGGCCCTGGTAGCCAGCAAGGCTGCAGGGGAAACACGTGGCTCATGTTCATCACGCCCACAGCCAGCACAACTCCAGCACGGGGCAGGGCCCCAGTGCCACTGCAGCATACACAGACCTCAGCAGCCTGCTTCTGCATCCTCCTGGGGAAGTGGGCAGGTGGTTCACCACAGTGAAAAAATGGATCACTATTTTATCACTCTCCTGGTCTGACATCAGAAACATAGATGTCTGTCAGGAGAGAGGGAAAAAAGAGAAAGAGAGAAACTAAAACTAAACTAAACTGGCAGAAAGAGAACTAAAATGTGTAAAAAAAGGATAACATGGAGCACACCAAGGAATTAAAATGCAGAGTGTGCAGTGTTGCACATATTGCAGAGACAGCATCTACCTGGTCTCTCCAATGATGAGGCATGACAGGAAGTTTAATAAAAGAAGAAAGGGCTTAGGATCTCTGGCGAGATCTCCTTTTTCTTTTTGGAATGCATTAATAGTCCAATATTTTTGTCTCCCTCATCTCCACACTTCAAAAAGTTCACATACTGTCTCAATCGTTGCTGCTTTTCAACAGACCCTAGCCAAGCATCCAGCATTTCTTGTCTGTACTTCATGCTGTCCTTCTCACCTCCTCTTTCTGAGTGGAGGACTGGGCACGCGGTGCAGGGATGTTTTGGCCTTGCTTCTAGAGAAGATGAAGCTGAAGAAGTGCAGATACAATGGAGCAAGCATCCAGTGGTGTCTGTAGCAGCCCATGCTGCACTGCCAGTGCTCCCACTCACCAGCCTGCAGCAGACACTCGTGAGCATCACTGCCTAACCCACACCTTGCCCAAGGCACCGGGCAGTTCCTCTGTGCCTGCCACAGGGGGTTGCTGGCCAAAAGATTCAAACATCTTATTTTGGACTACGAGCTGTTTGGCTTAGGCCACTGTGCTGGTGTAGAGTTGGTTTTCCTCACAGTGGCTGCTCTGGGACTGTGTTTTGGATTTGTGCTGAGCACAAAGCTGACAATATAGAGATGCTTTTGTTATTGCTGAGCACGGCCAAGGCCTTTTCCACTGTTCATACAGCCATGGTGGGGAGGAAATTGGGGGTGCCTGGGAGACTGGGAGGAGACACAGCCAGGACAGGTGACCCAAACTGGCCTAAGGGAAATTCCAGACCATATGACATCATGCTCAGGATATAAAAAGGGGGAGAAGGAGGAAGAGGAAGAGATTTGGAGTGATGGTGTTTGTTTTCTCAAGTCACCATTGCACATGATGGGGCCCTGCTCTCCTGGAGATGGCCGAACACCTGCCTGCCAGTGGGAAGCAGTGAATTAATTCCTTTTTTTGCTCCACTTTTCCATGCAGCTTTTGCTTTCCCTATTAAACTCTATCTCAACCCATGAATTTTCTGGCTTTTACCCTTCCAGTTCTCTCCCTGACCCTGCTGGTGGGAGAGTGAATGAGCAGCTGCCTGGGGCTTGGCTGCTGGCTGGGGTTAAACCACAACAGCCACCAATTGCTGTGAGATGATCAAGGAATTTAAAATGTGATTGAAAGTTTCCAGAGGTGTGAAGAATAAAGGGCTGTGATGTCCTTCTAGAGATCTGATTTGGTGAAGACTTTTTCTGTGCTGATATCCTCAGACAGGGACATACACTGGCACTGCAGGTAGCAGGCAAGTGATTATTCTGATGATATCTAGAACCATCAGAGCACTCTGACATAACAGTATTACAACAGAAGACGGATCACATCCACAAAAAAAAAAAAAAAATCCTGCTAGGAATTTACTTCCAGGCATTAGCTTTTAAGAAGAGGATATACTGCTTGCAGGTTTCAGACAACAAAAGTCACTCTCAACTGTTTTAATCCTTTCCTAGGGAAAGTTAACTTGGGACTTTACTTAGGCAAGTTGAAATGTGAAATCAGTGAAAAGAAAAGAATGCCTCTTAGCTGTCTCAAAAGATTGAGAGTCCTGAATTAAAAAACAACAGCAACAAAAAAATCTCAAACCAAAATGAGTCTCCTGAACAAATGAAAAAACCCAGAACATAACTACAACACCTGGCATACATTAATTGGTTTCATTAAACTTTATCTTTCGGGAAGACTTTTGTCTTGGCTTTTTTTTTCCTGCTCTGAGCAGAAAGTCCAGTTTGCTTCAGCTTTAAAGGTTTTGCTGTCCCTTGGGCTCCTGAAACCACATGGGCCAATGTCCCAAAGCAGCACTAAAGACACATGTGTAAGCACTGGAGCTTGATGTGAGCAATGGCACGTGCTCTTCCACCTTTGTGAGTCTGATCCTGGTGTGGGCTGTGGTAATTATCACTACCTTATCAGTGCTTATGAGGAGTTAGAGGATGAAGAGCAGTTCCCAACAGGCAACACAGATGAAGACATGCTCTTCTGAGGGCAATGGGAGCATTGTGAGGATAACTATGCTAGGGGGCTCTGCAAATGTTACCAGGCTGGTTTTCTTCACTGGCATGGAAAAACCTAAGGGACTGCCTTGCAGCAGCTGGAGGTTGATCAGCCATGGGCACTCATTTGCAGTTTTCAGGGGTAAGCAGGCACAGCAGCGAATGCGGACTCTGAACAATTGTGCATTACAACTATGCACAAAGACAGGTGCAATTACAGAAGCATTAGTGTAAGACAAATAAATGCATTTGCACGTATAAGGTGAGCCCCTTTCAGTGGTACAAATGTGTCAAAAATTCATGTGAAAAATTGCAAAACAGTTAGAAAAGAAACCTGCTTTTGAAATTGCAGCCTGGGCCCTACTTCTGAAGAGTCTTTCATCTTTCATCTTTCCTCTGTCTCTGAATTCAGAAAGGATTCTCTCCACATTTGAGATCATCTGTCTCCCCTCTTAATACCAGTCTAATTATGATTATCTATTAATAATTTATAGGAATGATCAGGCCTTTCCCTTCTCCTGTGTGTGAAGATAAGACACAGAATTTACAAGCCCCCTCTTTTCCTTGAGCCAGATCAACAGCCTCATCACAAGGCATCAAAATGTTAAGGAATGGTCAAGGAAGAGCTCTACAGTACCATTTTTTCCAAAAAGAATTCCAGAAGGGTTTCTTAAGAAATTCATTTTCTATGAAAGACAAGGATAGTGATTCATAAGCCATAAAGCCTTGCAAAGTCAAGATCACACATGACAACTTTTCCATGTGTTGGGTAGCACCCATTTTTCACCGTGTCAGTTTTCTAATGTGGATTCCAATAATGAAGAAAGTATTTCCTTAGGGGAGAAAACTCATCAAGATGCTGAGCTTTTTTTGCCAGTGACCAATTACATGTCATGAAAACCAAGGTCTGACACCAGCTGAGGACAGGAGCAGTTGGACAGGTACGGAAATCTCTCTGCTTGGCAAGGTCCCAGACTATTTTTACTCACCTCTAGTGTAGTCAATACAATCTTCTCAACTGAAGAAAAATAAGCCTCCCACAAGAACTGTGTCTGTTGTCTAAGTGCTAGGATTTTATCCTGATGGATAGACCTGATTGTAGAAGGAATCTGTAATACAAGATGTAATATAGTCAGAAGCTTTAGAAACAACACAATCTCATCAAATTAATATGCTGCTGACAAGCCCTCTCCTCCATTAGCAGGTTGTACAGCTTCAGCACTTGTGTCCAACAGAGATGTGTGTCAACAGTTAAAGCCTTGATGTAAAACAAATGTGACACAACCCCTTATAACCCCTGATATTGAATATATTAATTTTTTTAAAATCTGATTTCTTTTAGTTTTTGATTATTTTATGGTAACAAAGCTACCCCCTTGCAGCCTTGTGGTGTGGCATAGTAAGGAGCCCCTCCATGCAGCCCTCATGCTTTTCATTCCACAAAACTCTTCATGGACTGGTATTTTAACAACCTAGTACCTGCAGGGGTTGGAGTTCAACAATAATCCCCACATTCCAAGAATATTAATGGGATCTGGAACTGCATTTACCACAGCATGGCAACACTAAATGCCCTAAGGAAAACATAGCAACACCTTAAGTACTTAAGACTCCACTTTTTGGGAGCCTGTGGATCAAATTGCATTTTACTAATTACCTTAGGTGGAAAGAATAACATCTTCCACAACATCTGTTATTCACAAAGGATAACAGTGCTTATTTTTGCTCTCTTTCCATTAAATCTACACATTATTGTTGTAGAACTTGCCTAACAAATACACCCTAAATTGTTCTGCTGCAGCACTTTTCCATTAAAAAATGTAACTGCTCACTAGATCAGAAGGGAAAGGCTTCATGTCTACATCTTTCACCATCCCCATCTCCTTCTTGAAACTAAGGTGTGTACATGCCATTTTTTAACTTGGGATATTGACCAAGCCCTCCAGTACAACTTGGACAATGCAAAGTGACATTATCAAGGGAATTTAAATTAAATTTTCTTCAATGATGAGGGCTAGTCACAGCATTCAAAAGGCATTTAGGATATGCTGCTGCTTTGTGCTCATATTTTTCTAGAAATGAACAGTTGTGTTGCTGCACCTACATTTTTGTGATTTCTAACTGGAATCACAGAATTGTTTGAGTTGGAAAAGACCTCTAAGCTCATCGAATCCAACCACTAAATTAGGCCAACTTGTTCTCAGACACTGGCTTCTCATAAATCTTTTACCTGAGTCATTAGGTTTAAAAGCAAATAACTGGGCTGTGTATTTGGTCTTTGTGCATTCCAGCTTATTCTGAAGTTTGCCTGCATTCCACCACATTCAACTCTTTCCTGACCAAAACATACTCTACTTATTCCCAAAATATTCTGAGGAGATGATTATTATTTGCTTTCACATATTCCCAAATCAAATGATTTCCCATGAAACCTCTTCCCTGAAGAAAATTAGCGACTTTAGGAATTTGCATGTAAAAAGATTTCAGAAAAACCAGCAAATTCTTTACTTGCAGAGTTTGCAACCAGGTCTGGACACTTAGTCCATGGCTCCACTGGTTGCAGTGTCAGACGTGCCAATCTTTGCTCTCTCAGCTCTTAGACCATCTTAGAGACACTGCTAATATGATACAGATATATTATAATACAGACTTTGGTCTTATGAGAGAGTTAGCACTGCAGCAAGGTGGAGCAGAAGAAAATGGTCAGATTGTCCACAATGCTACTTTATTTCCCTTCTTTATAGGCCCTTTAAGTAAAACATAGGTCTTTTAGTAAAATACTCCCTGAAAAAGTAGTATGAAAGACAGAACCTGAAAAGATGTATTGGCACATGTCTTTCTAAGAGCTCACATCACAATTCGTGATGTGTTCCAATAAGCAGAAGGATAATAAACACTACCTGTACTTGCTGCACAAGTGTGTATTAATCACACCCAGAAACACTGTCAGTAGCAAAGACAAGATTTAAGTCACTTCACTGTGGTGATACAGCATTTTCTCAATAAACGTTTAATTGCAGTATGTGCAACCTTGTGTGGTGTGTGTGCATACGTGTGTAAGCAACCCACAGAATCAATACTCAGTCCCCACTACACCTTTTGAAAGGGAATGCTGCTCTGACTATGAAGGTTACTGCACAAATTTATGATTTTATACACCTTACCATGCTCATGAGTGCCAGCAAACACAGTGTCAAGGTTAAAAAGAGCCTTGATGGGGGCTCTGTTACAACAGCTGGAAAGAAAAATCAGAGCTCCCATTTTAAGTGCATTTGCCTATTAATCTACTTGTCCCGATAGACAGGTGGGGAAAATGATGTATTAATACTAATCTGGGATGATTACACTGGAATTATTAGAACTTTAATAAAAGGTCATTTCAGCAATGAGTAGGGGGGAGGGTAAAACCACCCTGCACAAATAAATGCAGAAAGGCTGGATTAAGCTCTCCCAGCACTATGATGAGGAGAATATGCAAATAAAAACATCCGAGTTGCTCTCAAACAGGAAATGAAAAACTGTAACACAACAAAAACATTTCCCAGAGCAGACATTCAGGCCCTCTGCCAGCTCTTTAAAAACACTGTTAATAACAGTGCAGTAGCTGTTCAATATGGAAGCAGCTGGATGAAGTGAACAAATGGCACGTTACCGGAAAACATGAAGATCAGCAAATTAATATTATTTAAAGAGAGACATAATTTTCCTCAGAAAAAATGTGCTGTCCACAGAAGCAAAAATCAAATGGCCCTTTTATATTTGCAGCTTGCATGACATTAAGTAGAATAGGCAGCACACTGCAAGGCTTGCTAGGCCAGCTCTTCACAAATATTTACTACTTTAGACAAGTTAACAGCCATGTGATGACATTGCAAAGATACTTTATTTTGGGGTGCCATCACACCTGTACCTTTGAGGGCTTTTCTCTGTTGACCACACTAAATTCAAGAATTAAAAAAAAAAATCGCTCTTAGAGGCTACTTTGTGTTTATTCCAGATCTTGTGGATCTCAGTCTTATGTTGGGCAATGGCACTTTAGAAGAACCAATTTTTCAAGAACTTCTCCTAACGTGAACTTCTCTGCAGAATTTACAGAATATATTTGGACTGTAAAACCCACTAACATAGTTAAAAGAAAACAAAACAACAGTGCATTTAAAACCAAAGTAGATGCACAGAATTTGTAACTTCTCAGCCCACTTTTGTTCTACGAACTCAAGATTAACAGTAAATGACACGAACACTTCTTCAGAAAGCAATGCTACATGGTCCACACGTCAGAAAAGGGACAGATTCTGCTTCCCACCAAATTGTGAAATGGTAACTCCTGCCTGAGAAAATACCTGCTTTCCTGAGGATATCCCTGAGGACAAACTATTTTTTAAGGACTGGGGCAGAATCCACCCTCAAATGTTTTCCATTTCATCACAGTACCTGGACAGGTCTACCTCAGACTGGCACTCAAGTACTCCACACTAGAAGAGATTTCATGCTCTTTGCAAAAATAAAAGTCTCCTGCACTTAAGAATGTGTCCTGGTGGCTGCAATGACCTTCAGGTCAAATAATGAATGATGTCATATTAAATGAGTTCACAGCCAGTCTGACACAAACAATCCCTTCATGATAAAAACATCTTTTACAGCCCTGACCTTTTGGATTCATCTCCCCTGTCCATTTAGATGGTGGCAGCAATAAGCAACTGATCTGCTGAAGGCCGCGGTCTGTCTCTTACCTGTAATAACAATCTCTCATCGCCTATGATGGCAGCTTGGTTCCAATCAATCACTTCCGAGAACGGCAACTCCCATCCGTTGCTGAGCATGACCGGGACACAGGCAGCCTGTGGGCACAGAGGCACGGCCACCGTCAGCAGCTGCCCACCACTAGGGCAGCTTAAAGTTTCCACCAACACCACCACCCTGTTCTCCAAACAAGCTCAGGAGAGGCAACATGGCAAAGAACACCAGAAGCCAGAAGCCACAGGAGGGCAGCCCAAGTGTTTATACTTCTCCATTTTGGGCTTATTCATACACACCGAAAGGTGGGGTTTGCACAGACAGTGCATTTGCAATCTGGTGCTTACGCTGCCAGACAAGGCCACAACTGTTCAGTGCAGCAGACGGAACACTGGAGAATTTAATACAAAATGCTTGCTGCTTTGTGAACCACTTAGCAGGGAGCAACTTCCCTAATTTTTATACTACAGAAAATACAGATCCTATTTAACTCCTGACCACCTTTCTCATAAAGGAGTAAATTCTCTATCCTGTTTGGTATCAACTCTCCAAACAGAGGCAACTGCACAAATACAATCCTCTGTCATCACCTGTGTCTACAAAAATAAGAATTGCTGTATGTCCTAAAACAAACAAAAAGCATACACATTTAGTATCTATTTCTTACCAATATGATTGTCAAAACTAATCAAACTTTATGAGTTTTACAAGTTCTTCTGCACAGACAGTTTGTGAATACTTAGCAAATAAGTCAGTATTTCCATAAACAAATGATCACCAATATGTTCTGGTCAGCTCAACCAAGATCCAAACCAAAAACCTTCTGATGTGATGAAAACATAGTACCAGAGGATTTTTATCAAACCTGTGCTCTGGTTCAGTTTCTCTTGGATCAAACCAAGCTTATGTGCTGTGAGTTTGGTCTAGACTAGGGTTCAGGCCTCCCAAAAGATGGTTATAAAGGGGTATCTTTCAGACTGCTGCACCCTCCTTGGTAGGATGTATCATGCACAGCATCCTAGACTGGTCAAGTCTACATTACAGCAGTGATTATTATGTGTAAATAACTGTGATCTTCTATAAGGAATTACATCACTGCATGAAAAAAGCCAACCAGAAAACACTTAGTAATGTGTTTTCATATTTAAAACATTCCATTAATGTGGATTAGGACTTTCAACATTACCTGGATCCTGACAGAAACTGGAAATACATCATTATTGGTAAATACTGCTGCTAGCCTGATAGCAAAATCTTCAGTTGCCTACATTTTATCATTGACCTGGAGCCCACAAATTCTGTGCAGTGAGACACACTCCCTCTGCTTTCTCCTGAGATGATGTATCTAACAGAAGCAGTATGACTCTGGGCTCAGATGACAGAAGAGCTGAGGAGTGCTCTTCAGGAGGATCTGAAGTGACTTGTCATCTCATATAAGCCAGTTCCACTCCTTCCTCTGAAGAGACTGGAGTGAGAACAGCACTCTTCAGGCTATTAATCTTCTCTTTAGGAGGAGAAAGAGGCAAGTGACAGTCCAGAACCTGGATCTCAAATTTGATTGCAGGTGTGGGTTCAGTGGTTACACCAATGTGTCCAGAGCATGTAGGGTATCCAAAAAACCCATCAAAGGCGGGCAGACATGACACAGGATCTACTGGAGTCCTTCTGGAGAAGCAGCAGAAATCCAGAAGCATTTCTGGGTATCCTGGGTTTTAAAATGACATAATATACCTACACTGAGGTACCTGAATCCTGTTCAGCACTGCAGTGAACAATACTCTCTAACAGTGGCTGGGACGTTTTATGGTTGATGATGAAAAGGGATGGGATACCATTCATTAACAGCTTTACTGTCAATGCTGTGACACTTTCCAAATGGCAAAACAACTCCTGGAGGCAGGATGCTGTCAGGTGTGTAGAGGGCAGTTTCCCCAGAAAGAAAAAGAGAATCCTGGAAAAATGCCTTGGGAAACCCCATTCTCAGAGCTATAAGCAAAGGGCTTATTCACATGCTCTCTATGCAAATTGTTACCAGAAAGTTCCTAGTTCTCTGTGTTATCATAGGTTGATTTTTGGTGCAAGAATTTTAATATTGTTAATTGTTGTCCCCCACTGAACCCTTTCCCACAGAGCACACCTTAACTCCCCACCCACACTGGGGTGTATAAGTACCTCTGTCTGACCCTAGACTCTGCCTTTGGCATTTTGCCTTTTGCCCCTTTTTACTGCCTTGGTCCGGTTCAGTCCAATACAGTGAACACCTTGTTGTTTGTTATTTTGGTATTATTAAAATTCCTTTTTGGACAATGGGATCAAGGCTGTCTCTCTTCACTAAGTTGCCATCGGGCTGGGTCCCGAGGAAACTCAAAGGGATCTGATAGTCTGGGCTCAGACTCCAGGGAGTTTCAGGTGTGCTCATTTGCCACTTCACTGAAACCAAGCAGCTCCTTCTCTCCACTCCAGCCCCCTTGGAAATCCAGATGCCAGACCTACAAGGGAGTTGCAGCACCTCACAAAATGTTCTCTATGCCTGACTGAAGACCCAGGACCTCAGGATCAGGCTGATGTTTGCTAAAAAAAAAATACAAAACACCAGACAGGCAGAAGGTGGAGTAGGCAGGTGTCAGGCTTGACCACTGTGTTGCCTTGGCCACAGGGACTCCGGGGTCCTTTTGTACTGCCTTCTTGCTGCTGGCCCACAGTAAAAAGGGGACCACTAACTGAAACATTTTTTAAAAGGTGAAGGATATTTAGGTGCTGTCTCAGACAGCACTCGAACTCCCTGAGATCAGCTTATATCCACCTTCATGTGAAGCTTCCATCTGGAGCTTTACCACCTCCAGGCCACCTTCTGTACGTTCAGCAAGCACCATCTCAAAACTGGCAATGCATAAGCAGGTCTGTTTTGGCTAAGCGAAAACAAAAAGCTATTTTTGCTGCCCCAGGGCTTATGTGTAAAGGCCAGCGTTTCCCAGGGGAAGTCTTACAGCTTGACAAAATACTGTTCTAAACCAATCTCTCAGCCTCACCACATCCAGGGAAACCCTTTTCCTGGAGATAACGCCATCCAACCTTCAGATGAGTTCAGTGCCTCAGCCTCTCCTGGGAAGAAGCTGCCAATTGCTCCAGAAGTATGAATAGAGACTTTTGCAAAGTGGATTACTGTCCACTAGGGAAATGAAATAAATTTCCCTCCTCCCCGCCTCCCTGCTATTGCACACTGAATTGCAGCCAGTGTAGTCTCTGCTTTACACTGCAGCTCTTACCTGCAAGGCTTCCAAAAACCTGAAAGAGCCAAGCCTGCGGCCACGGGGAACCAGACAGAAAGTGGCATTGTGCAGCATTTCACGGTAATCATACCTAACAAGAACAGGGGAGAAAAGAGAAAATTCAATTAGTGCTGAGTCCTAGAGTAACTGGGCATGAAAATGCAAACAGCTGTTGAGACACATCTGGATAAAATCATCCCCAACCAAGACCGTTCAGCACCAGGTTAACTAACTCCCTCCATGCATGTGTGTCAGCCTCCCCTCTGGCTGCTTTTTGTTCATCCTCAGCTGCAACCACCATGGGAGAGAGCTGGGGAGAGTGGTAATGAGACTGATAAGGAAGGAAGGAAGTAATTTTGCCTTTACAATAATGAGCCAGTTCTGTATAAACAGTGCATGACTTCCAGGAACAAACTCACATTAAATATTTTGATACCCAAAGCATTGTTGCAGTACTTCTGTGACCCTGATTTCTATTCAGATTTAGTCAAAGTCAAACATAACTGTGTTCACAAGAGGTTTGTACAAAGCAAAAAAAATATTCAAACTATGCCAAAGAAATATTTCCTTATCAAGCAGGCACTAAAAAAGGGATAGGGGGATACAATGACTCACTTGGTGGTTATTGTTAGGTGTGGAGAGAGGAATAAATGACCAGATTTTGGCAATTAATCACATAGCTGCAATGATCCATGCTCCTCTGAATTAAAGTGCTGATAGACACTTCTGGTTTGGTTTTTTTTTTCCCAATTACATCAATCACCAGAAAATCATTCACCAAAACCACACACCAAATCCCAACATTTTCCCGGTTCTTATTAGCGAATTGTACTTCTGACAAGCCCATGGAACTGTGAATGGCATTGACCTCGCCTGAGTCAAAAGGATCCAGACTGAACACCCTCCATTCTCCAGAGTGTCCTAGACTCTGAACAGAGATGCTATTTTGACAGCAACTTGTAGCACTGAAATTTTTTGACAGCAATAGTCTAATTTTACCATGTCCTGCAGGCAAAGCAATTTTTTTTGTATGTGTGTTTATGTGTATATATATATATACATACATGATTATATTTTATATACAAAGAAGTCAGGATCTATGTTTGTATTCTCACACAGGCCAGACAGATGGGAGTAAGCCAATTTTCAATTATAAGCTCTGTCTTTAGGAAGAGACATCTTGCAAAGGCCCATTTGCTTAAACAAGCGTGTATAGCTAATTTGCACAAGAAAAGGTCACTGTGAATGGATTAAGATTATCTCCACTGAGAGTAAAATAAAACCCCTCATTGCATTAATTAAAACTACAAAACAGACTTCAAAGTCCCTTTTTTCTTTTGAATCCTATCTCAACTTTGGTTAAAAAAAATATATATATATTCCATCTGAGTGGCAGCTATTTATTTTTCTCTGTGTGGGATAGAGATTGGCAGCCATGTCCCAGCTCACCAGTCAGCACTGACACAGCATACAGGGGAAAATATTAGGACTGGAATACCAAAAAAACAATTAAAAAAAAAAGTTGCCATTTTTAAGCACTCCTTTTTTACATCTTGAGAAGTCTGAGGCTCATTGCTTTTACTGTGTATTGTAGGACAGCAAATGTTAATAAATACCAAAAATAGAATACCCCCTAGAGCTAGAAAACACTAGTCAGAAGTTCCCCATCATTAGCTAGCTAAAAATGTAAAATCCTGTTAATACCCCGGAATACAACATTATCCACAAAATATTGATGACAAAACCAGAACACAAAGAAAAGCAGAGAGCAAGGCCACTGCAAGTGAGTCTTCCATATCCCAGTGACATCCTATACTGGGCACCTTTTCTTTCATATCTAACTTGCTGGTTTTAGGATAGATTTACAAAGGGAATAAAAGGAAGAGCATTTTCTTGACCATTTTCCACTCTGAAATCAGTTAGCATCTTGCTCCCATTTTTGAGCCTTTTAAAACTTAACGTGTGATTTATTGCAGAGGTCTGTAATAGCACAGTTCATGATCATCAAGCAATTTATCTACATCATATGTACACAGAAAGCCCCATCCTAACCTTGATGTATGGGCACAAAATATCTACTCACTTCAGGGAGGACCCACAAATACAAAAGAAACAGATCCAGAGTAAAGTAATATCCATCAAGAACTGCTGAAGTGAATGAACTGCACCAGAGATTCTATTGAACAAATTTCCCTGCAATTTCTACCAAAATGCTTTAAGGTGACTCAATGGGATCTTTGAGCGCAGTGGTAAGGTGATAAGGGACCCATGTTCACTTTAAACCCCTCAGAGACCATGCATCTATTTGAAATCTGCTAACATGAGGTGCCATTTTTACTCCTATGAGTTCATGGGTAGCACGCCAAGCAATGGGAGCACTCTGCCTTAACTGGAAGACAGAAGATGACCCAGTATGTTTAAATACAAATTTAGGAACACTTTTTGTGCAACACATGCAACCAGCCCCAAATACACAAACATTTCTGTCAGGCTGCAAGCAAAGCTTTGTAATTTGAAGCATCGTTTACAGAGGAAATAATATACATGTACCAAATAGTATTTCAGAGTCAAGCTTGCAGCAGAGACTTTTTTTTTTTTTTTCAGACTGCCAGTCAGCATTTGGAGGAGACCTTGGCCACAAAAATGTCACTTGGTAAATGAAACTCCAGCCCACAGGCCATGGTGAGGACAGAAGGCTCAGGGCAACTTTCACTTTCAGACTCCTCCCCATTCATCCCAGACAGAACCATGCACACAGCAGCAGGCTTGATTTTTGCCAGCATTTTGTCAGGGAGTGCAAGATGTTTGTGTACATTTTTTCCACATAGTAGAAAGCATACAGCGTTACACCTGAAAGCATTTCTGCACTTCCCTTAAATGAGACTTAAAATGCTTTCAGTGAAGTGAGTGAAATAATCTCTATGATTAAAGGTAAGTATCTGAGTGAAGTATTTGCTTTCTCCTTCACTTGTGCTGGAGAGAAATCAGAGCTGGCAAGAGACTTCCAGGAACACCCTCTCAGCTAGAGTACTGATGTCGTACATTAAGTACCAATCTGGCATTTAATGCAAACATCAGTATTGCATCAACAATGGGCTTTATTTCCCCACTATCCCCACTGACTAATCTCAGCAAAACCTCAGGGAGGTAATCAAATATGGGAACCTCCACTCGCAACTGGAGGAGGCATTTTAAGCAATAAAGGAAACAGTCAAGTTTAGAAGAGGTTCTTCCAGGGTTTCCTTCTTCTCCCCAGCAATGGGGGTTAGATCTATTTCCAGAACTACTTATTACCATTAGCTGGTAACATCTAAAGATGGCAGGGACATTTGCTATGGTCTTCCATAGCTTGTAGTGCTGTGGTTTCTGCAAACTCAGAGCTGCCAGTGTGTGTGGACAGCTCTCCTTCACCTGCCTATTGAGACCCTCTTTTTTTACCCAGCCGTGGAGGCTTTTCAGGCTCCAGAAAATCAGATCAAAGACCAGCACTGCAGAGCACTGAGCAGGGGCTGGCTGGGCACTTCTTCCTTACCTGTGCTGCTTCGGTGTTGCACTGCTTCTGGCACCTTCCTTTCCTTCTGGCCATTTATCTTCCCTAGCATTTACTGTAGAGAAGCTTTTAGAGGACTCCTTTGCTTTGCTCAGAAGCTATTTATTTCCAGAAAGCTCCAGGTTTCCACATTAGAAGACTGGCAGGGAGTGGGGGCACATGCTTATTGCTCATACATTCCTGATTCCTTCAATTCTGCATGTTTGCACAGAGGTAACATTTTACTGCCAATTTTAGGGTCGGCTTGGCCTGGGTCTCAGCTGCAGCATTCAAACATGTTAAAATCCAAAATGCATATGCCTTAAAAATGACAGTTGGGTCTTCAAAACTAAAATAGCTACAGATTTAATCCAAAGCTGGCATCCCTCTTTAAGTATTAGAGGCATGTTTTATTAACTTTCAGGCTTCTTTTTATAATGATTAAGTGTACCTTGTTCACAGCTAGTACCTTTTTAGGCAGCATAAAAGAATAGCTCTATTTGCAATCAATTCTAATGCATTCACCACTTAATTGAATTATTCCCTCCCTGCCATCACCCATAGTTGAGGAAATATGTCTGGCCCCATCGATCACACAGGTGTAAACATTGCAATGCTGTGTGGACAATTATCCAAAGGAGAAACGCTGCCCTGCCAAATGTTCCTACCATTTTAACTCCTTGATCCAACACACAGCAGTCTGTTTTCCCCCATCCCCCCTTTTTTCTTTTTTTTCTTCTGATGTTCAGACCATGTCAATCAGCACATGGATTAGAAGGCTGTTTGAGATTCCTGGTTCTCCATTATCCCAAGGAGCCCTGGCAGGCTGCAGAAGCTCTGCAGTGACTAATCAGCCATGCCATACATTCTTTCCTACAGCTTAAGCATTTCCCCATTTCCTACACTGCAGAGATTATAAACTAGCCTGGGAAATATTTTCACTACCAATTTTAGTATAAATTTTTTTTTTTTGAAAGCCACATCTTCATCACCACTGACTGAAGGGGGGTCTAAAATTGAAAAAGACTGTTTAGACCAGCAGATATATCTAGATGCAGTGATTATCATAACACTTTATCTAGCTACATGTCACCTGTCACCTGTAACATGTTTTTTTACAGGATACAATCACCATTCACATTTCATAGATGGAAAACCTGAACCACAAATGACCGGTGGCTTCTCCTACAGCTAGAGGGACTTTGGGAATGCTAACCACAGCATCCTAACCTTACTTCTTTCTCTCTGGTGATGCAGCATTCACTGAAATCCAGCTGCATGTTATGGCTATTAAAATTCAGATGGAAATACAGGAGTAGAACCCAAGCCAAATACAACAGGTTTAACTCAAATCAAATGCAATGGGTTTAACCCAGCAGTACATATTTTAACAGTGCCACACATAATCCATCTTTTGGAAGATGTTGGAGCTCATCTTTGGCAGGGACTATCAGCACATTCCACTGCAGACGTCAGATGTGACTAGAGCTGCTCTTTTACTTCCTGAGCCAAAAAATTGTGATGGCACTTAAACACCTATGTCTAGGGCTCTCTGTATTTGCAAGCCCATGAATGCACACTGCATCTTCCAGAAGTTTCTGTATCATATGAAGTACTACAACAAAGACAGACAGCAAAATCTTTAAAGCAAGGGTAAATGGAGAAGTGTTTCCTGATTTTGCAGTATATTCATTTTCAGCTATTAACCAATTGGCCATTTTTCCATGTGTGAATTCTTAATACAGATGGCTCTGAACTACCGCCTGGAGAGCCTGAGAAGAAACCCCATTCAGTCAAACGGAGCGTCTCGTTGCTTGGTTTCCACTAAGGTATGTTGGCTTTTAAATAAACTGTCAAGTAAAACTTGGCATTGAAAACACCAAGTGAGTAACTGCCTTTGTACAAGAGCTGACAGCTCGACTGTGTGTCAGATAGATAGCTGCCCAAGACTGAGCTGGGAAGGCTCGTGCATCCTGCTTGGAAGGGTGCCGTCACTGCAAACTGCTTGCTTCTGGATTTACGGCTGCGCAATGCTTTGGGGTGACCGGAATGCCGGTTAGCTGGCTACGGGCAGTTCATATCCTGCTCTGCAAGTGCTGGTTCTGGAATCAGAAAGTTTGGAGGTGCAAAAACATAATTGGAAAACTTTTTTTTCCCTGTTTAAAAGGCTAATTGATTTCACAGGTGTTTAATTATCGTTTGCTGTGAGATAATACCTTGTAGTGCCATAAAAAATGGATTTAATTTTCAAGTGCTTGCAAAACCATTGCCAAAGCCAAGTTAGAGCGAAAGCTAGATAATTATTCTATAAATCAAACACACTGCCTCCTTTCTTTGAAATTTTTAATACTTGGCTATAATGATATCTGACGACCTTGAAACTAACATAAAAAGGATTTTCTTGCCAAGTGCTGAAAAGCAGCCATTAGAGTATTTCTTTCAGTCTAGCTCATTACTGCAGCCGCTGCCATCATACTGCCCTGGCTGCTGGACTCCAAGGATGCTACTGTCTGACTACAGCAACAACGGGAACAGCGACTTCGGAACACTGGTAACGGCCAAGTATGGGTATGAGCACGAGCCCAATCTGAAAATTGTGCATAATTCTATTAGGCCTTGCAATGGAAATGAAACCCTGTAAGAATGCAGCAATTAACAGTGAAGCACAGCTGTTTCCTCCATTCCATGCCAGCATCTTCCTTAGTTCAGAAAGTTGGATTAACGAAGAAAAACAGGGAAGTAGACTCTTCACTTCAATGCATTGCTAAAGAAACTCCATTTTACATTTAACATGGACAGTAACTGTTAAAACTGAAAGTGTCTTCAAAGTCTTCAGTGACATCACGGTTTGATTCAGTTCACTTCAATATTATGCGGAAAACCATTTGGATACACAAGCCGTTAAAGTCAATGTGCATTCCAACAAATAAAAATGCTCTAAAGATTTCTGTCTAAATATTTACACAAAATGTCCTGTAAATCTATATGATGCATGCAAGGCATGCACAACACTTGGACTGCAAAATGCTATCCAACTGGCTCCCAGTGTAGTAACTAGACCACCCAGAACAAGTAGTCTTACACAGTAGCAAAAGTGGTCTCACCAACATCATTTGATATTTAAAGATATTTAGCAAGTGTACCAGAGTGGGTTTGTAAGTGGCATGTCAGAGGTAAACCTTGCAGAGGTGCCTCTCTAGGCAGTGTTATGCCCCAGTTACCAGCAACCTGCTAATGGCACCATGTAGTGCTTCTTCTAAAACCAAGCACTGGCTCCCAGGCTTTGAAGTCCTCTAAGAGTGCCTGTTTCACAGCTGCACCTCACTGCGCTGGCAGCAAGAAAACTCACATCATGCCTGAAAAAGAAAAATCCACGGAGAAGCAAATGCAGTGCTCACCTGTATCTTGTGAAGAATGTAAATGCAGCCCCACATATTGCAAATGTCCTCCAGGTTGGTGGGAAAGCAGGGATATTGGTGCTCACACATGCGGATGCACGCCCAGGAACAGGCACACACAGAGCCACACGGTAAGATTTTACCTGGCCCCACCTGCCCTGCCATGCCCCTTTGAAGTGACAAAAGCATGTTATGAATGCTCTTTGTCTGAAAAGCGCCCAGCTGGCACTTACTGACCACCAAGGTGCTAGACCCTTACAAGGTAAAGATAAGACCAAGCTATTACGATGATCCAGTGGCTCAGACAGCTGCCTTCTAACAGGATTCTTCTAACAATAAATTACACCAGCACTTTGTATCATCATGGAACCTCTACCTTGCCATTTTCAGGAGATTACAAACTCCTTTTAGAATATTTTAATATAAAGAACTCCAGCCTGCTGGCAGGAGAACAAAGCAGCACCGCTACTTCACCAATGAAGCCACCATGCAGCCTGAATTTGGGCTTCATCCACTCTGCCTTGTTCCTCAGTATTCTGCATAGAAAAATGCAGGAGAGAGTTGGAAGTAGTATCTAACTCTTGACAGTCTGCCTTGGTGTTTCAACAGGGAACTAATAAATATACCAGGCTGCATCAAAAGAAGTGTGACCAGCAGGTTATGGAGATGGTTCTCCCCCTCCACTCCACTCTGGTGAGACTCCCCCTGGAGCACCGTGTCCAGCTCCGGGGTCCCCAACACAAGAAGGACATCGACTTGTCAGAGCAGGTCCAGAGGAGGCCATGGAGACAATCAGAGGGCTGGAGCACCTCTCCTATGAGGAAAGGCTGAGAGTTTGGGCTGTTCAGCCTGGAGAAGGCTCCAGTGAGTCCTTATTGTGGCTTTTCAATATATAAAGGGGGCTTATACGAAAGATGGAAAGAAGAATTTACCACATCCTGTAGTGACAAGAGTAATGCTTTTAAATTAAAAGTGATTAGATTTACATTGGACATAAGGAAGAATTTTTACTGTGTGAGAGTGATCAGGCACAAGAACAGATTGTCCAGAGATGTCCCGTCCCTGGAAGTGTTCAAGGCCAGGTTGGACAGGACTCTGAGCAACCTGGTCTAGGGGAAGGTGTCCCTGCCCATGGCAGAGACTGGACTAGATGATCTTAAAATATGCCTGCAACACAAATAATTCTGTAATTCTATGATACTATTTTTTAAAATTTGAAATATTCTATTTTGTCCTTCACAGAGTGACTTTGTTTGGACTTTAGGCCTTTCCTAGCAGTGAAGCACTGTCAAACACTTGCCCTGAATTGCTCCATCTACTCCCATTAACCAAACTCACATGCTGTGACAGTCCAGCAGTGAACATCTTTGGGGTAATTTCCCACTGCAAGGACAATTTTCTTACTGATTTATTGTCTAACTTAAAAAAACCAAAAAAACGCCCAACAAACCAAAAAACCAAACCACTACTGGAATTTCAGTTATTAAAGCATCAGTTTGGATTAAAGATCCAAACAAAGAAAAATCTGTATTGCATTATCTGAACAAAGAAACAAATTTTAGTCCATCTGCTACCCATTCTAATTTTGAGATTACAAAATATACCTGAAAGCCTCAACATGCAGAGATATAAAGGACTTATTGTGAGATCATTCACCTGTCAACACACCTGTTGGCTCTGAAGCTGATGACTGCTATCTACCTGTCAAAAAAATAAAAGGCATCCAAATCTTTCTTAATTATTTTTAAATAGCTCTTTATTAAAAACTTGAGGTTAAAAAATGCTGAAGAGGATCCGTTTTCCAGACTTTCACACTTCAGTATCTGCGGCTACTGAATGTTTTAAATAATCTAGTAAAAAAATGGTTGATTACAGGCCCCGGAGGGTAAAAGATGGATAAAATCAGTGTTCTGCACCCATTTATGCAACAGTCTGATAACTGGACCCAGCAGAGAGCAGAGGACTGCATTGTAAAGAATACCATCCTCTCCATTAAGCTGCCTGTAGGACTGGGGCTTCAGCAGGACAGTAGAGAAAGTACAACCCCCTGAAGATCAAATTAGAAGGGGTTATAATTTCTTTCTTGCTTTGAATGTCTGGCTGAGCTCTTCACCAAACGATTTAGAATAGTCCTTATGAAGCCTATCATTTTCTATTCAGCTCCACAGATTTTCCCATTACGGCTATCGAGCTCCTAAGTGGCTTGTTGGCATCTTTAAAAGTTATAGTCCTCCAGACGCATCATCTAAAAATGGAAAGCAAAGATGATGTGCAATGCTGTCTCTAATTATGCAGGAGTTCATTTCTATGAATGACTGGATTTGTTTCCAAAAAAACAAAGAGGGACTTTACACAGGAACTGCTGGCAGAGCCCCATGTTGTCTAGGCATGCTGACCTAAAATGTGACCATGCTTGGAGGAGAAATTAGTTCAGCAAATCCAAGGAACAACTTTGAATGAAACAGAGAAGTGATTTTTTACTCATGCAGCTTAGTCACCAGGAGCAGTACACCACAACACATCCAGACACTTTCATTCTTTTGGCTGATTATTAATTCTTCTACTTGCCTTCATCTAGGACCTCCAAGTATTTTCTTTCTCCTTTCTATAAATGAGACAAAGCTACCTCAAAAATAGGATTAGGACATGAAGTGGGGAGGGGGGAACAACCCTAACTCTGTGTATTTTGGTTTCGTAGCTCTGAATTTTAGGGTAAAATCCCAGCACTGTTAACAGTCTAGGTTGGTTTCCACTGGCTGACAGCAGGAGCTGATCTGGATTTAATGAGGACTAACTTCTGCAATAAAGCATAGCAGGAGTGTGAACTCTGGAAGGACAGGAAACAGCAATTTTTTTTTCCTTATTGCACTCAACAGTCAGTATTAAAATAATTTTTATTTTCTAGGAGACAGAAAGGAGAATATAGCAGGAAAAATCCACTGATTAATGTTTTTTTGGTGATGCCTCCTATACCCATTCACAGTTTTGCTACGATAAAGCTAAAGATAAAGGCCATGCCATGTGTGGTTTGATGAGCAGGACTGTGCTTCACTGAGTGGCCAGGTAAAATGGAATCTGTCACTCTGCAGATGTGCTCTTTCTCTGTGCTTGCTCACTTCTGCTGACTACAGTAAAACCCAAGTTCTCTCTTGTTTTTCTCAGCAAAAAAGGCATCTATAACTAGTGCACTGGTCCTCTTCATTTCTGCATCGCCAAGTGCCGTTTGGAGCCACTCTCCTCCTCAGCCAGAGTGAGCTGCATGCCATTAAGTATCAGTTGAGAATTGCAGATGGTTTTTATTAGGCATTTCTTACCTCCCACAGTGTTGGTGAGGCAACTCCAGTGGTCTTCAGCTGATGCTGAACCAGAGCAGGGTGTCTATACTACACTCAGTAAGGCTGGAAAGAGTTTTATCCTCTTTCAAAGGTGCAAGGGATAATTGTTTCAAACTGAAATAAGCTAAGTTTAGATTGGATACAAGGAAGAAATTTTTCACACTGAGGGTGCTGAGACACTGGAATAGATTGTCCAGGGAGTTCAGGATGCCCTGTCACTGGAAGTGCTCAAGGTCAGACTGGTTGGGGTTTTGAGCAATCTGATCTATTGAAAGATGGACTGTCCAAAGCAGGAGATTGGACTAGATGGTATTTTAAGGTTCAACCCAAACCTTCCTATGGTTCTCTAAGTCCTCATTGTGATATATAGAACTTTTAGGCAAAACTGCTGTCTAAAAAGTCCCAGAAGCATATTTGCATCCATGCATACTTATATGCACACACACACACACTATTTACAAAGGACTTTGATCTGGAAATCACTTATGCATGTGCTCAGCCTTCTTTTCCTGCCTGACCCTGCCCTGACACATAAAAGGACCTCACAAAGGATTTTTGCAAAATTACCTTTTCAAAAAACAAGGCCCATTTTGAGAACAAAGTCAGAGGAATAACCTACCAGAGCAAACTGAAGGAGAGTTCTTCTTAAGCATGTAAAACAAAAAAATCAGTCTGAAAATGTTAAATGCCAAACACTAAACCAGATCATTTCATAGCTCTGAGCACCACTGTCGCTTTGCTCCTAACATCCCATGGACATACCTGCTGACGGTGATTGCCTGACTGCTCACATCTGTACCTCCAGTGCCTTACCACAGTGCCAGGCATCTGAGCTATGCTGGGCCTGAGCCTACGAGCTGCAGATGGTGTTTCTCCATCCCTACTGATGCCCGCTCCTGCCCTCGGTGCTCAGCACTGCTCACAACCCTGTTTCCCCTTTTTAGCATTCCTGCCCCGCTGGGCAGTGTTTGCCTGAACATGCTACGTCTGTTTGCAAGCTAATAAATTATTTACACAAACTATTCAAGCATAGCAGCAAAGATATAAAACATTTATCAACAAAAAGAACAGTTTGTCATTTTAAAGTAATTATGTTTCTTTAAAGAAACCAACAAATTCAGTTGTCTCAGAATTACTTACTAGTTTGTGCAGACTTGAAAGGACTCTCTCTCTGGCAGAGAGGCATCTCCACTCCAAATAAAGCTTTAACCATGAGAAATTTTATAGCTCAGCAAGGAAATCTAAAGCTGGTAGGTTTTGTAGCCAGAACCCCAATGAGAAGCACAGATCAGGTTAGGCGTATGCTGGCACCTTCTCCTGTGATGTGCCGAACACTGAAACACTTCACATGAGCTGTAGGAGAGCAGGGAATGCCTAAGTGTATTTGCAACTCTGCCATGGGCCAGTATTTGAAGCACACCTACACCACACTTACACCAGGGAGCAGCTCTACCAGCCCCATTCCTGAAACACTGCCAGACAGCTCCTCCAGCCCCACAGGGAAGTGTGCAGGCCAGAATGACACTGCCTGCCAAAAAAAGCCCTTTGCTCTCTCCCTGCTCCCTGCCCTGCCCTTAATATCTCCTCCAGCTGTGAAGGTGCAAGGACAAATGGAAATGGAAAGGCATCAGCATGCAAGTGCTCAGAGGGACCTATGATCTGGTGTGCTTTGCAGATTGCCAAGGAAAACATGACTGTCCAGACAAAAGGGTTTACGAGAGGATGCCAGCAGTGATGAGATTAGTCAGAGGAAAAACAGCTCTTCAGCCAAATGCTAACAGCCAACAGATGGATGGGAAAAGTGTTGACTGTAAGAGAGGCCATGCAGTGATGCAGTGCAACATGCAACTGGAGTGCTTTTTTCTACAGGTGTGTTAATGCTGGTATTAGTTTTAAAATATTTAATATTATTTTTGAAGTTCCAGTGATAAGCACAGAGCAGGTGAGAAGACATCTATAAAAGAGGCTTCTCTAGCAGGGTAACCTTCCTACCTCTCCAAAACTGTAATTGCAGCCCCTTGTGCTAGTGGGAGAACAGGCTGCACAGTTCCCAGCTGAGTCTGGGTTTTGTGTGTTGTGTCCCCAAGGGGTATAAACAAGACCTCGAGCTCTCCCTACAAAATTCCAAGCAGCTGTTCTCCCCCAGCTGCCCTTCTCAGACTCCAGATGGGCTGTGATACACGCATTTTCCTACAGCAGTGCCTCAAATCATGTGTTAGATGTGTCAGCAATTTTTGCCAATGTTGGAGGCTAAAAAGGTGCAGACCTGGAGTAGGGTTCTGGAGCATCCTCATGTAGCACAGACATCTTTTATATACTGTTTAAGAGACTATAAAATGCAGTAAACCAAAATGTAATGCTTGGCATCTGAAACAAGACTTTTTACCTTAGAAAGGAGCAATTCTGTATAGGATTAGAGGGTCATTGTGGACAAGCAGCTTAAGGCTGTTACAGAAAAGCAAATGAATCCTTAGACCCATCAACCATGTACACACAGAGAAGACATTGTCCCTTTGTACCTGGAATCAGTGAGGCAGACACCAGAAAATACGCTGTGCTACCATCTCCACATTTTATAAAGATGGTGAATAATTGAAGACAGAGAAAAGGGACAGAGAAGTTATTTAAAGGACTGTAGTAAACACCCTTCTGAGAGAGACTGAAAGACCTCAGCTTGTTCAGCTTATCAGTGAGAAGAGGAAGAAGTAGCTTGATTACAACATATAAGTGGCTCTACAGGGAGAAAAATAAAAGGAAGCAAGAGTTCTTCAACCTGCTGAAAAAGGGCATAACAAGAATCAAGAGGTGGAAGTTAAAAGTGAAACAAACATCAATAGAAATCTATAGTAATGCCCGGCACTGAGGGTATTTTAAGCACTGACCAAACTGCCAGGAGAGTTGGTGGCTCCTCCATGAAGTGATCTCTTGAAATCGGAAGGAAGTGCTTAGCCAGAGGACACACTGTAACTCATCCCGCTTTACTGGAGGCAGCACGGGGTAAAGCGGGTGACACAGAACGGGCTGCGCAGGAGATCAGACAGAGTAATCTCCTGGTCCATCTGGCCTTCCATTTTCTGTAAAAGCTACTGGTATCTGGTGCTTTTTCACAGCCCTGTGCACAAAACTTCTACCTCCAATATTCCATCCATGTAAACTTCACACAATTACATTAGTACTGAAATGCCTGGGGGTATCTTCTGATAAACAGCCCAGGCACTACTTAGATCCCTTTACTGTAGGTACAACAGATTCTGTAAGACTAAATAGCAACAGCTTACACCTCATAACAAATAACCTTCAGGATTTTTCTACTTTAGACCTACACATTCATCTTACTCAAGAATTATTCATCTGATGGATGGAGAGTTGAAAACGTAACTATTTTTTTTTGAACTGAGATCAATATTGTATTTCTATAGATCTCAACTGGTTGTATTCCTATAAAATTCTCCACAAGACTTTTCCACAGGGATGATCATCCCAAATAAAGCATCAAGGTTGATTATCATTTCAGCAAACTTAAGAGAGGCATTCATAAATTAGCAGAGAAGAAAGGGGGAAAACCCCAAACCATTAAATTATTATGCCTAGATGGAAATTTTAAAATGATCTTGTTTTAATGGATTACTGAAGCCCTCCCGAGTTCATCTGCAGATGCTGAAAGCATGAATGGATAAAACTAGAAGCCTAGGGATTAGCAAAGTCATTAACACAATCATATTTTCCCTATGTGGAATATTTTCTTTTCTCCTCCCTCCGCCTTTCAAAGGTTTATCTCTGTCTAGTAATGCAGCCAGTCCTTACACAAAACCTACCAAGACCTTTGCAATTTAGCTGAGAACATCAGTGTTTATTATCTTTTGCACTGAGATGTCTTGTTTAAAACTAGTTTCTCATCACAAATTAATATTCTGCTGTGGGAGGTTTGCAGAAATGGAGAAAGAATGAGAAATAAATTTGAAGGCAGTTCCTCCCTTCTTCTACAACTCCATGTTAGTTTGTGTTCAGAGAGGAGAAAGGTCTGACCACTGCAGTCCCATCTCCCAAATACATTTTTTTTTGGTTTATTTCTTCCTCTGCTTTTGGCTTTCTTGCTCTGCTGGATAAGTACATCTCTGGCAGAAACCTGACCACGCAAAGAGATGTGCAGTTTGTGTTTTGCCCACATCATGGCATGTCAAGCTGGCTGTGGTTTCACAGGTGTCTCCCAGCTCTCAGCTGGCACAGAAAGCAACCTCTCAGCCCCTTCTCCTTCAGCCTGACAGGTTTGGCATGGTTCTGTGGTGACCTTTTCCATGGAGTTTTGAAGGATAACATAATTGCTGCCTCAGCAAATTCCCCAAGAAATTCATGAGAGAGCTTTCAGCTCCAGTTTTGTGAGGAATCTGGAAAAAATTAAGCCTTTAAAGTGACACACGACCTTACTGTCTGTCCCAGTGCTGCCACAAATGTCAAAAGCCTCAGAAAACACTGCTTGAATCAGATATTTGACAAAAGTCCCATAGAGAAGTTATAGCAGATGATATTAACCCATTACTCTGTGAATTCTATCACAGCTGGTGATTTTTGGGTCACTCCTCAACCCCCAGATTCCTGACAAATGCGCAAATTCATTTTGCCCAAGGAACCAGCACACTGTGCATTCAGATGAGTGCTGCAGGGAAATGTCCATGGGCATCTTCTGCAGTTGTTTATACTCATCATAGCTGCAGACCAGTAGTCTCTTAGCCTCAGGTTTTAATGCATCAACACTCTTACTTATAATTTTCAGGAAAATAACTACTCTGAATGTGCTACATGTGGAGGGAAGGACAGCTCTGACTGGGCTGGAAGATACACTGTTCCACAGCACCCCAGGGATGGATGATGGCGGTTTCCCAGTGATACAAACCAGATCCCACTAGAAGTGGGAACCTGTCTCACCCTGTCTTGGTAGCCCTGCTGCACAGGAAAGGAAAGAAGTGCTGAGGCCAGAAGGGAGCAGGCTCAGTAGACAGCCAGATGCTGCATAGGAACAGGAGCTCCCTGCCTGCCAAAGGAGAGCTGGGCTCTGGGGTTAATGAGGAGTGAAAGGCCAAGTGCCCAGCAGAGACATCCCCATGGGCTGCCTGGGACCCAGCAGTGGCTGGGTCTCCAGAGGATAAGAGAGCAGCCTGCTGGCACAATCCAGCCACACGAGGTTCTTACCCACACACTGCAGTCATGCTGCCCTCAGGGGCCAGCCCAGATGCTCTCATAAATTAGTGCATCGAGGTCACCACGGCCAGGTTTTTGCACATCCCAGTATACAACAACCCTTTTAAAAGCTGTGCTCTCTTCCTGAAGGCATGTGGCTGCTGACAGCAGTCCCAGGCCAAGGACACACGGCGCCTATGCCCAGCAGCCCCATGGCCTCCTTTGGTGCCTCCTGCACAGTGGGTGTCCCCTGCAACCTCAGTCCTGGAGCTTCACCCTCTGGAGTTTGCAAAATCTGGCTGCAGTTTTCACACATGGACAGCAACAAGGCTTTTACTTTGCCCTGTCTGTTGCTTAGCAAAACACACCAAGGTCAAAGAAAGAACATGACTCGAAGGTTCCTCCAGCAGCATCAGGGTCTTGGTGCCTAGCAGAGGTTACGCCAGCAGGAAAAGTGCTCCTGCCTCTGACGTCTGTGTTGTGACCCCGAACAGCCGGCACCGGGCGCGTTCTGTGCGTAGCCCAAGGACTGTTTGTAAAATGATCGATGACGCACGCAAATGGCCTCTTGTTTGTCTTACTGTACACTGCAAATATTGCTTTTAACAATGAGGTTTTTGCCAAATGGTTCTGAACACACCCAGAACGGGATCCCGGAGATAAAATGGCAAAAACAAAGTAACAGGATCACCGGCTGTCTTCCAAGAGAGACTGATCAATGTCCTCTGGTTTGGGCTTAGACTGCAGCACTGTTTCAGCAGAGCTGAAAAGTGGATGCAAGTGGCACCAGCTATCCACCTCTGCTGCTCTTAGGATCAGCCCAGATTGCAGGGAGCTGCTGAACTGCTTTCAAGCTGAAAATCCTCTCCTACTCAGCTTCTGGACCAACTTGAGCCCTTAAAATTTGAATTTCCTCAGATTCCAAAAAAGATTTACTCAGAATTTATTTTTGAAGTAATGAATACACAAGTGCATATTTTTTAAAGCAGAATCTCTACTTTTACCAATCAGTAAAAATAAATCAGTGGTTACCATGATTGTCTGTCCCCAAACTGAGTAAAATTGAATTTGTGCCTCTTGAAAAATCAGGTGCAAAAGGCTTGTAAGAGGAAGGTAAGGGAATTATTCTCCATCCGAGCCCTCTCCTGAGGTCAGGTGGATGAAATTGGCCAGATTCTGCTCTCAGTTACTCTGGTGTGAATCTCAGTGGAGTTGCTCTGGATTTACACCAATGTAGCTGAGAAAAAAATCTGCCCTGTCAGTTTTCCTTCTTCGGTGACTGTTCTTCTAAATCCTGGGCTCCATCTTACACCTGCTTCTTCTTATGAGTTGCCTGACTTTACCATGATGCCAGCTGGCATCTCTCTGCTGATCTGCCAGTGTTTAGTTCAGAGGATTTCCAGACGGCTTCACGGATACTCCTAGAAAAAAAACCAGCTCAAGAGGTACCTTGCATATTCTGAGTGCAGTCATTCAGCAAACAGGTCCAAATGGTTCTGCCTCTGCCCCAGAAAAAATCAGCAGCACCACGGAAATTGGAGTTTAATGTTCTGCATTTAAAGCCAAGAGATTTTAATCTTTGGCACTTGTGAAAGGCTGTTTTTCACAAAACTGAGTGATAAAACCCTACAAGAAACACTCATCCCCAGACTATCTGTGTGGCTTTTGCACACATCTGTTTCTCTCCTGTCCTCAAGAGATGTCTAAAATCTAATTAACCAATTAATTTGCAAATATATTCTAATTTATTCAAGACAGATTTTCTTAGTGTTAAACTATCTGACAGTGAACCATACGCTGTACACAGGAACAGGACTTCATTAAAATACCAAAGGTTACACAAATGGAATAAAAATTATATTTGTACTACAGTCGGCACATACTTATATCCCCTAATGAGAAAATGTGTTTGTATTTCCCTATTTCTAATTTGTTTTTGCATGTTTGGTGCAAACCTGCGGTTAATACATTTGCTATATAACTACTACACCTAGTGTGGAAACATGAATATCCTGAGAGGTTTCCATGTCTGTTTAACTTGCAACAGAATTTAAATACACAAATAATCCACCAGCAGCACTGGTAAAACTCTTCTCTCAGCCCAAGCAATGCCACAGCTCATTTGTTGCTGTGAATTACATCCATGCCCCGATCAGCTGCGCTTCTCCCACCTCCGTCTGCAGGAAGCACCTTGGCTGAGAAGTCTCAAATTCTAATTGACAGCACTTAAGCAAAGTGAGTCTAGAGGAAAAGCTTGATGCCTTGTTCTTGATTATTGTGTTGAACTGTTTTTTCTTTTTTCTCCCCTTGCAAACTCAGGGCCTGGGTGCAAGTCCCAACAGCTGGTTTCAATTCTGCCAGCTACTGGAGAAATTGCATCATTCACCATTGCATGGCATCAGTCACAGATCCACTCGACCTCCTCGAAAGCACAGGAGATGCACTGCTGTGCTCAGTAACAGCCACCCAACAACAACAATCTCCACAAAAAACCCTTCCCTACTTATTAACTCTCCAAGAATTTTATTATACAGTGTTAGCGCAAACAAAAATACTTTGTCAGTATACACTGGGCACAAAATTACTTCTTGAAAACATTAATACTGAACAGCTAGGTTTTTTGCTTGACAAGCAACTTGGTATTTTTATTATAGTTCATTACATTCCAGCTGCACCACAGTCAAGTAAGAGCAAGCTATAGTTCTTCTAGTATACCTAAGGGACTGCTCATCCACTGAAAGGCCTTCTAACTATATCTGTAATTCATAAAAAAATTCCCAGGACTTCCCCCATCATACAACAGATCAGTGGCTGAGCTAGAACAGCAGTCAGATCCCTTGGCACTGCAAACCCTGGGCTGTCAAGATGCACCTCATGCCACCAGGGCTACGTTCTCTCAGCAGGCTCCATAAGTCCCGCACTGCTCATGGCTGCAGGGACCAGAGCATCAGGAATCCATCAGTGGCAGCACTTAGCCCCTGGGAAAGGGGCTGAGGGCTGCAGGGGACATGGCAACTCCCACGGGGTTTGACAGTTGAGTGGGATGGTCTCAGCATGAATTGAGACTGCTGGCTGCATTCTGCTTAATTAAAGAAAAGGAGTAAGTGCAGACAGCTTTTCTGGGGGTGAGTGAATTAGGTGGGAAGACCAGCAAAGCTGGAGAAGAACGACACCCCTCTCTCGGGGCACAATATCAGTTTTAAAATTACACTTTTCACATTTTTCTTCATTTACTTTTAGCAGCAATATTTAAGGCAAGTGCATAAGGAGGCAGAAGTGCCCTATCTGCCGCTACTTCCTTAAACACTTTAATTTTTAAAGTGTTTACTTTGAGCATGCAGTGACCTGGAGGAGAGGACAACCTGCAAAGTGACTGACTCTGCAGGTGACTAGATGTATAGCAAGATATACAGCAACTGTCAGAAGGGCAAGAAAAACATGAAAGCAGTGGGATGAAGGAAAAGGACCATTCAAACTTAGTGGTAGGTTATGAATGGCACTGCTCAGGCAGCCACCAGCTTCCACAATAGAATCTGGTCTGGGTCCAAGTATGGCTAATGAGAAGGAGCAGAAACAGTTTCCTAAAAAGAAAGTAAGTGTTTAAATTTGAGGATGAGAGCAGAGCCAGTTCAATGTGGAATGCAGAACAAGAAATACAAAGCAGAGACACTTGGCATTCCCATTTGTTTTTAACTGTACAATAAGAACAACCAATAAAAAAAAGAGATGGATTTAAGGCACTAAAAGTTTTTTTTTTTCCCCCAGTCCATAGTTTATGTTTAAGACATGCAACTAATTGTCTTTAAATAAAATTCAGGACAAGAACTTCTGGGGGATCAGGGAAATAACATGACTATCATTATATTTCACATAAAATGAGTGAGGGATGCCTAAATTAAGTCTGTGGCATACCTTGGACTGGAGGTGTGGGGGAAGCTAAACTTTGCGGGAACTATTTTATAGTCACCCTTAGGGACTGTAAGGCTTTCCTCACATTCTAGTACTGACCACAGCCAGAGGCTGCCTACAGATGTCAGCTGGCAAGGAGTCAGCCCCATCAGGAGAAGCAAAGGAACTCTCTCCCACACCTGCAGGAGAAGGAACACTGTGGGGAGGAAGAGACGGAAAACAAGTTGCAGGAGACTGAGAAGCAGTGACAGTTTGAAACTAGTTTTAATTCCTATTTGTAGTCATTTCCTTCACAGCTGCAGGTGAAGCCTGCAGAAAGCAAATGAAGAGTACAGGGTTAGGAGCACAAGGGAAGGCTTTGGCAGTGAGGATAGTGAACTATTTGAAGTTCCTATTGTGGCTCATTATGTCAGGAGCACTGTATGCATGGCTTGACATGGCCGATTATTCCTTCAAAAAGCTTTCAAATTAATTTATTTTTGCTCATATCCAAATCAAAGAATTATGCAGTGCAGGTCTTTATTTGCAGTGGTCAGAGCTACCTACAACCACTGAGGTCTGAAAACAAAGCTCTTGTGACTGTGCAAACAAATCACAAAAATCTCCTCATAAATGCTCTCAATTTCTGCCAGCCTTTGCCCTGCAGCCCTGCCTGCTGGAGCTCCTGCTGACCAAAGATGACATGCTGACTGTCACACAGCACAACCCCATGAGCAGTGGGGAGCACTGCCTTCCTGCTGGTTGCCTTGTGAGTCAATGTGGTTGTTAATGTATGTGAGTGCAATCTCATTCCCATACGGAAAATGGATCAAATTCATTACATGGATCAACTGATTGCATTAAATACCAGAGAATCCTTGCTACTCATGTTGCTCTTGAGCCTTCTTCCATCCTCAGCCTGTGGTTGAAGACCTTTGAACCCTTGAATAACTGGAGACTGTCTCCTTTGCCCCTCTTTGAAGATTTCTTGTCCTATAAGCTGTACGTATTTACATACTTGGATATAATGTACCATTTCAAAACTGCAATCAGACATTTCTCTGCTTAGTTATTAATAATCTACAGACTCATCCACTACTAATCAAACATGCAAAGGCTGTGAAACTTTGAAAAGGCTGGTCAGCACCAAATCCTATTTTAGTGCCATCTTAAGCTATGTGATGGTGCATGCTCCTATGATCTAAGAAAGGCTTTCTAGGCTTTGGCCTTGATGAACAACAGCACCTGAGCTGAGCTCCTCAACCTTATCAGAAACACTGTCTGCTCCCAGGAGCAAGTGCTCTCTAACAAGCTCTTAGATTCTAATAAACAGCTGTGGAAACTTATTTTTGCTGCCTGAGTAACAGTCCAAGTGGAACAACATTTTTGCTATCAAATTTTGAAAGAAAGTTAGTGACCCAAATTGCGGCCACTTTGGAAAATTACCATGACTAAAGCCAATTTCTCTTGTGACCCTGTAAACAGCAGCCCTAAGTGAGACCCTTTGACCTCTCCTGGACCACAGGGGCTGTGACCAGCACCTCCCTCCGAGTGGGACTCCTGTCAGAGGTAGTGAACTCTCAACATCACGATACTTGGAGGACCACTGCTGAAAGCTGAAAATGAAGCCTGGGCTGATACCCCCAACTCCTCAAGGCTCAACACTTTGCCTGTCAAGAAAATCCAAAGGCATTTGATGTGAGTACTTCACTAAACTCAGGGGGAATTTTTCACAGGTATATACTTTGCCCATACCTCTTTAGCACTGTGTGTGTATGAATGGAAACATGCTCTAGCAAATATACCATGAATGTCGCTATCTTAGATTCTTAGGTATGTTAAATTAGTAAGTAAGTTAGGCCTAACAGTGAGTTACTGTAGTGCTTATAGCAAATTCTATAGAATCTATTTTTAAATGTTTAAATTAGACTTTTGATTAAGTGCTGTGAAATTTAAGTGCTGCTAGAACCTTTAGGCCTAAACCATGGGTCAAGTCTGGGACTAAGTTTGGCAAGGGGGTTCACTCCAAACCTTGTGAATCAACACAGGATTATCCTTATCCTTTCCCATGGTTACCCTTTTTCCATCCCAGTCTCCATGAAGATAATTTTAGGTTGATTTAGTTTTGGACATTGATTTTAGATTTTAGTACAATTTTTCTCTGTGTGCCTTAACCATCTAGTAAATAGCACAGTGAACCTTATCAATGAACTTTGTCACATTTTCACTTTTATACTAACCCTGCTTTTGCCAATACCTTTGCCAGTGATTCTTTGAGAAACCTAAAATACTTGGTTGCACAAGCTAAACAAGTGTAGTTAGTATCATCTGCCTTAATGTCAACCATTGTAAAATATTACTGTCCCTATACAGAGAATTTCAGGAGCAGACCACAACTGCTTCTATATTTTTGCTACAAAGCAGATGACACTTTTTTTTGTTGCTCAAGCAGGGCCTAATAACTGACAATATGTATTATATGCATACGGCTGTTGCCTCGCCTCTGAAATAGCAGTATACACTCTCAGATCTTCCTGTCAAGCTTTAGCTTATTTAAGACTCGCTCAATATTTTCATTTTAGCTGTTCAGAGAGGAAAATAAGGTGCGAAGAAGTCTGAAATTGTCACAACACCAAAGGGCATTGACTACAGACACACATCTGTGATTTAAAGCCAAGTGACAGCCTATAATTGAATTGTCTGGGGCTGCCTATGGTTTACTTACTGAATTCAGACATCCTGTATGGGGGTCAAAAGAGGTTTTTACTTATTCATAGGGAAGGCAGGAGGGGGGCCTTGGCACTCCAGGTACCTCTGTTACTGAGGAACTCTTGACATGTGTCTTGACTTCTACATCAGCTTCACTGGAGCAGCAGCTCAACATCATCATGTCAAACAGAGGGGTAGATGTGCCCAACACATGGGATTTCCCACTGGAGAAGAGGACACAGTTCCTCATAGAAAACTGCTCAAGTCTCTCTAGACAAGGTCTTGACCAAGCTGAGAGTGCAGAGAGATATTTCCTAAGCCCTTGCCTCCATACCCTCCTTTTCTCCAGGGCCTATCACAGAATCATAAAATCCTCACAGTTGGAAGAGATGTTCAAGATCATCCAGTCCAACCATCAACCCAGTGCTACCACTGGAACCCCTAAAACACTAAACCACATCATCCAGCACCAAATCCAGATACCTCTTAAACACCTCCAGGGAAGGTAATTCCATGACTTCCTTGAGTAACCTACTGCAGTGCCTGACGACCCTAAAAGTTTTTTTTCTAATATCTAATCTGAACCTTCTCTGTCTCAGCTTAAGGCCATTTCCTCTTGTCCTCTCACTGTAGGCATTGCAGAAGTCCTGTGTGGCTGTCAAGATGGCATTCTAGAAAGAAGCACAGTTTCTTCTTTAGCCGACTTTGGATACATCAAGTGATTAAAGCCAAATAGCTGTGACACAGCACCCAGACGGACCCACGCTGCCATCCCAGCACAGGGCTGCACAAGGCTGGGGCAGTCACACCAGCCCAGGCTCCCAGCAACACAGAGCTGTTTGCAACAGCCTCCAGACCCAACGGGTGAATGAAGCCCGTGGTGGAAGGACTGCTAATGCCTCCACTGCAGGGAGCTGATGCTCCAGCCCTGACCCCAGCCTCTCCATCAGGGCCATCATTTGGACATCTGTCCATGAAAAATAAAGATCTGAGGCTACAAAAGCACTTGACACCAAAGAGCTAGCACAGTGTGTTAATCTGCACCGCCACAATGTGTCAATCACCAGCCCCTGCCAGCTCACGTCTCTGCTTCTCAGGAGACACAGAAGAAAAGCAGCAGGACGTTACCACACGTTTCCCCCAGCAAGCATGCAGCCCGACACTTTGGATATTTCTACAACGCTTAGAGGCAGAACTGCAGACATACAGAAATCCTTCTGTATATGTCCTGAAATGGCTTTGCCATGTGGGATTTTAAGAATACCCTGTTGTCCACCCTGTTTGCCCTAGCAGTGAGCTAATAGCACGCAGGTGTTAGGAGGGATTAGCTCTCTTGTACCAACTTGTAGGTAGAGAGAATTGACATACACAGGCTCACACCCACAAACACACTCAGATCCAACTCAGCCCCTTCGACTCAAATTGGTCTTAGGTCTGTTCACAGCTGAGGAGCCCTTGCTGGAACAGTGGATGCACTGCACCGTTCATTAGGAAAGAAGATGTGAGTGACAGTGGCTTAGGCAGAACAGTCTGGATAAGGCCCTGCCACTAACACAAGATCCTCTGACAACATTGTCTACATTTCTGTGCGCTTTAGCCAACTCTAAAATAATCTGATCACATGATCCTGACCTAATGAGTGCTCTGAAACACGGTGTTTTAACTATAGCACTTCTCTTGTATTTTCTCAGTTAAGGACACTTGGCTTTTGCCCAGTTTAGATCTTTAGACTTGTTGTACTAACCTGGGGCCATCCAGCTGAACCAGCTGGCATTTCCTGGTGTAATGAAGGGTGCAGAATTAATGGGGGGTTTAACACTGGGACTTTTGGGATGGAATTTAATAGTTTGATTCTCTGCTCTCCCAGTAAAGCCTTAAGGAGAGGAAGGAAAACACCAAGTCCTAAGTGGATAAACCTTGAGCATTACGGACTTGTTGTTCACATTGCACCAAAACTATGCCTGTTAGTGAGAAAAAATAATTAGGATCCAAACCTGCATTAAAACATTTTTGCATGATTTTGCTCTTCAAGTGTAGAATTGTCCCTGTGGTCTATTTTTAGGTATCTTACATTCAAGAGATCAGAGAAAGTCTTGGTTTCTTTTCTCAGTGGCAAGTTTTTATAGTAAAGGGGACTGGATCCAGGATAATGATGACATAAGAGGGAATGGGTGAAGATAGCTGTCTCTGGAAATAAAAATGTTTGGCTAAAGCCAGTGCAGGGGTGACGAGGGACACGTGTAGCTCAGTTGCTTCAGCAGCCAGGTGCCACTTGTTAACCACAGCTCCTTTGTACCCTGTGATTACTTACATAATAATTTCACATATGTTGGATAGTTTACATACTTTGGATAGTTTATTATCTATCTAAAGTACTGCTCATCAGCTTCATGCACAGACAGTAAATGTGAATGTCTCAGCACTGATCCTTTTGACCTGGTTTTATTGAGTCAGGCATCATACTTTCAAACCGAAGTCCAAAGCAAGGTCAGGGATATCCCATCACAGAGAGAGGATGCTCACATCCCTATGGCACTGCAAGGAGGGGAGAGCAGAGGATGAGGAGAAGGGAACAACAAAGCTGCAGAGAGTGGAGAGACTTTAGGGGAGAAAGGGATGATGACAGCAGCCACTCCTCTTGTGAAGCTAGTAGATTTTCTTGCATTAGACCCTTGGTAGCAAATACTTCATTTTATTTTGGTTTCAAATTGCTTTTGAACAGACTACAAAGTTATATTCCAGCAGAGCCTCAGCACCCTGGATTCAGTTTTCAGGCTGATGCCCAAAACTCTGAGGTTTTGTTTTCTCACAAGCATGTTTTGTGACTCCCCCTGTATCCAGCCATTCATATCACCTGAATGCATCTTTGGGAGAAAATTGTTTGCACCAGAAACAGTTTCTGGTGCTGACATATGTTCACCCTTTCACATGGAGGAGAAGTCACATCCTAAATCCTTCCAACCCACCTAGGAACACATCTTTAACCCTTCAGATTCCCCTCCTGCATATTTCTACACACCAAAGGGCAGAAAACAGCCCCCTTGATCTCAGAGACATGCTCTTCAGTGCCTGGACTGAACAGCCAACTCCATTTTGCTTGCCACTGGACAGTTCTTAGGAGATGTGGCATTTCATACTGTTGGAAAGCCAAAAGAAGGCTTCTTGAGCAACAACTTACTGCTTTTTTGCTTGGCACTAACTAAAACCAAATGACAATAGAAAGGAAAATTCTACAGATGGAAATGTCATCTGGGACTTCTCCCTTCCTCCTTGGAATGGTGCTGAGCAGCAGGCAGCAGAGCTGAACCATGCAGCATCTTTTCATCCAGGCTGGGGGATGACAAGCTCCCACGATAACTACTGAGATGTGATGTCTCCCAGCACTGTGCAAATCCAGGTATGAGGGACTCATTTCCACACAACTGGCCAGAGGATGAGAAAACATAGTTTTGTATTTGTCTGCTTCATTGACACAATGAGATTTAAAGGCCTAATCCTAAAAACCACTTGCAACACTTAGCAAAGGCAATGTTTCCAATTACATATCCCTAAGGGGAGAGCACAAGCAAGGTTGAAAGCTGTACATGCATTTAATTCCCATTGAAATAAGTATGTGAACAGTGCCCTACACAGTCCTGCATATCTGGCCTGGAGTGTTTATTCAGTTCTGGTATTTGGTCACTGAGAGCACTAGAAAGGGGTTGGATCATTCTAGATCTCCAGGGAAAGGAAGTCATCATGAGCATTTGCAGCACAGCCCCAAGCTGCCTCTTGGCCTGTTGCTGTCACTCACTTCAGCATCACATCTGCCTTGAATCCATAATTTTGGTATTTTACCACACAAAGAGGTGAGAGAGAAAGGGTGTGAACAAACACAGCGCTGAAAAACGAACCAAGTAGCACTTTAATTCATCCTGACATGGTCCACTGCAAGTAACAAGGAAACATTTTATTTATTTGGTCTTTGGCAGAACAAGTAAATTGGACACCAAGGGCGCCAAGGAAGGCAGATCACATCTCCTGTTTCAGGCAGGCACCCCTGAACTAGTCTGATGGTACCTGACAGCCATAAGCAGTGGTATGGGACAGTTCTGCATGAGCAGGAGTCTTGTGTCCTCCACCACAGCCACTTTGCATTACTAGGGAAGTTGGTGGGCTAGACAGCAGTGAAAATTGTCCCCTTGATCTGGTCTAGGGAGAACTTTTGGACAAATGTCCACCTGGGTGAGAGGCGGTCCAGGTATCTCCTGTAGCCCTTTGGCCTGGGTAACACTGGACAAGGATGTGGCACAAAAGGATCTGTCTGGAGCTTCCACATTGCCCTCCCCTCGCATAAAGAAACATTTTGAATAACAGTTTAATGTCATATCTTATAATAAAGAGTTCTAAATAATAAATTTTTGACATCATCTGGTTAGGACTTTGTATCTTGTCCAATTTCAGACTGAGTGCTGCTAAGTATTTAGGCTTCAGAGCTCCCACATTAACAGGGAAGATGCAGTCACTGCTGCATGCCAGCAGCTCTCTCTGCAAGACCAGTCCCAGTGTGATCTCAGGGAGCCGCCTCACAAGTGCACAGCCAAGTGTCTGGCTCCAGGCTCCAGGCAATAACCAGCAGCAGGCACAGGGCATGTCATTGCATTCATGCAATGTTTATGGTTATTCTCGGAGTAAATAAGAGGCTCTGTCATGTCACCAATCATTTCAAGCAGCAGCTCCCAATGATTTGAGCCATTTTCCCAATAAAGATAAGGACATCATGCAACTCCAGAGCAGAAGTAATGAATGTCTGATGGACCAGAGCAAATCCTGGCCCAAGCTAGTTTTTAAATCAGCCAATTTTTGAAAGGTTATTTGGCAGGGTTGGCTGTGTGTTCAGAGACCTGGGCTTTATTCTACCGTGCTGATGAACTCCACTTCTGAACTTTCTGTGCTTTAAGCCACTGCCCATTACCATTCATAACGCTACGGATTTTAAAACACTGCCAGAAAATAAACATGTATTTCAAGGCGGTGACTAGAAAACAGAAAGCAAGACAGGGGGAAGGTTGTGTAAATGGGAGCTGTGCTCATTGGCTAAGCCCTGTTAGGAACTGGATGAATACCTGCTTGGTTAGGCACCCCCTTGGCCAACAACCTGCACTGCACAACAGCATTCCCCTGTAAAAGAGCTGAACCACCAATGCTCATCCAAAATATCAGGGAGACAGAGCAGGATTTGGTTCCTGCAGTGCAGGGAGTGTAGACCAAACACAAGGGTGGTGTAATGACATGTCCTGGGCCACAAGTCAGTCAGAAGGTTTTGACCAGTTTGACGTGATGGGCTGCAGCTCAGGAATGCTCTCCTGATTCCATGTGGACAAGTTTTGGCTCGCTGCTTAAACCACTTTCCTTCTCATCATTTCTGCCTTGATGATACCTGAACCACTCAGGAGGGCAAAAATGTGCAATGGGGAGCAGAGACTCCAAAGGAGTAATTTTTCTTTCAGAAATATGCTTTTCCCTCATTTTGTATCAAACTTGAAAACAGTATCTCAGTAGCCTTCTGCGTACTTGAATAGAGGTTAATAAATTACTCTGCTTGAAAAACGTCCATATGTTTCAGACAGTGAGCTTCTGCTGGAAGTTTCTTTAAAATCTGTTTTCACACTGAGAATAAAACCAACTGTTTTTCAACTTCCCTCTCCTGCCCCCATGACAACACCTCTCAGACACTGAATAAAGACCCAAAACTGACCAGGGGCCCAGGTTCACTTTGGGTGAACACCTTGGGGCAGAGGACGCATTTCTGTGCTCAGCAGAAGGACACCAGACCGCTCCAAGCACCTTTTCTACCCTTGCTGCCCACTCCTGGCAAGTCCACCCACTTTCTCCTGCTGTGCTCTGGATGTGGTTACAAAGATGAATGCCCCTGGGATCATGTAAAGGAAATGTGTCTTACATTCACTAAAATGGGTTCCACAGTTGAAAGAAAAAATGCTTTAAACTGAGGATAACATCTTCATTAAAGCTGATTATGACAAAAACACAAATCCTTCCCTAATTAATTTCTTCTCAGCAGCCACTACCCACTCACTGAAATCAGTATTTTTAGTAAAACATTTAAATTTTTTGATGCAAAATCAAATACTCGTTATTTTTGGTTTCAGTATTTTAGATGGTTGAAAAAGTCAGGATTTCTGGTAGCATCTTGATTTAAAAATGAAGTTTAAAATCAAAGCAAGAGCTTAAAATCCAAATGGGGCCAATTCTTCTTTCATTTCCTGTTTTCTTCCACTTGAATTTTATCTCTGCCTCAGACTCTTCACATATTTTCATTATTTCACAATCATATTTTCCCTCTAAAAATAAGTCTCTTGTTACTGGAAGAATATCCTCAAAATCACCAGAGAGATACTGCCAAACACTACTGGAAAAATAATTATCCTGAATATGTAAGGCACCATCAAGAAGTGTCAAGGTGAAACTCCTCATGAAGACAAGTAACTAAAAATTTAGGGAATTTGCCTACTAAATAAGATAGAAAACGGTATTTTTGCTACTTTTCCTCTGAATCTTTCAGTTATCCTAGCTGTTGGTAGCACCACCCCTTTGTAAAATACTGTGAGGCTTCAATAGCACGTTCAACAGAAGCTGTCATTTCTAAAACGAGGAGCCAGTTTTCTGTTTTCTCTCTTACAGGACTGAGGAGACTTTTAAGAGAATTAAATAATGAATCTCATGCACAAAGCCTGTGACTTATGTACAAACCATCCCAGACCAAACTGGAGATGCTGTTACTAATAAACTGTAAATAAAGGGGAAGTGGCTTTTTCGATTTCCCAATTAAGCAAGATAATACTTCCATCAATTATGTTTTTATGTGACATATTCTCAATATGGATGTAAGAAATGGTATTATGCCTCCTGGTTAACAATTGAAAAGAAAATCCATTTAATTGTCCCTGCCCTTGCACAAAATAACACCAGTCGTCTGTAAACCATCCCCTAACTCATACACGACTGGTATATTTATGGAAGCCCAGCTCAGCTTTACATAACATTACTCACTAATTAGCAACTTCTGAACACCAACCTCATGCCACTTCTCTGCTCAGAGAACACTGGTCCCTCCAAAGCCAAGGCAGGATTATCCCAGCCTCACAGAAGTCCCAGGGAAGGCAGTGCCTTTGCAGTTCCTGTGCCAATGGCCACAGGATTGCAGACCGAGGTGCATGAGGCTCCTGAGAACAGGAGTCATAGGGTCTTGGCTGGTTTCCCCCTGGGAAAGCTCCAGTGCAGAGCAGAGGCAGGTGAGAGAGGGTTGGTGAGGATCACCATTTGGGGGGCTGTGATGGTGGTTTGGTAAAACAGCAGAAAGCCTGAAGTGCTGCTGCTGAAGGACTGCAGCAGGATCCAGGCAGCTCATGCACAGTACCTGAATCGATGCAGGTGAACGGAAAGGCAAGCAAAAAACCCTGTCCCAACTCAACAAAAAAGCTGAGCGGCAGAGGAGAAAAACAAAAGTGAAGCCTGCCAGCTCCTCTAGAGGGCAAAAGAGGAGAAAGGTCTGTCCACTTGTGGCTACAACCTCCATCCAGGCCTTATCATCATCCTCCACTGTGTTTCAGGGCATTAAACAGAAACATTCTTCATGTATTTTTCCCAGAGCTGTTTGCCTCCTGGCCACCCGTTCTGCTCTGTATAAACAACATGCTTTATGTACTCAGTGCTTAGCAGCTATTTGTAGGAGCTCCCCACATGTCACAAAACACTTTATTCCTAAATTTCATATCCCTATTTCATTTAGGTTGCTGCTTTGCATCAAAGCACACAGTGGTTGGCAGCTGCAACCTCATCCATCTCCCCCATGTGGGCTCTGAGCATGCTGGCTAAATATGCTCACAGGTTTGATGATTACACCTTTATTTCAGTGCAGTATGAAATGACTGAATATCCCAGTTAAGACCCCAAATCTTTGGAAAAAATCTCTTAAATTTTTCAGAAGACAGGTGTTTATGTATTCTGGCCAGGAACCTTCTGGATGCACCGCTGAATGGCTGTACCTCAGGCCAGCAGCAGCGATGCATCCCAGTCCTCAGGTTGAGTCTCTCAAGGGAACAGATGGTCACCAGCAGTCAGCTTGTACACAAGCTCCACGGAAAGGTCATGGATGCTGCTTTGGAGGATGCCCAGGCCTGCTTTCAGATCTCACAGTTGTCATCTCTGCAGCTACAAACCCTTGAAACATGAAAGGTTACAAAATTTTTGTAGTTTCTCCATTCCTCTCCAATGGTGATCTCTGAAGACCAAATGCAATGGGAACTGGGACCATGCTGGAGGCTGTGTTGTCTGACTGCAGACACCTCTTCAACAACACCACCACCAGTGCCTGATCCTTGAAGTCCAGTGGGTGACTGTTTTCCCCCACATGGAATATACCGTGCTGGGCTTATGGAAAACAAGCTAACATGTACCTGTTTTTCATTTTAATTTCAATTGGGTGGGAGGTGAGAGAACATCTCAAAAGCAGAGCCAAACAAAGGTCACCACCAACTTCTATTCCTCAAAGCTTTGTAAAGTAAAAAAGAGAAAAATACTCTATTATTTCTAAGGCAGGTTGCTTCTCCTAATTAGTGAGTCAGCTCTGCTAACAAAGATTACAACAGGGCATGAAAGCAATGCTGAAGATGGGAGTATTTATGCAGGTCAGTGGGGGTTTTCCTAAACATTTTGATTACAACTTTAACTGCACTAAAACACATGCAAAAACCCTATCATTAAATTTAAACAGCCTGATGATATGTGGTACCAGACCAAGAGAACTGCAAATAAATTGCTGTAATCTGCCATACTGTCACTTAGTCCTGCTCCTCAGCAGCCATAATTGACTAATAGGATAATAAAGTGGCAGCTATGAATCTGAAGGCTCAACTCCATTGTTTGAACACCCTTAAGGAGAAAATATTCCATGTCAAGAAGATGAAGCAACCTAATCACAACCATCTCCCCCAGTTCAACTTATTTAAACACTCATCTGGACTCCAGGATTACTCCGTATAAAATGTGATGCCATCCTGGTCTTCCAGGGTGACAAGTGCCCAGGCAATGCCCTTGTTCCAGAGAGCCACCAGCATCCCCTGCTGCCCTTTGCCAAGCAAGCCTGTGAACTGCAGCAAGAAGCACCCCCTCTGGCCAAAGAGCTAAGTGAGGGACCTCGAGTTTGTGCAGCCAGGCTTTGCCTCAACCAGGGGAAATGCTCTTTTACTCCACTTTCACCTGATTCTGTGACCACAGCACCAGCAGCTACCATTCTGCACAAGGGTTACTACTGGGGAGCCAAACCTCACACCCTTTTAATCAAGTAGATATGCCATGTGAAAATGCTTCTGGTGAGCTATGATATGCTATATATTGATGCCTGGGACAGATTAGAAGCATCCACTCTTCAGTGCTGCTTACAGAAGATTATTAGAGGAGCTAAGAGCAGACAAGTTCTTTTTCAAGGAGGGCAGAGGCCAATCTGGATTAAAGAAATCTGGATTGCCTTTTTGTTATCACAGCACTCCAACCCATCCTGTAGTCATCCTACAACTGGAATCAAAGCTCAGACAAAGACCTCCCACTATGTGTGTGTATAAATGCAGGAGAGCTGGACCACTGGAAACATCCTCACCAGTACTCAAAATCCTTAGGGACAAAAGCATGGGGTAAGATAAGCGGATGTGATATGGCCACATGGGCACCAGAACAACCCCTCACACCACCAAAGTCTTTCAAAGAGCTAAACTGCTTCCTGGTGTAAATGGAAAGCCAGTGATGAGAAATGAATAAGTAAACTGACCTCCAGGATAGAGAAGTGTCTGTATTTTTGCAGCCAAACATGCTCTTCAACACAGCTTGGTGCAGGACGGAAGGCTGGAATTGGTGCCAGCCCTCCATCTCCCACAGCTTCCCTCCCTGCCGCTCCAGCCTGCGTGCCAGACAAGCATTTTATTGCTTTTTCCCCTGCCCTTTGCCTTTCTCAGACATCAACAACTCATTTTGTCTCTTCCTTATGGGGAATAAAAAGGAGCAGCAGGGCAGCACTGCCGTGCTCTCTGCAGCAGGGCTCCCCACAGCCACTCAGCCGCTGCCAACGCTGCATTTTTCCCTGAACCCACATCACTGTGACCACCCCCAGCCCGGGTAAAAAAACACAATGGAAAACTCTCCATTCATTTCACAGCATTTGTTTTTAAAATCTGAGGCACTGGTGCCAGTTTTGGGAATGAGTCTGACAGTTCCCCTTTACTACCCACTCCTTGCCCTCAGCAGCCATAGGGCTCCTGCTGTGACCGAGGGCATTATTTCTCCATGGAGAGCATCCATCTTGCTCCAGATCCTTCAGGAAAAGCACATTTTGCTGCCCTGCTGGAGGAAAGGAGAACCTTGCTCCATCAGGGCACCTCCAGACTATCAAAGAAAGACAGTGTCTGCAAAGGGGTGAACCTTCAGAAAAAGGAATAAAACCTGGTAAGCCTCAAAGAAGCAATGTTGATCCATGATCAACAGGAAGAGGGACAAACACAGACGACAGAAAAAACCAGCCAGAAATAGGATTCCAGAATCAGAGATGAGATTGCTGTGGAAGCACCCAGGGCTAAAAATCAGGATTAGAAACTACTAAAGGTGTTTTTTTTTTTACTTTTAAGGACTTAGTTCCCCTTATTTAAGGATAAGGATTAACTCTTAATTTGAGCCAGAGCCTTTAACCCTACCTAACAACAGAGCTGGAAAGGACTGCTGTTTATCCATGATCCAGTCTGTTTACAGCACGGCATGTTAAAGCAATTAAGGGTCCTTAAAATACTTCTGCACAGAACACCATTAGGTCTATTTGAGCATGCAGTGTCAGCAAGCAAATCTTTGTATCTTTGACTCAGTGCTCTGAGAAAGCTTGAGCCTGGGTAATAATTTTTGTTTAATAATGCAAATTATAGAAAATAATGAGAACATTTGCATGCTTCCTTGACAAAGAGAGGCATTTCAAAGTCTCAGGGACCAGCCTAGGCAATAGGAAATGTTCTTGTTCTCATGTGTCAAACTGCTTTGCTTTTCCTCTTTCCTGCTGACCAAAGGCTTTCATGCTGGAAATGCTAATCATGCTTGCATTTGCCATAGTTCACCCTCTTGTTCTTGTCTACAGAAACCTGCAATTCAACCAAATCACCATCAACCATGCTATTCACCAGAGTTCATCTATATGCCTACACATGCTTTACCCAGGAACTCTTCTGCACATCCATGTGCATGAATCATAGCAGAATTCAAGGCAAGGGGCAAATACTGAAGTGTCAAGCTAAAGAAGATGAATCCTCTCGTTTTTCTCTCTGCTACCAAGTTCTTAGCTTTACATTCCCATTGAATTACCAGATTAAAAAGCTTGGTTTCCACAAACTTTGAAACTTTGAGCTTATTTGACAGCCATAAGATTAGATAGCACGGGTACCTTCCACCGGCACTGCCTGAACAGGCTAAACAGTCATTACTTGAAAACAAAGAGGCAAAGTATTTTTCAAGGCCTGGACAGGCATGTAAACAAATGCACTAATAATATGCAAGTACAAGATTTAGAGGCCCTAAACCAGTCCAAAACCACTGCTCTGGACTAGCACAAGCCACCTGAGAAAGCCCTTTCAACTAACATATGGGTATGCTGGTTTTGGCTGCAGTAGAGGTAATTTTCTTCACAGTGGCTGGTATAGGGCTGTATTTTGGATTTGTGCTGAACACAAAAGTTGATAATATAGAGATACTTTTGTTATTGCTGTGTAGGGCTTATACAGAGCCAAGGCCTTTTCTGCTTTTTGTACTGCCATCCTGGCAGGGAAGTTGGGGGTGCCTGGGAGGTTGGGAGGAGACACAGCCAGGACAGGTGATCCAAACCAATTAAAGGCATATTCCAGAACACATGACATCCTGCTCAGGATATAAAGCTGGGGGAAGAAGGGAGACATTTCGAGTGATGACATTTGTCTTGCCAAGTCACCTTTATGCATGATGGGGCCCTGCTCTCCTGGACATGGCTGAACACCTGCTAGCCCATGAGAAGCAGTGAATTAATTCCTTGTTTTCCTTTGTTTGTATGTGTGATGTTTTCCTTCCCTATTAAACTGTCTTTATCTCAACACTCAAATTTTCTAGCTTTTACCCTTTCAATTCAGTCCCCAATCCCACTGGTGGGGGAGTGAGCAAGTGGCTGCCTGAGGCTTGGCTGTTGCCTGGAGTCAAACCGCAATGATGGAAAAATCAAGGTGGAAGATGCATCTCGATAATAAAATCCAGCATAAGGTTTCCTACTACCATAACTCACACACAACATCCACACACCACAAAGATGTCATCTAGTACTCATTGAAATTTGCCCCCAAAAAATTTCAAAATAAGCTTTAAGTGGTACTAATCCCTCTCCTGAGCAGCTCAAGCTATGCACAAATGCAGATGTCTGCTACCTTTCCAGGCTCCCCAGAGTCTTCTCCCCCAGCCTCCAGCTGCTGCTCCAAAAGGGTGCAGACATCCACTGCATCCTGAACTACATATGCCAGGGCTGGGCAGATGCCTTTGATACGTTTTGTCTGCCTGTGGTGCCTGGATCCCGCTCCTGGGGTCCGTATGGTGTTGACAGGGAAGCAAGGCTGTGCAGGAACCCTTAGACCCAGCTGTGCTTTGGCCGTCCTGAGGGTAACGGCTCCGCTCTGACTGAACACACGATACCCTCATTAAAGCAGCATGGGCTCTGAGAAATCTTCCTTTTCAACTCTATCTATGGAAACTAGAATGCTGATGGGATGCTGAATACCTGGAGGAAATAGAAATCTGGAGCTGTTTTCAAGCCCCAACACCCCACTAATGTCTCAGGATTTTCTGATACTACTTGTACACAAAAAGATTTCTAAAAAATTACTATTTGTTTTTAAAAAATCTTGCTGTATTACTCCCCATGACTCTTCTGACAAGGTAGGATGCGAAGGTTTTCAAAAATGCTGTTGAAAAACTTAAAATCTCATTTGTAAATGGAAAAGAAACAATAATGTGTAAAAAATAAAGACTCCAGTTTTTCCATTTCACCTATGCTATTTATTTACAATAGAAAGCTCTGCATTACCTACTAACTCTGTCTGTATTACAGAGCAAAAAAACTTTCTAGACCTAAAATAATGACAGTGATCAGCTCAGAAGACAGTGTGGGAAATGATTTCTAGTCCTGACTCGCTTTGTTACACAGGGGGAAAAACACAGAAAACCTAAAACTGTATTATATTCTTCCTAATCTACACTAAACTTTCTGCTGGATAACAGGGTCTTCGAAATGATCCTAGAATATCTTTCGAATGAGAGGTCACTTGCCTGTATATAGAGCTATCTGAATGCATTTATGCTGATGTAATATACACTCTCTCACTACAGAGGAAAGGTTGCATTCAGGGAAAGCACTTATCAAGATTAAATTTACATTTTCTGAAATTGTCGAAAAGTGCTTTTTATGAAGAACTGCAGAAGCCGCACTCACATTTAGAAATACTGCAAAAAGCACTTTCTGAAATAGGCTTTACTACTCCTGAACCTGACAGAGCTGAGAAATCCACAAAGGGACTGATTTACAGTTTTTAAAGAAACATTTTGATGTCTTTGCGATTAAAAACAATATCAAAATTAATTTGGAATAGAACTTAAATGAGAGGTTCACAGACTGAACTACACACTTAGATACACCTCAGCTTCAAGACCTTTACATACATATATATATACTTGTATCTTAGCAGGAACCAAGCATCTTTGCAGTTATTATGTAGGTCTCAACACAGCAAAAATAAATTTCATATATGTGAGTTTGCACTTTTACACTAGCAATGTGTGCATGCTATACACTGGGGACACACGTGCAAGAAATTCTGGAGATTGAAGAAAAAAAGGTTCCCAAGTTATATGAACCACAGCTTTATCTTAACACTATAGACTAAAAAATAAAACAATTTCAGTAAGGCTGAGCAGCCATCTCTGCTGTTTCAAGAATTTGCACTTTGAACTAGAACCAAATCCTGCCAAGCCTGATAAACCAACAGCCTGAAAGGACTGAAGGCATTAAGAACTCCCCTCCTCTCTCCTTCAGCACACACATCTGAGATGAGGGTTACATTTTCATTTTTGATACAGGGGAAATTTATACTGACAGCAGCATTCATCAACGAAAAAAATACACTCTCAAGTTTAGGAGTGAAGTTAGATTTTGCAGATGACATTAGCAATGTCATTTGCCAAATGGGTTGTTGCCACTCAAAATTTCTGACCGCATGAAGAGAGTTATTGGATAAATTAATCCTTCCTGGTCTGTGCTCTGAAATATCAACGATCTGTCTGAGTTACATTCTGCACTGAACCTTTTCTGGTGTCCTATGAGAAATGAGTCTGGTGTGTTTAGCCCAGTTGCCAGAGAGCTAATATTTCTGCACCACAAAAATTATAACCTCAGTTATTGTTTCCCTTGCTGGCAATTCTCAGCAAAGACCTCAAACACTGAATGTGCCTCAAACCAGAAATGACTAAATGGTGGAAACAGCTAATTTTCAATTGCAGGGAGCATTGCTGTTGCCATCAACAGACTCAAGATTTTCCTTCTTTCGAGAGGAGGAATCCCAAGCTCAAGTAGAAAGAAAGACTGAAGGAGCTTACTGTACTGCTGCTGTCCTCGGACTCCATATGCTTCCTAGAAATGTCAATAATTATCTATTACTGAAAAGAAGCTAAAAGATGTGGCTTAAAAGCATTCTCATTTTGATTAATTTCAGCCACTAGTAGGCAGTTACTCATTAAACATTTAGAAATAGGTAATTTTTTGTATATTACTATTACATTTGCAGAGGCCTAGCAAAAAAGGTGCCACATCATTTTCAACTGTCACACTTTTTCACTAGAAATTTTTTCAAAAAGTGTAAAAAAATTGGTGTGCTAGATCACCAACAATTTGGTTCACTGAGATAGTTTTATTATTTTCCTCTGATTTTTTAATGCAATAAAGATAGTCTCCTTGTTATTTTAAGAAATACATAGTTTCAGTGCCAAAGCCAACAGTAACAAACAAAAAGACCAAGCCGGTGTATTTCTTTCTATGTATATGCACACATGTATGTTTTTTGCTGAAGAATACAGCAAAGCATTCTCATCAGATTGCTCCCCATGGCTCTAAAAAAAAAATATTCCCCAAATGTTCTTCCTTGGCTCAATTTTATTTACCTTGATGAATATTCTACAAAAGGTGGTATTTTTTTCCTTTTCTCTTAAGGCAGAAAAGAATCAAAGAAACTAAAGAACAAGAAGAGCTCCCTCCTGACTCACAATAAAAGCTGATAATTCCCATAGATCTTCCTACTTGCAAAGAGTATCCTCCTCTTTCCACCCTGCATGATTGTCTCTCTTCATCTTCAGTAAGGATCCAACACTGACCTCCAGTATTAGTTGGTGGACAGTAACACATCAACACAATGGAAAAATAAAGCAGGGTATTCCTAAGGGTGAAGATGAAATCATCACTGTGCCTGGTGATGGTGGCCCAGGGCTGGAAGCATGATGTGCTGGAATACAACCACTGGGACAGCTTTTCCAGCCCTGGGACCCTATCACTACAGCATCACCTTTCAGACAGGCTGCCCCTGAACCCACAACAGCACCTTCCTGAGTACTTCTACACCTCAGCCACTAACGCAGGTAGAAGGCATTTAAGATCGACTACACTGTTGTGCCACTATCAGGTATTTAATGCATTGTCTTGCAGAAATCTGGCAGGGGTATTCTGTGCAACAGATGATAACATCTGCTTCTTTAGATGGTAGTCTGACTTTTCAAGATGATAAATTTGAACTCTCTTCTACCCTTCCTTTTTCTTGACACAAAAATCAAGGCTGACCACCTCAGGTGTATTACACTGTTCATCAAATAAAACCTTTATCAGTGGCCAAAACTAAAAGAAATTCAAGAAGTGGTATTATCGCAAAAGTTGCTAATCTGTTGAGAACACTTGAAACAAATTAATAAAAGCACAGCACCTGTGGGTCAGTATTGTATCCTTCCTCCAGGCTTGCAATTATGCACTGTGAAAGTGATTCAAAATCATACCAAGATGATGTTTGGTGCCAAACACTGATTATTGCAGACCCGCTCACCTCTCAAAAACTGCTTGCACACATAACCCCCTCAAGAGTATAGTGTATCCTGCATTAATACCATCTTGCCTCTGCTTAAAATATAAAAAATAAAGTTCTCTGCATCCTGCACAAGCCTGAAAATACTGTTGGTCATTGTAGGAAGAATTAACACTCCACCAACCCTCATAACTATAGTGCTGATGACTATGGAGCAGAAGACATATGAAGATTGAGCTCAACTGATTTCACTGCTCTACAGTCTCCAACACTGGAGCTGAAAAGGCAGACCCTCAACCTGTGCCATTAATTCCAAACAAAAATTCCTTTTCTGTTACAGAAATAATGGTTGATCTATACTTAGAGAAAATAAAGTTGGAAGGTTTAGTAACTCCTCCAAGGTCATGGAAAATCAGCAGCTGAGCAGGAACCAGCTGGTGGAAGCCAAACTTCTCCCTGCTCGCAGTCAACAAGGAATTCACTTACTCTGGTGAGAACACACAGGGCTAGAAAGTCTGTTCTCTCAAAGCCAGCAAGTCATAACATATTTGTCTTCCTTTCCCCCTGACCTGAGGAAAACAAAAATACATATTTTGGACAATTTCCTCCTTGCGAGCTCACTATAACTGCAAAAGAGCAAAAGTAGGGAGAAGAAAATCCATCCCAAAAACAATATTATAGATTAAGGTAATCTTTAACTATTTAAAGACTGGGTGCAGCTGATGGTGTTTTGTAAAACAGAGCAGAAACTCCTAAATACCGCTGCTGAAGGGCTGCAGTGGGATCCAGGCAGCTCAGAAGTTAAATACAGGTCATTACTTGAACACTCAGCCCCAGAATGACTTGAAAACCTACATACATGGACGTATGATGCTGTCTAAAAAAACTCTGGAAAAGCTCTTGGCAAAGGGTGATTCCCTTGTCTCTTATTTGTGCCTGTCTAAAAGAATGAGACAGAAAATAATAGCTGCGTCCCTGAAAACAAGTGCTGCTGGGAGTGCTGGAAACAGCCAGCGACCAGAGGTTAATTTTTTATTAATTAGAGCACAAAGCATCCTGGCTTGTCCCTCATTAGGCATCTCCACGCAGTTTGGCTTGGCTAAGCAGAGAGCCAAGGGAAGCAACAGGCACCCTGTGACGAGGCTGTCGTGGAGATAGCTGATCACTCCTGCTCCAGGAAAGCTTCTTCAACCAGGACATGACAAATTTGATCAACAGTAGCTTCTCAGCCTGCACTAAGGCAATCCCAGTGCATTGCTCGCTTTGTTGTCTGACAAGGTTCCTGGAATCTGAGCCTGCAGCAACAAATCCCATCCATTTCAGCCAGGCTGGTTTTATTTTTAATAGGTGGGGAGGGAGAAAGCACCAGGGAAGGCAAGGCAGGCAGGGAAAACCACCAGGAAAACAAGCAAAGAGAGTGGGTATTGCAGATTCATACATTTAAATATAACTGTATTATGTTTGATCCACCAGAGTTCAGGGTCTCAGTTTGAAGATTAGAAAGGGCCAACACTGTGGAAATGAACCTTGTGGGGCAGGTCCACTTTGAAATAAATAGCACCAGGAGTGATCAAACTTTACTCTTTTTTTCTTTATTGCAAAACAGACTCCCAGCATGGAAAACTTAAACCCCTCTAGATCATCTCCACATCCTGGGAAGTCAGCTGAATGTGTCCAGATATGACTGATAAAAGAATATGCAGAGCCTGCATGAACATTGTTGTGTATCCTTTCCCTACAATATGCTGCAGATAAGGAATGCTGCTTTCCCCACGATGAGTTGAGGGGAGGTGTGTGTATGTCTGTCCCCATGTGCAAGTTCACATAACAGAGTTTCCTCTTTTTTCATTTCTTCTTCTCATTTTTTGTTTCTTGCTCTCCTGGGAAGACAGCTCCGACAGTGTCTGGCCTTACCCACAGATAAAGCTCCTTGTTCTTGTCAAAAGCAGTGCTGGGAGAATGGCAGCACAGGCAGCATGGTATTTTAACTCTTCCTCATAAAAATGGATAAAGACTGGCAGCAGAGCATTAGCGCTGGCACAGCTTACACACAACTCACCAACATTATCCACATCTTTCCAAATCAGCTGGTATTTTATTTGTCAGCCAAAACATTCTTATTTGCAATTCTGAACAGGAGGCTATCAAATGATACTTGCAACATGGCAAGACATCGTATCAAATTAAGGAGAATTTAAAAATTAATATTAATCATCAATTTTAAGTGGACTCTTCAGCAAGCCCAGTGTTAGTATCTACTGCTGTTTTTGCCAGGTACAGGCAGTTTCAGTCCTCAGCTGTCCTTTTCAATTACTGTGTTTTAGATTCAGCTGCACTGCATCTGCCTGAAGATCAAAGCATGCTTTTCAAAAAAATTACAAAACCCTAAATTAAGTAAATAAATGCATAAGCTGAGGTTGGAACTATCTAAGAAATATACCCCAGAGTGAAGTTAATCATCAGTAAAATTAGAAATAAAGCTGATTTCTAGATTCAGATTTCTTTTAAATCAGAAGTATTTTCAAAGATGTGGGGAAGCTAAGCCACTGGGATGCAAAATCAAATACCTAATTCTTTAAATTACATTAAAAGGTAACTTTATACATCAGAACCCTTAACTGTTCAAGTATTTTCAAAAAATTCACTGAAAACTCATCAGTATGCCTTTTATATGCTATACTGTAGCCCAATATGGAGGCAATAGCCATAGGTACTACATTTGCATTTTTATACAGACATTTACATGAATAAATGAAGTGTTTTGTATGTCTGGATTCCCATTTAGGCACAAATCCCTGTTTCCAAGAGCACATTTTCAGAAGCATGCTGAAAACAGAGCCCTTAAACAATGTCTTGCTGCAGCAGCCTTCCCCCAGCGTGGCAGTGAGCTTGCAATTTTAAACTCATTTTCACTCAGTATCTCCAGAGCTCTGCACGACCCTTTGAGGATTTTAAACCCCTACAAGCATGCCTGTTTACCATGGCAATGCTACAGCTGACTGCAAATTCATTCCCTTGCAAATGATCCTCTTGGCACCACATTTTGGAATTTGCCCCATTATTTCCAGAGAAGGTAGGCTGAGACCTATGGAAGCATCTAGGCACACACACACTGCGTATTTTCAGTTCATTGGAAATTCAAGCAATTAAAAAAAGTTGAAATGGGGGGAAAGAAGACCGTGGGAAAAAAAGTGATTAACCAAAATATTCAGACTCCCTGCAGGAAGGCTCACTTCAGTTGCAGCTTCTCCCAGATAGATGGTGAGAAGGAACTGCCAGGGATATCACACCCTCATCAGTCTCTGGGGAAGTCTGCTCCCACAGTGAGAGACACGGGCTCTGGTCCTGGGTCTGCTCTGAATTTCCTGTGGGACTGGGAGAGTTATTTAAAATTTGTAGTACTTCGGTGATTCATTAATTCATCAGTGGATCAAATCACAGTATAACATCAGTTCCAGTTTCTAAAAGGAATCTATTCCATTCAGAAGCCAGTTGTACAAACTATACTCATGAGACAAAATAAAAAAAGAAATCCCCCATGTCATTATTAAAAAAACCCCAAATACCCACACTGTCCCATGCCGAAGCACTGCCTTTTGCTAAATCCTGTGAAATGCTATGAGCTATTTGTTTCCATCCCCAAAGAATTCCCTTTAAAAACTTTGCAGCTCAGTTGCAAAATCTTTATTTCAAACCTTTGGAAAGCTGGATTTTCTGAAGGACACCACAACCTCCACTCTCCCCGAGCCCTGCAATTCTCCTGCAGCAGGAAGCATGGCCAGGGGAGCATGGGGCTACAGCCTGTAAAAGCCAAGCAGAGCTTGAAAAGAAACCCCAAACCCACAATTCCCTTGCTGCACGTGTTTTTCTCTTCAAGTTGCATCCCCTGCTCGCCATCTCTCAGGCTAAAGTTAGAAAAAACCTATAAAGTGTCTAAGTCATTCCTTCTATTTTAAAGGTTCAGACATTAAACTGTTCCGTGAACAACTGCTTTAAGGCATGAGAACAGCAGATGAATCATTATTTTTATCAAGTTCTGTGTTTAAGGCAAAAGTCCCCTATAGGAAAAGAAGAGTGCAGAAAGACTGGTTTTATAGGTACAGCAGCAGAAGGTAATACACTACTCTGCCATGAAAAGACACCACAAAATACTTAGACCCATACTTTGAAGTCCCTCTCTCTAACAGCTCCTCATCTGAAGATGGTGCTCAAGGTGTGCTCACGAAAAGGTCCTGCTCTACCGCTGGAGCTTCAAGGCCTGGGTTCCGCCCCCATAAAATAGCCCAAGGGTGAAGTTTTCAAAACCGTTCAGTGTCTATGACCTCATTTGTTTTTTCCCCAAGGAGACTGGTAGGGTGCTTCTCCTCCATCCCAGCCTGCCTGCAGCTCATCATCAGTTGTTTTTTTCCACTTGCTCCTGCTGTGTTCTGAGTTGAACGGAAGCAAACTGAAAAAACAGCTCAAATACTGCTTGCATGGTACATCTATTATCAAATTCTCACACCTCCTCTGTCAGGTATGGCAGAGCACACCCTCAAGCTCATGCTCAGATGGTGCAATGAAGGACGTTGCCAGTGGTCCTCAACACACTCCAACATTACAACAGCAGCCACAGATGGGAGCATGTCTCAACAGCGATGAAGGGGGCATTTCAATTCTTGTTACTTCAATCATATTAAGCTTAATGGAAATTAAAAGCATGCCTTTTGTCCACCAAACAAAGGCATGAGACAAGCTGAGGCTGATGCCTCAGCTCTTTTACAGTTATGTTTATTTGTGTGTGTGTGTGTACAGTAAGTCTGGACTCCTCTCTCTCTATACCTTTAGTGTCTGCATACAGTACCTGAACCACCTCTCTTTTTCCTGTCATTATAATGGGCAGAGGAGCCTGCCTGCACCTTACTGGGCTATGATGCAACTTGACTGCTGTTTGCAACATGCAATGAATTTCTGGAGGAATGCAGCACTTCTATTAAACTGTTTTGCAGTTGAAAGCTTCAGGACTCATAAGCTGTTTTCCTACTTGGCTCTTCTGCAGAATGGAAATTTCTATAACAAAGAATCATCAACTGCACCAGGAGCTACTGTGATGCACACTCATGCTATGACTTTCAAGTCTGATTCCAGCAGTCCTTATGTAGGGTGCCAGGACAAACTGCATGGCAAGGTAAGAGAACTTGAAGTGCAGAGAGGAGCCTGTGATCCAGCCCGCTTCATACCAGGTCTACTCAAAAAGTCTCAGACTTATTTCTCTGCAAAGTATCTGGAAGAAACATCAGCACTGCAGGTCCACCCACCTGGAGCAGCAGGGTTGTGGGTTTCCTGTCCAGAGGATCCCACAGGAGGAGTTCAAACTGTACCCCAAAGACTAGATGGAGCGTTTCACCTGAAGACTACAGTCAGTAAAAGGTCACACAGCACTGCATTGCTAACACAAAAAATACAGATGCTATTGAATGTGCCAATAATGAGTTGAAAACACAGTTGTGCTGGAACACAATTAAGGCTGCTGAAATGTTCCGATGATTTGTAGGCCCAGTAATGCCAAGCCCTTTTAAACCTTTTAATAAAAAAACACCTTCTCCCACACAGTTAAACAGGAAACAGTGCCTTCAGACACTTGGCATTAGCCACCAGGAGGCAGACAAATCTAAACAAGTCCACGTAGGTGCAGAATTAAACCTGACAGCCATACTGCTCCTTGGCAAGCAAACAATATGACCAAAGGAAAGCGGTGAAACGTCCCCCATTTGTAATGCCAAGCTTAACTGTAAGCAAAAATCCATCCCCAAAAAAGCTTTGAGAACTGATAGAAACCAACGACACGGCCTGTCATTGCAGGAGACATTGTGTGCTTTCCCTGGTGCCTTCACCCCTGGGGCAGTTTGTGGCTGGTGGCCCTGGGACACTGTGTGAACTTGCAAAGCAAAGCCACACTGGCAAAGGACACTTGCTCCACTGTCCCAGCCCAACCAGGAAAGCAGAGGAGGAAGAAGCCAACCTGTTCCATGCCCTCCAGGACCTCCTGGAGAAGTGGGTTACCAGCTAAGGGCTGTCCTGCAAGCATGAACACAAAAAAAATCCCTGAAAATGTCTATGTGTAATTAGGAAAACGCCGTGAACTATGGTGTGTAAATCACCGACATCTCTACAGAATGTGAGAAGGCATTTTAAGGTAGCTGAATTATCTTTACACAAAGGAGTTATTTATACATAAATTACAGTAACTTTGCCCATGCTAACAATGCTGTCATCCCTCCCTGTGATTTACCATGGTCTTCTAATGCAAAAGCTTAATTTCCCTGGCACCGGAGTGGTAATGGGACTGGTAATTCCTGCACCATGAGGGACTCCCTCGCCAAAGCTGGTGGTGAATGCTGAGTGCATTGCAGGTCATGGCAGTCCTGCTGGCCACCCCAAGCTCAGGGAGGCCACCTGACACACCTGCATCAGTCCCTGACCCACTGGCTGCTCAGGCAGTCACAGCTGGAGGATGCCTGCCTTCATCTAGCAACCAGCTTGGAGTAAATAGCATCCATACATGAGTGACTAAAATGAGGAAGACCTTATTTAAAGCTGAAACTGAGCAGGAAAACTAAAACACACCTGAAGTGAACTGTTTAATAACAAACACATGAAGAATAAGCTTGTGTAGGCATTTATTTTTACAAATAAGAACCTTTTTAATTTGCCCTCCAGATGAATTGTGACTCTCAGACTCTTCCCC
>JANPWX010000019.1:3281787-3387142 GCA_024734555.1 Trochalopteron elliotii
ATGTCCCCACTGTACGGCACAGTTTGGCTATGATTTAAAAGGGCAGCCACAGCTCCTGGCCCAGGAGGGGCTCTCCAGTCACATCCTTCCCTGCATCCCTGCAAAAACACTCTGGCTTTCCTTCCCCAACCCAGCTCCTGCTCAGACTTGAATCTGCACAAATGCAGGACCTTGGTCCTTCTGCATTTTTGTATGTTTATGAGGCAGTAAAAAGATATTTATCTCATTTTCAAAGCAGCAGCCATCCTGTGCGAGCCTAAAATTTCCAACGTGGCAGTGTGCTGGCTCTTGGCAGAGGCTACAGACTAAGCCAAAATTATGGGAGTTGGTGTGAAGTCTGCATTTATGCTAAAATGGAACAAGATCTAGTTTAATTAAAATACCTGATGAGGAAGTACTGTAACCAAGTAACAGCAATTAGTCAAAGCACTGAGTTTTCTCCAGCTGGATCTTGACACAGAGCAAAACTGGCCAGAAGGATCACCATAATCCAACTGGGCACTTGGGTTAAGCCTCCTACTTGCCCAGCTTGGGTCATTCCTTTCCTGATGCTCTGTCCCTGTAACACCGACCTAGCACAGAGTTACAGGGAATGAGACGAGCCCAGATCCATCCCACACTGTGGGACTAGCTCCAGTGGCAGATGTTTTGAGAGAGGAGTCTGTGACATTCATGGCCACCATTCTGCTCAGTCAGCAGGCCCCTCCCAGGCAAAGACCACCAATCCAGCAACAAATCAAGGAAGATAAAACTAAAAGAAGAATTGTCTAATCTGTCAAAATAAAGCCCACAATGCCACCATAACCAACCACATAAACTCTTCAGTTTCCAATCTTTCCCCATATTTAATTAAAGAAGTACTTTGCTGGTACATTGGCAATTTAAAAAGTCCCTTAAATCTCCGTAAAAAGAGAAAATGCTCCCTCACACTCAGCAGGGCTGTCCTGCTGAAGAAGATAATCCATTTAGGAACAACTGTAACTGTTCTTGGAAAGAAAACAGAAATCTCCTTGAGAGACTTCCATCTCATTCTCAAAACTAAATTTTACCAACAAGGCTGCTACTTCTCTTCACTGCAGGACCCAGGAGTCTTGATTTAACATGTAGAAAAAGGAGAAGGAAATGGCAAAGTGAAAAGAATCCCCCCTCAGTTCAAAGAGAACTATTAATTTTGATTTTCTGTAAAAAAGTGCAAAAGAAAGCAGACAAATTATTTTGTACTTTTTTTTATTCCTTCAAACTGTGACCAGGCTGTCTGAATGTTAAAGCCTGCTACTAGCAACAAACACGGACAAGAAAGAGGACTCATTTTCCCTGGGAGGGCTGGCTCCTTTTCTAGTGGTACTTAGAAAGCCACTCTTGACCAGAAGCTCACCAGGGTAGCTCTTGGCTAACAAAGCTGTTGCAAATTGAATTGGAATAATGCTAAATGAGGGGGAATCCCTTTGGTTGCATTGCTAACAGAAGCTAAAAGAAAATTATCTATTTACACCTTCATGCAACATCCTCTCAAATCATCTGAGCACAAAGGTAATCAGCATTTGCCAGTGATTGCTGCGTTGCATGGCTCATGGCAACCTCACATTGGCCTCATGGGTTATATCATATGCTTCAGAGAAAAAACAATTATCACCGCAAGCCTAAACAAGTCAAATAAATAGAAGATGTGACCAAGCATCTGCACTTCTGTCCAGCAGGTTTATGAAAGCAGACTAATTGTTACTGTCAGACCTTGGAGGCATGGAAAAAGAGGACAAAAATGCACAGAGGTAGTTTGATACAAGATATTTTGCATGCAAAGCAGAATGATGGCGAGTGATTCAAGGCCCAAACCTCTAGCCAGTAAAGTAGCTGCAAACCACCTATCTTCCTATTTTGCTGATTTGTACCCTCTGTGAGCTATTGCAACAGGGACTTTTCAAAGGAGCTGACTCTCCAAAGCAAAAATGCCAGTGGGCCAGCTTACACAAATATTAGGCCATAACATTATCTTTCTGGTGCATGTAGTGATGAGAATCCCCATCCCACCACACCACGCTGCTTGAAAGACAAGATTTAAGAGGGAAATAATGTGAAGAAGTGGGTCAGGTAAGAGATAAGCAGAGCACAGCACTCATTTCCTGCTGGCAGGGTAGGCACAGGACAGTGCAGGAGGTACAGACCACTAGGCTCCTTTTCAGCTCTGCCCATCCAGCTGCCTTTGGGGTGGAGAAAAACCAGTCAGGTGCCTTCTCCATGAGTTAGTTTCCATATCCATAAAATGGAAACAGGGTTCCAATTTTTTTTTTTAAAGCTCTTTGGGATTTATAACTCTGTACTCTGCAAGGTTTCTGCTTTGCCATGCATGTGTGCCACATGCATAGCTAACAAAGGATTTTCTGAAATGAACCTTCCTGTTTTTATTAATACACTTCATGTGGGGTGGGGAGTGACTAATTAGATTACAGCCTTTCATAAAAGGACCTGATGATTACAGTGAATCATAAATGCAGTGTAAGCCAGGATAACCGGCTTACCAAAAAAAACCCCACCAAAAAACCAAAAAAAACCCCCCAGAACCAGCAGAAAGAAAAACCCTAAACGCTGCCCAGCCTGGAAAGCAGAGACGGGAGCACAGACTGCAAGATGTATGAAGTCATCTTTCCACTGCTGTCAACAGCTTGCATGGCCCCAGCTGACAGAGCAAAGGTGACGTGCCTCCAGAAATATGTAGGGCAATTGAGTTTCTAGAGAAAGCCCAAGTGAGGCCACATTGTACACCAGGGGAATAGGAAAAGTCCTTGAACCAGACAGTCCTGCAGTGCCAAGCTGCCTGGCTGGCTGTGCATTTTACCACTGAGGTGGCCAAGAGGATGCAGTTGCAAGTAGCCAGGCCAGTACTGCTGCACAACCGATGGGGAGGACATTTGGCCATCCTGGCAGTGAACAGCCAAGAAAACACCTGAAGCTACAGGTGTCATTCCACCCAAGACAGCCTCTATGGCTCTGGAAATAAAGCTGTGTGCCAGGGATTGCACACTCCTGCTGGGCACTGCAACAGCTGCAATGCCAAAATGGAGCTGAGAAAAGCAAAGCGGTAAGCTCTCTCCTATCTTTTATTAGGCCTTAGCACAGATCCCATTTGCAACAAGGTAACAGGGCAGCCTTTAAGACTCTGCAGGTAAAACACTCTGGGTCAAAAATCTTTCCTATACTTCTATGAGACGTGCTGTATAAAGCAGTGAAGAGAAGACGTGGGTCCTTCTCCTACTTGGTCTGTGCTTTGGTCTCCTCCCTCCCCTGCTCCCAGCAGTATTTCCTTGAGCTCAGCTGGAAGGGTTGTAAATAGAAGCAGGTCGGGATGTGCAAGCTATTCAATATTTGCACCGAAAGAGGTCAGGTGCCTAGGGAGCCAAAAAGGCCCATTTTCCTCCTGGAAAAGGAGCATTAGCACTTTCTTAACAAGACTGTACCCAGTTAAATTTAGCAACTTGGCACACACATTGCACAAGGTCACGCTGGCTTTTCAGAAGCCTATCTAACTTTGACATCGTCGCACCTCATTTCTTTTTCATATATTTGCGATAAACCAATTTGTCATTCATGCTCGAACATCTATCCTCTGAGTCATGTCTAGGCACAAGGATTTTTTTAAGACTGGCGTCTGGGGGCATGAACAAAAAGGCCATTAATGGCAGTGGAGCTATGGACAGCCAGAGGTTTAACTTACCCAGTTTATGAAAGTAATTTCTTTTCAGGTTATTGGCGATGATGGTGGATATCAGACTCACATCACAAATAAGAAGAAAGAAGAATATCAGAGATCTGAGAACCAGGCTAAAAACAAAGCTGCAAATGAATAACTGTGGAAAACATTACTGAAAATATTGTATATCCTCTTTCCCAGAATGGATAAACCCATGAAAAAGAGGCCAGGTCTGCAGACTGGTTCTCCTACAGTCTCTTTTTCTCATTTACCCATTGTTTCTTAATATTTCATATTCACCAAGTGCAATATTAGATTATGACTGGCATTTCTCTTATGTGGCTTAGAGAGGGGCCCAAGCAAGAGCCAGCTGGAAGGAGAAAGGGAAAATATTTCTCAAAATTTTTCATTAAAGAAGTATCTTCTGTGAAATCCACATCTGGATTTTGCTGCTGAAACTCATCTTTATCGTACTTATTTCAATCTCTTTTATTATTTTTGCATACCTACTGTTGAGTTTTCCTCATGCATATACCATTATGTATTCTCAGGTTCCCAGATAATCTTGCAGCCAATAAAATCCTTCTCCATCTAAAACCAAGTTATTGACCCCCAGCCACCTCCAGCCCCACTTTGGGTATAATGCTTACCCAGTCTTCAAGTGATCAGTTAAGCTGGATACTGCATTACACTCCACTTTCATTTTCTAAGTTAAGCAATGCCTTTCTACATGCTGTTGGGTGGATAACCTGTTTCTTAGAAATTGTGTCATTTTACTAATGACCAAGAAGAAATAAAACAGGTTTGCATACAATTTAAATTTTCCCCTAATTTTAAGGTCCTTTATGCTGTTACACAACGTAACATTTTGGAATGGAAGGTACCATACACACATTTAATCATACATATGAGACTACTATGTACACATATACACTTATATTTTATTTATATGGTCATATATAACTCAAATTAAATGAATGAGTTTCAGCACTATTGCTTAAACAATATCACCAGTCACTTGTGCATTTTTTTCCTGTGAATTTTCCATGAGACTGACAGTGATTGAAAACAACTGCACCACCAAGGTCTCCTTGTTAATGGATGTGTCAAAATCCCAGAGGTAAAAGTAGTGACTGCAGCTCCACACATTACACTGCATTTCTCTTCCATTTCACAGCACAGAGCTGAAGTTATTTTTTAAGCCATATGGTTTTGCTATACTTGCAAACTACAGCCAAGAGTATAATTCCAAGTGCATGAGCAGGGCATTTACATACATGGAATACAAAACTTGATCTTCCAATCTTCATTTACATATATATCTTTGCACACACGTGTGAGATTTATGTATAATGAATGCACTTAAGAAGTCACTTTTGATCCTTGAGATATTGGCACCTCCAGTGCTATGCTCCATGTTTGCATGGAGGCAGGTATCTCTCTATTCCCTACTCTTTCCACATACTACTGGAAGGCATAAACTGGTCTACATAAGCATTATGTATTTATAATATATAGTACGTTTATGCCTAGAGAAGTACTCCCTATGCACCCATTTTGAGCAGCCTGTGCACAGACAGATGCATATATCACTGGTGCAATCTTGTAAATCAGTCACCCCTAAATTGAATCTCCACTGCCACAAGCATCTTGTATGAAGATGTTATAATTCAGCAACAGTACAATAACCACCTTCATGACCTAGTAAGAATTGTACGCCCCTATTTGTGACCCTACTGCCTTAAAAGTCGATGGTGCACCAAGTTGCTGTGCCCAGTTGAACACTTGTGCTTGCAGATGAGCAGCCAAGGAGTAACTGGGTAGTTGACCAAAGATGCATATATTCAGACACAATCAGCACTGGCAACTCCCTGGGTGATCTTCCACTACATGAGGCACAAAAACCACAGACATCTGCAGTCAACTCAGCCAGAGAAGTTAGCTGGGAACTGCCTCAGTAACCACTGATGCAGCCACTGCCTCCATCCCCACTCCAAGGCTTATCTGTGAACCTGATATAGAGGACACAAAGCTTCAAAGCCACTCTGTATACCAGCTGGAGAAAGCCAACCCAGGCTCCTCAGCTGTTCCACATCACATACTGGCCACTGCACTTTTATTTGTTCTATAAGATTTGTTCTATAAAGATAGATAAATAATGAGAGCTGTTGAGACACTACCTTTTATTCAGGTTTTTAATTCATGCAGATAAAGCATTGCTGCCTCAGTTGTCCTGAGGTACAGCAATACAAGCAACAAGAAAAATTAAGAGGGGGACAATCCCAAGATTAAGTGCTACACAGACAGGACACGGGCAACAGATTTGAGTCTGACTGGGTGTTTGTCTTCAGCAGGCCAGGCAGCAGGGTCACATAGCACCAGTGTATACACAGAATATATGATGGGGAAGAGAATTTCAAGGCTATAAAACACATCATGGGGTCCAGCCGGCATCACATCAACCAGAAGAATGGAGCTCAAAGGGTTTTTGCAATGCCAAAGGAAAGCTGTGAAGCACTTACTGACAGGTTCGATGCCACTGTCATTTCTCTGTTGTACAGATCTGTTATTCAGATGCTGCGACATGGGCCTTTTTTACATTTCGTGGCTTTTCTGAAAGGATTATTCCTATTCTGCCTTCTTTTTCCTGAACTACATCAACATGAATTTCAGCATTAATTCCCACTGATTACTTGATCTGCAGATGGTTAGGCACATAAATATCTATGTGTGCCAATCATGCAGTTTCAAGGGAATCATTCAAATATATAAAGAAGAGCAGAAAGGTAACAGCAAACATGATAACAGAAAATAACAGAAGATGCATCCTCTTCAATATTCTTTTAAAAATAAATACATGGTAAAAGATACAGTGGTAGAAACATTCTTGAGGTTATTAATGAAGTATGATGCTGCATGATTTTTATGTTTTATTTCTTACTATTACTTTAATTAAGGGAACAAGCTAGTTAAATAAACGAGTGGCACACAAAAGAAAACTAAAAAAGCCTGAGGTACTAGTGCTCATATTTGTCTCCAATACCATCCACAAGGCTACTGCCCTGTAAGTCCTCCTCAACACCTTGAGACTAATTTGCCTATAAAGCTGAGGAGACTTATTTTCCCCATGAGAAAGAGTAATTTCATTCTGGAAGCAATGTGCTACACAATCAAACCCAGAACCAGGCAATGGAGAGGCTGCCTGTGAATGCAGGGAGGGAGCACAGCTGCTGCAGAGGCTGATGAGATAGATGGGGGCACTGCTCCCCAGCAAGACACACCCAGAGACCCTGTCAGCAGACAACCCACATTGCCTGACAGATGCTCCAGCACTCCAAACAATTGAAACTCCCCCACACAGAGAGCCCAGCAACAGAATCTGGGCCAGAACACATATTTATTGCACTTTTAAAACATGCATGGATGCAAGGAGACACTGTGAAGAGAGATGAAGGAGATGTTCTCCTTCTTCCACCCATCATTCCCAAAATAACATGAAGAGATGAAGTACTACAAAAATGAGTAGGGAGGAAGAGGTGCTGCCAACAAGCCCTGCTGGCAAGGCCCAGGCAGCACTGCAAGGGCAGCACAGGGTACAGCTCTGGGCAGCCTGGGACACACTGGCCTGCAGCAGCTGGGGAGGGTGAGTGGGTAAATCCTGTTTAGGGAAGCAAACTTTTCCATGCTTAGCATGAGGTTCAGAAATTAGACCCCTTTGTTTTTGGAAAGAAGTAATTCTGACTGACTCTATGCCTGTTACAAATGAAAGGCTGAGGAAAAAGGGAAAAGGCTTAACATGTATATTAAATTTAAATACAGACATTTGTAAAAAATTAATCTCCAGTATTTAACTGCGGAGCCGTACAAATTGGTGCTTTCTGTTTACATAGGAGGCTTATGCAGACAATTCTCATAGTTCAGTGGAAATTGTGTCTCTGCATTTAACTCTATTAAGCTTATTTTTCTGTGACAGAGAGGAAAGGTCCACGGAGCACAGTGCAGATTACACTCAAAACAGATATTCTACAAACATGTCTGGAATGGTTTAGCAAACTCCTAAATTGACAGCAGCCAGAATGCAACAGCTTTCATAGAAAAAGGGCTTTGGAGGAAAAAAAACAAAACAAAAAAGGTCATTGTAAGAACATTTCTGTGCCTCCCAGATGACAAGCTGCTGCAGGGCTGTTTGCTAAACTGGGGATGCTTCACACGCATATGAGAGCTGCTTACCTTCTTGTCCCACTGTCCCAGTCACCAGTGCCACACCACCAGAGGCAGCTCTGCACCACCAGCACACTGTCCTGGCCCAACCACCACCCTGTGCTGGCCCTGCTGGAACCTGGCCCAGCCCTGCTGGTGGGAGTGAGCAGCTTCTGTGCCTGCTTTGGATTTCAAAAAAGAAACCCAAAAAACCAAGTGGAAAAAAAAAGGGTAGATCTCCACAAACAAGAAACAAATCCTAATTCTGCCTTCCTTGCTCTGTAACCAAAGGTGGATTTTCTATACGTTGGTGGAAATAGAACTGCAGCTCCACAGCCTGCATCTCCCCAACAGCAGCACAGGGTGCCATTTATCACTGGTTCTGCGCCACAATCAATCTAACACTATTTCAGCTGCTTCTAAGTATCTCTCTCTAGGAACATCCCAGGTAAGGAAGGGAGGGAGGGACAGAGGGAAGGGGAGAGAGCAAGACACACTTCCACTTAGCTCCACAGTAATCTTAACAGTATTGGGCAATCAGATACAAACTGGATCTGAAGATCTCAACAAACTTCTAACAATATTAGAGATGGCAACATGAGGGTATTAATATGCCAAAGAATTATGTCCTTATTTTTCTTGAAGTAAATACAAGTTGGAAAACTTACACCTAAAAATCCCAATCTTGCCTGTGAAACACTTGTTTCAAAAAGACACTCTGTAATGGCCTGCAAACAACCAGGCTTGCACAGAACTGATGTCATGTTGTCAGATGCACAAATCTCTACCATCAGTCAGGCTGATTAATATTCGAAAAAAAGCCCTATCTCTAAGTACACAGGAAAATATGTGCAAATGAGATACAGCAATGTAAGGGAGATTAAGCATCCAGCACAACATGAGATTAAAGATATTGTTTCTGCCTGGGTCTGAGGTCAACATCATTTGCTCTTCCCGAGATGCAAAAATGTCTCGCCCAGCTCAAGAGTACTCTAAGGGCCTTCCAAGGCTTTCTGGCTGACTTTAGCTGCAGGAGGTAACACAGGTCTTTTGGTCTGGGGGTGGGTTGTTTGGAGTACTTTTAGCTTGGATACAGTGCAAGCCAAGTATCAGATGGAGATGAGATGCTCTTAGTGCCCTCCTGCTACAGAATGCAAGATCTGGAGGACTCTGAGGAGCACAGGGCAAGGCTGCTCATCCCAGCACCTGTGCAGGGGGGGACTGCACTGGTCAGCAGTGCTCAAGGGATGGCAGGACACATTTGTCAGACCCAGCAACTCCATCATGTGGCTTCATGGTCTTAATTCTGATGAAGCTCACATTTATAAAGCACACGTGGTGTCTGGCCATGGCTGTCTGTGCAACACTGAGAGGCTTCCATCAGATTTGCAAGCCCCATTGGTGGCAATAAAGCAGGACAGCCCTGAATGTCCTGGAGCCATCCAGTAGGCAACAGCTGGCAGCAGCTCTGGGTCACTGTCAAGCCCCGAGTCTGCCAGGGAAGTGCTTCTGTTGACTGACCTTTCTAATCCTGCTGCATGTCATATGCAGCACAGCAGTTTGAGCCAAAGTGCTAAAGTTAGGCTTGGGAGTGCCATTCCTCGAAAGCCTTATCCCTCTGACACAGCTCATCATCTGAAAAAGAGATTTTCTCAGTCAACTGGATCTGCTCTGAGTGCCTCTCTCTGAAAGAAGGCCAAGAGCTGGGATTCAGTGGAGATGAGGCCAAATACCCTGCCCTTCCTGCCAAAAAACATCAGCTACTGGTATCAGGTGCCTTTGCTAGCCATTCACAGGACAAAAGCTGAAAGCCATCAGCCCAGATGAGTGGATCTGGATGTTCAGCTACAGCAGTCAGAAGCAGTTTGGTGACACAAGATTAGGCAGGGGCAACGTGGCAGAGCCAGGCACGCCCATGGTGGGCAGCGTGGCTGAGGCTGGGGCACAGCTGCTGGGGGGCAGCAGTGGTGTGCCAGCACTGCCACTTCCCTTTCCCTCCCTGACTGTCCAGGCAAACTGCTGGCATGCCTGTTTGTAACAGAAAAGGTCTTAAAACAACAGAAAAAGCCCAGACAGCTCTGTTTTTCTGTCCCTTTGTTAATGACATGCTGGCCTCCAGTCCATACAATAAGATCCAAAGAAGGATACAAAGGTCATGTTAGAGGAACACAGCTCCCCTGACTTCAAAGAGGAATGCAAAAACACTGGCAGATTATGGTTTAAGATTGCCTGTAGGTTTCCTGGTGACACATACCACTCACATCTCTGTATGGACCTGGCCTCCGAACACAGGTCTGCAGTGCTGCTCTGCTTGCAGCTCCCAGTGCTCCATAAAAGTGGTTTTTTTAAATTCTGCTTTTTTTTTCTTAAATTTAATTGCTTTCATTTACCAGCATGTCATGCTGGACATCTGACATACAAGAACTTTCCAGACCAAGACAGGAGCAAGCTCGTGGAAGTGTTCAGGGTCAGACTGGATAGGGCTCTGAGCAACCTGATCTAGTTGAAGACGTCTCTGCTCATTTGCAGGGCGGTTGGAACTAGATGACCTTTAAAGGTCCCTTCCAACCCCAACCATTCTGATTCTGTGATCTCAGTCAAAATATGCACTTGAGGCAGAGCATCCTGTGCTAAAAGACTGAGCCATAGCAATCACTTCCTCCCTGAAAAAAGGCAGCAAAGACTAAAATCGAGCTGACATCAAAATGCCTGAAAAGGACCCTGTTTATTTCAACATGTGAACAATTAAACACACATACATCCCTGTCTACCACAGCTGCACTCTGTGTTACAGCCATGTTTGGTAAAAGAAGAGCTATCAAACCCAGGTCACTGTTTGCACTGATTAACAGCTGTATATAGCTAATCATACAGAAAAAGTAAATTCTCAATTATTTTCTTTGTAAATTATTTATCACACTCCATTTCTAACCTTTTCTTTCATGCAACTTTGATGAGTGATGGATGCAAAGCAACATTTTGAAAGTACTGGAGTATATGGCAAGCCCCCTAAATCCTATTGACTTCAGTAACACCTAAGTCCATTCTATCATACTTAAATACATTTAATATACTTTTTACATAGTCCTAGAACTGTATTTAGAGTGAAGGGAAAGTCTCATGGTCTGAACACAGGTTGTCAGTCCTGAACTGGAACTGATGGCAACTGCAGAAGGGCTTTAGCAATTCACTTCCCTGCCTGCAATTCTTGCCTGTGTGCAGAGGATAATAATAACAGGGTTTTATTGAGTACAAAGAGGTTCTGTTGGATTAACATTTAAGAAGCACAGTGCAATCTAAGTGTTACATTTGATTAGGAGCAAACTCTGACACAAAGAATATCTAAGAAAAAGGCTGTATAAAAATCAGCATATGAAATCAGCTCTCTAACACAAGAACTGTTCTATCCAGCACTGCAAGACCATCCCATGTGGAAATCTTCAAGCTACAATTTGGCATTTCTATATAAGATTTTTCTCCTCCTATCTCTTTTTTTACCCCCCATGTGATTAACAGCTTTATTAATTTAACAGCTCCTTACTTAAGAGGATTCCAGCAGCTTACTGGTAGGATCCTGGATAGACAGCGCAGACTGTACTGTATACAGAAAGGCAATCTAAGCTCATCCTGATATAACAACTTCACACAGTACTTAACATAATCGAAGACACACAATAGAAGTATTCTGCCTAAACTAATCAAACCATTAAAACAACGGCCTCAGCCCAGATCCATGACATATTGTGTTCAACTGGCAGAGTCAATTCAAACAGCATCTCCCTAAACCTCCCTGATTCAGGGAGTCTGATCCACAGTTCCTTGTCTCCCTCCTTGGTTCTCAGTGCTGCCTGCTCATGTAAAGCCTGAGCAAGCAGATATACTGGCACCAAAGCACAAAGCAGAGGCTTCTCAGCCCCCTTTCCTGCAGGGCTCTCACCAACACTGGTAATAATTCCAAAAGAAAAATTAATAAAATCCACCCTGGGATGCAACGTGCTTTGGTGTGCTTGGCTCAACTCAACTGCTCAACCAATCAACCCATAAATAAACACAAGAAAGAAATGAAATAAAAGAACTTGGACAGAACACGTGGCGAAGTGGGAATGGGTTGGGTGTGCTAGCAAAGCAGCACATACCAAAAGTCCGACTGATTACTCAGCAAGCAGGAAGCCGGTGTCATGATCTGACTCACATTTCTGAAGTCACTCTGTGATGACTACAGTATCCACAGCCAGAGATGGCTCAGATTGCTTTTAAAGAGGTAATGCCAAAACTATGAACGGCTAGTTTACAAGTTCATGGGAATTGCGTGACTTTTTTTACTTGAAAAACATTCAGCGTGTCAGAGAGCAACCTTCTTACCCGCTCTGAAAAATATTCGTCTCTCCCAGAGACAGCTCCAAGGACACTGCACCCAGCACGATGCTGGCACTAGTTGTTCCAAGCCCTGTGAATGCTTTCCTTGGTGACTCCACTCACATGATACAGAGATTTATTTTTATTATCTTTGGAGCAAAGTTTTATGAAAAATCTTTTTAGGTATTAATGATACTTTTAATAACTGTTCCTCTTCCCTCCAGTCTCATTTTTCTAAAAGGCTATACTACTTTCTAGCACAAGCAGTAAACCTGGCACCAGACAAGCCATGCAACAGCCCAGCTCCTGGCCCAGCCCCAGCCTCTGGGTCCCCATGCTTCCCCTAAGCTCAGGCAGGGCTTGCCCAGGGAGGCTGCATGTGCTGGGGCAGGGCTGCTCTCACCTCTTGCCTGTAACAGCCCATTTTACCCATCCTTCTCTAACACAGGATTAATTCACAGCTCTTCTCCAGCCTGATTTCAACAGTAGAGACACAGGGAGTACAATTATTGTGCTTGCAACAGCCTTCTCCCCACTTTTTAGCAAAAGGAGCAAAGCTCAGGGGTAGGCTTATCTGATGACTCAGCTTTCCAGTCCTCATTCCCAAGAACTTGGCTCCCCACTCTGCTTTCCCTTGGGTCAGAAGCTCATATGCAGTATTGCATCTGGCTGGATGTGTGGAGCTGCTCACACGGTCCAGGGAGGTTCCTTCTGGACCGCAAAGGATGTCAGCTATCATGCCAAGAAGAAAACTCCCAAACTTCCCATTCCCCAGAGAAGCTGTGGGGAGGAAAAAGCATGCATTCTTTGACATTGAAAAGGAAGAAAAGGGGCAGAGTAACATTTCAGTGCATACCAGAGAGAGCAGCTCATGCCAGAAGTATCCCATATGCAACTCTGTTTCACCCTTTTGGGGGGTTTGGTCTACCAGGCATTACCTTCCCCATCAGTTTTCTCTGTACTTTAAGTCTGAGTCTCAGCACCATGGCACTGCCTGCCCTCCAGGGTGTATGTCTCCACTTCCTTGGCTCTCCAGATATCTTGGCTGGTGAAACATCTTGGACTTGTTCACTATTCCCCTGCAGAAACTTTTTATTTTCCTGTTCCAGAAGATTTCCATGGAAATGGTTCTTGTAACCAGAGCTTCCATCCGCAGAGCAACACGTTTTTATTCTGGTGACAGTGATCCTTCCTGTACTCACCAACCTCTGAATGCCCAGTCTCCTGCAGGATGGCCCGAAACAGGCTCTTGCATACAGCAGTCATGCCTGATTCTCCTCCAAATTTTTCTGTTTCCTTTTTGGGATAGCACTGCCCCTTAATGATCTTTTCTTTGTCCTTCCCACTCTTCTAACATTACTCATACACAAGCTGAAGGACACCTACAATCTCCACCACATGAGCATCCTGCAGTCCTTACAAGAGCTTCCTCCCATCAGTTTTAACCACAATGATTTCTTACTCATGAGGAAGTGTGAATTGATAAAGAACATATCAGAATGTCTCTCTGGGCTATAATTTTGCTTATTAATTAGTTTAGAATTAGAAATAGCATCCATGAGGTTCAACTGAAACATCCCTCCGTTCTGTAACAGGAAATCCTCCCTGGCTGATGGCTGAAGCTATTGCTGAAGTCAGATAAGATGGTATCAGTCTCTTCTGGTCCTCTTGGTAGGAACTGATATAAAGATGTGAATCAAGGGAGCCTTTTCCCATGTGCAGCAGCTCAAAAATGCTACATACTCTGTAGGTGTTCAGTGAAGGTGCTCATGGGCTAAACTGTTAATCTACTTGCTAGCGGAAAGGACTCTTTCTGCTAGCCCTTCATATCTCCAGGGAAAAACCTTCCTTTTTCACCCTCATCCTTATTTGAAAAGACACACAGATTGGAAGCTGCCAGATGGAAAACACAAGGGAAACACAAGGCATAAAATAGGATATCACTTAAGACTAACAAATGGGAGAAAGAAAACATTTTTTTCATGGTGTGGTGTGATCTTGGCCAAATAATCATAGTAGGATTTGTGCAGGTTCATAACCTGCTTCAATAAACAACAGACTTTGCTCCAGAAGAGAAAATGTCCCTAATAATTAACTTTCAAGTCGCTCTGTGGGATTTTCTGATGATCCCGTGCTGCCATTTGGCATCTCTGCATGGGACTTTCTGAGCCTGACTCACATCTCATTACAGAGTTTCCTAGTGCCACTATAATGTAATCAACTCCAATAAACTTACTCATGATTTACATCACCCCCAGCAAGAAAAGAGTTGAGTCCTCATTCTTAAGCAAAACTTATTTTTTAATTTGGCTGAATTGCGTTCAGCTTCTCTGTTAGAAACGTAGACATATGGAAAGCTAATGCAAAGATTTTATTCTTACAAGGAAAGAAACAGATTGATTACAGACATTTATAGAATGTTCTCTTCAATATGAACACTACTAACACTGCACAAGAAAGACATGGACAAATCCATATGAAAATTATCTATATACATGCACAAATCCCTGCATTTCCACACTGACAGAACCGCTACAATGTCAAACTCTTCAATGCTTTTTGTGAGTCTTTAAATACCCCATTGCCCTTTATTTTTAACGCAGGGTCCACATAAATATGCTTTTTTCCTTACCATATTTAACAGTCTTTTAAAAACCCACATAATTTAGAAGAAGACACATTAGAAGAAAGCCTTGATCTTTTTGTAGTGTCAGGGAGAACAGCAGGAATGGTGCAACAGCACTAGCAGGCAGAGATGTTCTGCCTAACTCAGGACATCTCTGCACAATGCCCGTGCTAATGTCCTCCCCAGCCAGGCAGGACCTTCCCCTAAGTGCTATTTCCCATCCCAGATTTCCATGGGAAGGGGTGTGCCCCAAGCCAAGGCCCCACCAGGCTCTGCTGCCCCAGCAGGCTGACCTGCGCTGGAATCTGGCTCTGCAGGGACTCTGTGCCTCCAGAGCACAGCTCTTCCTGCCTGGTGATGATTAAAATACTTAGGACTGTCAAGTATTCAGAAAAACGTGCATTCAGTCTCCAGAAGACTGGGTGTTCATTTCTCCTATAAATTTGACCTGGCTTCTGAGAAGACACATACTGAGTGGGGCTGGCCCCCAGTTCTGGTTTTATGTGAGAGGCAGGTGCCTGACATGAATTAAACTTACTTGGTTTTACAGCAATCAGATTTGAACTTAGACCAAGAGAGTAGGAACAAGCTCCCTGGTTTTCTCCCTGGCTCAGTTGTTTATGCATTTTCTGCCTCGTGTCTCCAAAAAGAGTAACCAGCTTCAAGTGCACTTGCACAGGCCTTATGAATAGGAATAACGCCTTAAGCAGCTGCTAGTCATTCAATTCTTCGAGGATTATGAGTCTCGCTCCAGTGATCTCTGCTTTAACCTACCCATAAAACCAGCTGTGCATTAGCCCTCCCCATTTATGGTCACTGACACTTCTCGGGTAGTGTTTAGATCTAAACCCAGGTTGTATAAACAGCACAAGGCAGGCTGCATTGTGATTTCTTTCATTCACACAAGCCCCAGCTTCTTTCTTTTCATAATTTAAAAAAAAGCTCTCCATTATTTGATCCTTATTTGCTTTTCAAATAAGAAGGCAAGGCACTTCTAGCATGGAAGGAGATCTGCACTGGGAAAGATTAAGAGGGATAATAAGCACAAAGGCCACTTATGCACCCACGACCCATGGTGATGGGACAGAAGCAGGAGGAGGAAAACAGGAAATTTTCAGATGCTAAACTTTGTGCCTTATAACTGATGCTGCTGGTCCTGCTTGCCTCCAGCTTGGCTTCTGTTCCCCTTCATTACATCTGCTGAAACAGCACTTGGGAGTTGCTGTCTGATGCAAGTATTGCAGCCTGTGGTTCAACTGATGGCTAAAGCCTACAGGTGCCATTGTCCTCTGGCTGCAGCGCCTGAGTCACTACCAGGAGCCTCCCAGAGATTCCTCTGTAGCTTGAGAAACAGAAACCAGTAGTTTGCAGCTGAAAATGTTGGATTTTCTAGATATTTTGGTAATGACTTTCCCAACAGTTTATCCTCTAGCCTATTTTGAAGCTTGACAATATACTCTAGAAGTCTCAGCTAAACAAACGTTTAAGAGCATGACATCCATCCATACTGGGATGGTGAGCACTGCCATTTATTTGAGGGTCCTTTGTTTAGGACTACAATACCATAAACTAATAGGGTCTTTTTTCTGCCCTATTAGTTTATTATTATGGGTGCTCCAGCCCAGAAGTGTCTACTTTTCAGGAAGGTTGGATGTGAAGTGCTTTGAAGTCTTCTGTATTACAGTTTGGCATGCAATCATTAAACAAACACCAAAAAACAGGGTAAAAAACCCCAAAACAGAACACAACTCCGGAACACACAAGAAGTTCTATGAAAAGAACAAACACCTAAACCCCACAATCTAAAAAATGGAAAGGCACGTGGGGCTGCAGGAGCATGAAACCACAAGCCTTACAAAGTGACTCCCAGGCTCTCACAGTTAACTGCAGGCAGGAATTCATGTCCTGCTCTGCTTAGCCAGAGCAATCTAACACTAATTTTATACCAAAGAATGCACCCTCATCTTATACTCCTCAGTAAAAAAAAAACCAAAAAACAAAACAAAACAAAAAAACCCAAACAACAAAACAAAACCACCAACAAATCAAAACAAAACAGAACATGCCTAAAATGCTTCTGCTCCTGTCTAGACTTACGCAGCCAAAGGGAGTAATTTTCCGGAGTAATTTTCCTTTTTGTCCAAGCTATGAACCATCCTGGGCAATCAAGTGATGCTGATGGTGGAGGGGAATGCAGAGCCCACAGCAGCCCCTGCAGGGTCTAGAGCTCTGTTTAAAACAGGGAGTGGTGTTCCACAGCTCTATGTTTGGTCTCAGGACACACAGCAGGCCACCCTTCCCCACCAGTGTAACTCCTTCCTTGGGGTGAAACTACAGCAGTGCTGCTTTGGTACAGAAAATGTCCAAACTGGCATGAAGAGAAGCAAGCTGGCCATCCTTCCTGGCAGGGTCCGTATACCTCACTTGATCAGGGCACATCATCTTCAAAGCTGTTGGCTTCTTCTCCAGGTTAAGTGGCTGCCCTATCCAAAGGGGATGTTCAGGGAGCGGGGCAAGGGATGCACTGGCCATGTCTACCCCAACCCCATGAAGACTCCCACTTAAGGCAAAGCATCTGAGTGGTTTAACGTGTAACCTGCTTAAGCATTTACACTGGAATGTGTTTCGTTATAATTGCAAACTGCTCTCAGTAAGATAAGGCTATTTGGATTAGACTGCCCAAGTGATCTTATCCATTTAACCAGCTATTAGCAATAGCTTTAGTAAATGCAGGGCCAAAAAGCAGCCAGGCCAGCCAGGGCAGAGCCAGCCTCTCCATCAGACCTCACCACCCAGCATGGCAGACTGAGCGCTCAGAGTTCATTGGGACAGAGAGGCAAAGCACACATGTAAAGAAAAGCCCTTACTTTAAAATTATATCAGTAACTATTTCAATGGATATCAAGCTCTCAACCTTCTTTTTTAAGATCTAGGAAGCACTAGGGTAGGAGGAGGGTTGAGGAAGCCTGGCAGCATGTTACAAAGCTACTGTATTAAAGCCTCTTAGAGAGGTGACTGGGGATTTCTCATGATTTTAGAAAAATGCCTTGTAAACAGAAAAACTCAGAATAATTCAGAGATATTTGAATTAACAAACTACATTACTTTCAGCCCATAGTGGAAACTTCTGTGTTGATTTAGGTATCAGTGAAACCTAACATGCTCTTTAAGTAGCAGCACTTCAGCAACAAAAAACCAAAAAAGGGCAAAAAAAGCTCCTGTCACCTTGTACCAGACCTGGATCTCCGTTCCAGATGCAAACGTAGAGGAAACAGTGCTGACTTTAAAGGGAACACCACTCCAGACATACACTGGACTCAGAGATTAGCACATGCACTTCTAGTCCCAGACCAATATGCAAGCAAAACACAGTAAGTGGGGAAACTTCAGTGCCAACGGAACCAAGTTATAAACCAGTGGAGTGCCTGTAGGCAGATGGGACACAGCAGCACTGCCAGCACAGAGCCAGACATGATGTGCACACGGCTGAGCCTCTGCTTCCACCACCTTTTCTCCTGATGCCTGGACTCTGCCATGCCTGAATTATCAGCTTCCATACATGACACATTTTAAGCATGGCACCATGGCACAGCACGGCAAACATTTCAGATCCAGTCAATCCTCCTCCCAGTCAGTACATGTCCAACATAAAACTACACCACTGAATTAATTAAATAACCTGAAGGAAGTTTCTAAGAGACCGTCATGCATATTAAATCAGAGTAGCAGAGAGCTTGAAAGGCTGATATTCCTGACTGTCTGATGCTTAGGTTAATGTTCCTGAACTTTCCACTCATTAAAAATTTGATGTTGCCAACAAAAAAGCCTTACAGAGATAGATACAATTCCAATACCATAAATGCCAGGCATTAAAGAGTACAATAGAAAGTTTTAGGAATATCAGGTGTTGAATCAAAGCTAATTTTTGTATCAAGCATATCAAAAAGGATAATATCTGCTCCTTAGTAGTGCTAGTGGGGAGGGAAACAAAGAAGAACTTTCAAAGAAAAGGGATGGAGGTCCCCACTGAGCTCAGCAGAAGCCATCTCCAAGTTCTGAGAAGCCAACCTCAGCATGGCTAAAACTGTGACTTGAATGTGAAATGAAAAAAATAGGTAATTAAAATAGTCTGTCTTAGCTGACAGCTGTAGACAGCCACTGTCCTGACAACCTCTGTGGCAGCAACAGTCCACAAGCCAAGAATAAGAAGGAGGAAAGAAGTATATAAAAGTAATATTAATCATAAAATGCTCTCTGTGTTAGAAAAAAGCTTTTTGTGATCAATAATTAATCCTGGAAGAAAAGGGAGGGTTGTTGTATCTGTGTGCTCAACCAAGGGGTCAGACAGACATCTGACTCTGATCTCAGCTTCACTAAGGTAAACGAAGATCATTTCTGGAGATTTCGGTCAAGTCACACAGTGTTCACAGCAGATGTGTGGTAACACACAGAGGTCTGCACAAGAATCCTGAACTGGGAGTTTCTGGCCCAAATACTTAGTACATCAGATCACACTGTACTGCTGATTCACAGAGCAGTATGGAGTTATTTTATGTTTTGGATAGCATGTCTCTCATTGGGTATCTGGAGGTTAATCAGTGTGGGGATGGAAATATTTACAATTGCCCCCCATGAAGGATGCAGTGATCCTCACCAGTGAGCTACAAACCACAGCTGGAGTCCGAGTGCACACATTTCCCCAGACAAGGCAGCAGTGGCATGACAGAGTGATGTGGACCATGCTGAGCTGCACTCTCCCAAGGGTCCAGGCAATCAAACACAGAGGACATCTGCTGTGTGGTAAAACCTCCAGGTTGTGAACAAGCTCAATCCTTTGCCCTCTTCCCCCTCTCCTCCTCACTTAGCAGTTACCAAGCATTTTCTATATGCTGCTTTCATCACTTCAGCTATCATAGGGAGTTTTTCCCATGTATTGCTGTTTACAACAGCAGCCAAAGTGACTTTGGACTATTTGCACACTAATTTATAATTGAAAACAGAAAAACATCCCAACAGTGTAGTTTTAAATTCCAGGAATCTTTTTCCCTGGAAAAGTTAACAGGTAATGCTATAAACTCTCATTTCCTTTTACACTGATAAACAACACCAGAGCCTTGCTCTATGGAACAGGAGTGCCTGGAAAACAATTGATTTTCTGTCCACATCCACCCAAAATAATGGGGATTGGCAGTGGGAGTGCAACGCCTCTCTTCTGCACCAGCAATCCAGCAAAAAGCTTCCCTGAGCCTAGCAGCCACCAGAACACAACAAAGAGCCAGAGGAACTATGCATCATGTCTGTCTGGCTGGGGATCACCAGCCAGGCTGACACTTTTATAGTTGGGTCAGCCCAGGAGGCAAAAGGGCAGGGAGAGAGGGGACATGTTCAAAGCAAGCCCCCAGCAAGCCTTAGATTCCTTCATCCAGATGCAGCTGTCTCCAAGATGTAAACAGAAGGAATTGCTATCTTGTCTGGCTTGGCTGGTGATTTAGACATATTATTTGACTTCAAAGCATTTCAATAGCATTGTCTGGCAACAGGTAAATCTTACCCACCATGGGAAAGTTCGAAACCTGGAAAGGACAGGAGGACAGGGGGTTAATATCTGTTGGCACTGTTAGTTACACATGGGTTCCCAACTTATCCACTCTCTTCTTGTGTTTGCATCAGAATCTCTGCATAGATGGACACTAATTAGCTTTGACTAATTAATGAAGAAAAAATCTAATTAGCAATCCTCCAAACTTTGGATGACCTCTCTTCCCAGTGCTTGCTGTTGCACCCCTGAGTACTCATAAATCGCTTCCTTGGTGCAAAAGGAAAGGACAAAGGCTAACAAAAGGGTGAGTGGCAATAGTAGCCATGGCTCAAAATACAAGATTCATTTGGTAGCCACCACCACCAGTATGAAAAGACTGGTTGGAGATAAGATGAACTAAGGTACCCAACAACTGGCTCCTGCCCCATCCCCTCTGAGGCGAGATCACCTCCAGCAAAGCCCATGAAGGACTCCCCCATCCACCAACAGTTGTCGCCGTGTATCCTCTTACATATTCCTGATCCTTGGGCTTATCCCACTGCCTCAGAAGATAGTGAAGAAGGAATCAAGACACAGGTAAGTAACAGGCCAAACTCAAGGTCTCCTGCCATGGCAGGAGGAGGCACCAGGTGCATTCTGCTCTGGAAAGTGGGATGCTTCCTGGTGTGAGTCAGCAAAGTGAACACTCCCAGAACACGTGCTCCACCTTGCCTGATGGCCATGTGAGATTTGTATTTTGAGAGGAGAGTTCACTGGTTTGAGAGCAGCGGCGACAAGAAGCACAAATGTTCTTATTACAAACTTGGGATAAAAGGGAAGCATTTACTTAGCCGTGAAAGTCTGAGCTATTCTTCCCTAAAATTTCCTCAGTAAAAGTCTTTATTTACAGTACAGAACATTTGAAGAGCTTATATAGGCCTATTACATTGACAGTGTGATATCAGAGGGTGCAAACTGAGGGCTCACTGTCCTTTTGGTGAATTTCAAAATGTTTTTACTGGAATAAGCTCATTCCACCCCATTTTTTCCCCTTTCCCAGCAAAATGGTATTAGCAATCTACTCTAAATACCCATTTCCTGGCTGAATTAAAAGTCAAAATTACTGAGAAATGCATATGTTTAGAAGACTTCAGCTTCATTCCTCTCAGCTAAAATAAATTTGAAGACATGATTAACATTGAATGCACTGATCTATTTATCTAGTAAAATGATGTTTTAATATACCCAGGACAAACAGTAATTCATGTGCAAACATATTTGAATTGAAAAATGAAAGTAAACCATGAATTATTCCACTATCCATCATATTTACAAAAGCTGCTATGGCCTTTTCTAGCTGGCTAAATCTTAACATCATCCCTAGAAATACTAAGCAATATATCCAATAGTTCCTTCCATTTTGTTGTGGCATATTTTTTACTTTCATTTTTTTTAGAATTTGCTCTCTCAATTTACCCTTTATTTCATTAAAATTGTATGTTAGATATCTGTTTCCCCTACTGTTCATAAAGATGCAGTTAAAATTACAACTAAGAAAAACTATTTTGCTCTTTTTTTTTTTACCCTGTTTGTTTTGTATATTCTAAGCCCCTCAGTTTCTTCTGAGTATCTGTCAGTTTCTTTGTTGTCTGTGTGTGTTGTCTTTCACATAGCAACAGAAAAAAGAGCAGGGATAAAGAGAAAAAAAACCTCTCCACATGGGAAAATATGAGCTACTCTCAAATCCAAAGAACTTAGGACACTCAGAAGAGCTAACTAACAAGCTAAATAATACACTTTGGAAGTAAACACTGATGCACAAATACCAGAACCAGAAATGAGAATCTGAAGGTCATGGCAATTCACAACACAAACATGAATCAACAAGTTATGCTGCTACAAAAAACCCCAAAATCTTGAGTTTTAGGAAGAGAAATGGCATACGTAAGAAATGGGAGATAATTGCTCTGTTTATTCAGCCTTTGTGAGACCTCAGTCACATTCCTGTGTCCAGACTCAGACAATGCATTAATACAGATACAGCAGCAGACAAATTTAAAACAGCCTAGACCCTGAATAGGGGAGCAAAAGTCAGAAGAGATTTAACCAATGACTAAAGGATAATAGAATTAGTTGTATGAAGTAAAAAATAAGAGAGGATTACAAAATAAAAGCACAAAAAGTTGAGCTAAAAAAAAAAAAAAAAGAGTTGAAGATTACTATGACCAATGGTGGACAAAATACCTCTAGTTGTAAGAAAATGCATTTCAGTTGAGCATCAAGTGAAAAAAATCAATGTCCAAGACTAGAACAAGGATTAACTTCATGGAATTTTACAGCAGCTTAGAGAAATGAGATCAGGGCAAGACTTTTTCTTGTCCCAGTGCCAGAAACTAGATAATTTCTTGCAAATGTGTATCATTGTTTAGGATTCTTAGGAAATCCTGCTCCATGCCTGAAGCTGAGGATGGAACAGCAATACAGGTAGCAATAACCTGGGACAGAACAAACAAATAAACAAGCAAACAGAAATTAATCACTCCCATCCGGCACCTCCTTAGATCTTGGGGAGGATAACAGTTTGACAAGAGACACTCATTGCATCTGCATTTCACTGACATTACCCTGCGCCAAGATCCTTGGTGTTCATCTTCACACTGCAAAAAATTTATTCCTATATTTAGCTAAACATTCAACCCTGACAAATAAATGTTTCATCAGCAATCTTGATTAGGAAGGATGGAAGAGCACAGATCTCTGCTGCAGTTATATTTCTGCTCCCACAAATATTCCCCAACCACACTGCAGGGAGGTTGTGTGACAGGCCCATGCTTGCTCCACGCACCAGAAGCAACTGCAGAAAGCCAGAGATTCCCACCCCGTGGCTGGATGGCACTGCCAGGCAGCTCCCTGTGCCCTGTGCTGGCACGGGCATGGAGCTTCGCCCCAGCACTGCCCAACAACTGTTCCTGCCACACCTGACTCCCTCACGGAGCCAGGATAAAATACCCAATTCATTATGTCCACTCCTTTCCCGGAGGTGATTCAAATAAAAAGCTGTTCTGGCAGAAAAGCTGAGGAAATGAAACACGAGGGAGATGGGGGAAAAGGAGGAGAAAAATAGAAATCAAGAATAGAAAAAAGCACTCAACCAGGTGGATGGAATGAGTCCAGAATTACTTACAGCTCTGGAGCTGAAAGAAAAAAGAAGAAAATGAACACCTGGGCATATTGTGAGATTAAAAGTGTATTTAGTATGTGTGTCCCAAAAAGGGCAAGTCATAGATCTGAACCACGGGCTGAAAAAAGAAACGCTCTTTCCCACAAAAAGGAATCTCAGCATTTAAGCTCTGGAAAGAATAAGTATTTATTCATAAAGATAGCTTTCTCTTTTCCTGCCAAAAGTAATGAAGATCATACTCAAAATCTACCACCTGCACTTGATTACCAGTTATTTAACCACAATAAAAATATTTTAAAAATGTAAATGAGGTACACTGATGGACAGAAATGCCAGTTCCCCATGAAATTCCTTCCGTAAAGCTGGGATTGCCACAGGCTATAATTAAAAAATTGTCAGTGTCTGAGGCACCAAGTATTTTCCCATAGAAAGATCCAAGATTTGTATGCTCTGTGGCAAATGTTAACATGGGCACTGGCACTGGAAGGTACAACTTGGGAACAGCTAAATGGAGGCTGATTCACTGGTACTTCTGTAGCACTTCAAAAGTATTAAAGCACCTCTTGTTCTCACTCTGTTTCTCCTTTTTGCTGTTTTTCACGAAACAGAAGTGTTCCGAAGTACTGATCCTACGTGGTTAGCTCAAACAAGAAATTACCAAACTACATCTGAACTGAATCTGCTAAACTGAATCAAACTTCTTCCTTTCTTTGTCTACTGGGAGACCTTCCAGTGCAACTCATGCTGACTTACTGTAACACTGTGCCCTTACCAAATGCCTTCCAGTTTTCAAAGGGAAAAAAAAAAAAAAAAAAAAAAAAAAAAAAAAAAAAAAAAAAAAGCACAAGCACAAGGAGTTCATTCTGGCACTCTAGACAAGCAGGTAAAGAAAGTCTAGCAATGCCAAACATCAGGGCACTGCCTCCCAACATCTCCAGCCCAAAAGCTTTTTCCCATGGCTGAGCTTCAGCTCCACAGCAAGCACCCAACAGGAGGGTTCCATGGGTCCCCCTGAGGGCTTGAAACAGCTCATGTGCAGCCTGACACAGACCCACAGAGCCATTCTGAGGAGCATAATGGATGCTCTCCTGAACAATCTTTCACCCAGGAGGGATTTTCTGCCAGTTTTTGGCAGTTATGTTATAAAAGGAGTTTGAAGTGATTTGGTTTAGACAGTTAGATATGGGTGGTTGCAGAGGTAAATGGGCCACTCCCTCATCTAAGCCAGGAAATTGAAAACATCCCTTAAAAAGAGTAAAATCTGTTATTAAGAGATCTTCAAAGGCTGCTGACATGCCCAAACATACAGAAAATGAAGTTTTGCAAATGACAGTGTTCAAGGCTACTGCCTGCTTGCCATCCAGTCATAAACCAATATGGAGAGCAACAGAGGGTGGCTCTTACACAAAATACAGACACTGGAAACCCTAAAACCTGATTAGCGTCCCATGCCCATTAGCTACCCTACTTTTTTTTTCTTCTGTTTTAACAGCCTATTTTCCTATTTTTACAAACTTGCTATAGGAAAGAGCCATGCAAACAACAAGAGGAAGCTGATGACACAGGGGAAAGAGTGAAGTTGCCTAACAAAGCTGAAACAAAGCATCTGGAAAACAGCAATTTCTTTCCTCTAAATACACACAGTTACAATAAACTTCTGTAAAGGGAATGGAGAAAAAGAGAGCTAACACAAAATAACACAAGGGTTCTTTTTTTTTTTCCTAATGTTGTTGGGTTGGCTGTGCTCCTCTAAAAATTCATCCCCCCACCTTAATGAGGGGACCATAATCTCAGCCTCTAGAAAGGGTGCTTCTAAAGTTAGAACATGCTCAATTCAAAACCAAAACAAACTTCTTTTTCTGGCTTGCACATATTACATCACTGAGGTAAGGGACTGGCAATATTATTAATTAACTAGTTCATTTAAGGTCTTTTAATCCCAAAGGCCACTTGCATGTAAACTTGGCAATGGTCCTCAAGGGACAACTCACCAAGGTAGCTATTCCAAGCAGATACTCCTTGGCATATCCTTTATGCTGACTAATATGAAACACATTTCTACCAGAGTCCAAGCCTATCACCAACCAGTGAGGGTCATTGTGGGGAGAAACAGCTTAGGCTGCACGTGCTTGGATGCTGGGACTGCTCTTTTGGAGCCACTGTCCATGGCCAGGACAAACCACTGGTAAAGTGCAGGGTAAAGCAACTGAGGGAGTTGCTGTTCAACAGGAACTGGCCTGTCTGCTGGGCCCAGTACTGCAAAGCCTGCTGTCATCATAAAAATGATGGAAAATCAAGTTGGTCCCATTCACCATGGGTGGGCCAGGGCAGGAGCTGGGTTACAGGCAAGGGAATCTATAGGTACAACATCACTGTTGATAGACACCTTTAGGCACAACGATGCCGTTTGTCACATTTCCTTTTTTCTGCCAGATCTCTCAGCAGGGTTCATGGGAAGATTATTTATAAAGTCCTCTTTGGTGCACTGTGATTTAATCAGGTATAGTTTGAATATTACAAGATGTATTAATTATCATTGCTGCACAAGAGCAACTGAAGAAGTAAAATGTTTTTCATTTGCATGGACTCAGAGTATTTGTTTAAAATGTTCTCAGTATCATTAGGATCTAATCAAAACAGAGTGCATGACAGTTATGCAGGAAATACAAAAAAAATTACCTGCTGCTTAAGTATCCAGTTTTCTAATAATATTGCAATAACGTCTTGACAGATAATTGGCTTCCCAGTTATAATGGAATTCCTTATGTATGTTGCTAAAATTACCAATTGGTATTTTCAAAAGACAAGGAAAGGCTGGGAAGGAAGTGGTAACTGTCTCCAGTATGGAGAGATTTAATCAGGAAGATAAGTAAAGATATATCACCTGACTTATTTTGAAAAATAAAAATAAAAATTATTGAAATAAGTTTTATGGAAGTGCCAACCCTTCTGGAAAATTATACAAATGCCATTTTAAATTAAAATTTAGAATAAATTGATTCATAACTGCTGGGTTGTTTTTAATGACCTGTTTGAAAGTCCCTGCGGGTAGAACGTTTGATTTGAATTTTACAGATAAAGGTAAGAAAAGTACAAAATATTTAAACAGTTTTACTTCAAACTGTTGCTAATTGTGACCTCTTCTTTCCCGTCTATCATAAACAATGGATAAAGGGCTACATTTTCACACACTTCATTACTGCCTTTTTTTAATTTTTGGTTGTCTGAATCGCAGTAAACTACGAAGTGACTCAGTTTCCCAGATCCTGTGCGTACAACCTTGGAAAAGCAAAATCTTTTAAAACCTCCCAAAGTGTTCTTCCATGAACCTTAACGCTGCTTTTGAATTTAAGCAAAGGATTTTACGAACTATCAAATGTTCCTACACTGTGAACAGCACACAAAGCTGAAAGTGTTCCTTCATGCAGCCTGCGCTGCCGTGGCCATCCTCACAGCCCCCCCCTCCCCCATTGCCAGTCTCTGCAGTTTCTGCTCTGCAGACACTTCTGCAGCCTTTGATTTCAGTTGGTCAGTTCACATGCAAAAATGCATTATCAAAGTCACAAGCTGGACTGCAATTTATTTTCAAGAAGATCTTGGTCTTCTCAGCATCCTGTAATTCACAATTGCCTGGGAATACAGCTAAAAGATGCTGTCCTCAGATAAACCAAGTTATCACCTGAGACAAATATAAAATTTCCTAGGGTTTTAAAAAAAGGTATTTCAAACCTTTTTTACAATAAATCAGTACATCTTTTTGTTTGTTTGTTCTTTAGGCAAAGAACTTCTTCAAAAGATAGTTCTTTTAAAACACTGGTATTAATACTTTAATAACAAAGCTAAAGCCATGACTTTAACACCTATCATTAAATGTTGTCTGCTTTTCTCCAGAAATATTCAGGCATTCCTCTTGTCTTTCCTTGAATTTTGCATTTTACCTCACCTGGGTCACAACATTTCAAAAGCATGATTAGCAAATGCCTTTCTGAGGACACATCCCTTAGTAAGGTCTTCGCTTTTACAAACAGCTAGCAAAGTGTGAGCAAGTATAGAGCAGACACTTCAATGTGACCACAAGAGAGGCTGGAGATGTGGGGTGAGGAGAAGACAAGCCTATAGTGTTCTAACTTCTAGGTAATTCTCTCTGTACTACGAGAAACATATGAATCAGCTAAAACTATCTACTAGCACAGTTTAAATGGTATCGATAGTAAGTATAATTTACTAGTTGTGAGAGTTGTGCCCTTTGGAGGAATTGAAACGAATAGATACACGCAGATGGTAATTTTTAAGCAGTGAAATTTGTTTAATGCTTTTTTAGTTAACATGCTTTGGTAGAAACAGGGTCTAGCCACAAAATCTCACTTCCTATCTGAGCTCTGGTGTCAGGCTCCAAAGCAAAGTTTTAGTCACTGTGCAGCAAACAACTATATCCAAAATTCCACTTTAGATCTAAGTCTGGCTAGAGAAACCAGCTGCTCTCTGTCCCTCAAGTATTCAGAGGGTTTGAATCCAAATGTCTTGTTCAGATCTACCCTCCTCACAAGGAGGGAAAGCCAAATAAGTCCCACTAGAATAAGTATTTGCAAGTGGCCTAAGAAAAAAACACTTGCAAATGAGGGCTGTACAAACGTATACAACTCAGCATTTGTTTTTCTAGAGAACTTCCCAGCTGATGATTTCTGTTTATTTTATTAACACTCACTTTTCAGGACACATATGAAGCATTATCTTTATTTTACAGATAGGAAACAGAGATATTTATTCAGATAAGGCATAGAAAGGTAGTGACTTGCCTGAGGTCACATTAAGGTTTCTGGCAGAGGCACGATCTCTCCTAATCTTCTGAACTCTAGGCCTCTGTTTTAAATTACCAGACTCCATCAGTTTTATAGCATCTCACCCTGCCCTACTGCCAATCCTCTGCAGTGCTGAATTTGCTCCAAGCAAAACGCATTCATTGATGAACTCTATTACTTGTTCCTAAACATTACTTATGGACTGCTACTTCAAATGAAATTCTCTGCACTGCACTCATATTTTACCTACATGGTTATTCTAATTGAGTATTGAGCAAAGTGGCTAATTAGGAATCTTCAAGGGACTGTTAGTTTAATTTTGTTTTGGAATGTGTGCTTGTATAAATGCCATACAAGAAAAAGTCTGGAGGCCACAATCATCTGCAATGTAAAAATATTTCAGTTTCTGTGAAGTTTTCCCTCCCCTGAGGGTTCTAATTCATCTCTCCTAGTTGATAAATCAAGTCAAAAATGCCCTCCCCCCCTTGCTTTGGTGTCTAGCAGAAATATGACCCTTTTCTTGTCCAGGCATGCAGACAAGTGATGAATCAGACTTTCCCTGAGAAACTGCTGCAGCTCTTTTCCTAAGGCACATTACTGCTTGAGTAACTCAGGTTTTCCTGAGCAGTGGGCCTGCTTAAGCAGCCTTTATTTACATGAAAAGAATACAAGAGGTATGGTCTGAGTCTGATCTGTAGAAGGTTATCAAGTGCCATCCAGATAAGCTCTCCAGAACACCAAGACGTCTTACACAGTGCTTTGCTCTGTCCCTGTGCCACTCTTTTCTGAGAGCTGAGACAGTGCCAGAGGTTTCAGTTGCTTGCAGCAATCCCAGCCTATTCTCTGCCATCCACTGAGGAGCATTTAGGCACTCTGGGCACACCAGAAATATCTGTGATGAATGCCAAATATGACTTACCATTACCAGCAACATACATGAATACCCCTATCTCTTTAAAGTGTTAAAAAAGTTTTAACTTGAATCATTAGCATAACTCATTATGATCTAAATCACAAGTATTTCAAAATATTTCCAGCTCATTAGAGCCCTAGAGCAAGTGGATTTCCCCACAAAACTGTTTCTTCCCCTTCAGAATGGAACAGGGCCAATTTCTTTTCTGCCCTAGAGCAAAAAGACAGAAGCTGATCCAAAAGAGATGCAGACTATTTAGAAATGTGAAAGTAAATGTGCTATAGCTTTAAATATGTAACTGCTCCTTTGATTATCCAGGCTTTCTATGTATCAATGGGTAAGCCCATGCTCTTCCTTAGTATGACATTCAACACTGTGGTTAGTAAACCTTTTGCTCACACTGTTAGGTACAAACATGACTGAATCAAGAAAATACAAGTTTGGTCAATGTTTAGGCAATAATGAATTAATTTGTTCCCATAGTGCTCATGCAACATTTATGAACACTCCCATTCTACAGAAGAAATTACTTCTGTAGAAAGACAAGGTGTACAAGCTCATTTCCAACAGGTTGTCAACCAATCACATAAGAAATCTGGAGTCTGGTCATTTTATTTCTTGTACCCTGAGGCTTGCAACAACTAACTGCAATGATTTGGGTTTTCCTACCCACTTCATTTTCTGCAATCTTTAACTCCAAGTACAAACATGGTTCCACTGAACTGACAAGCAAACAACTTTCACACTATAACTTAATTAAGCCAGGATCTCACTCTCTCATTTGATAAGGCACTGGTCACATAGAAAAAGAAATACTTGCTCCCAACAAACCATTGCATGACATGGCAAGGACTCAGTCCAGCTAGGGCAGGACCTGAAAATGACATGCAGCTCAAACTGTATTTCTCTCACTAGCTCTAAAAGTAGAGAAGGCTGTGGGTGATCTTCTATCTTCCAATCAGTGATGGGGAGGGGGGGTGGGGGTCTTTGTTCTTCTTTTAATTTTCTTTGAAATAAGAGTAAGGTAAAAACTGACAAATGTGCCAATTACTTGGAAGAGGGGGGGAAAAAAGCAAAAAAAGCAAAGCACAGAGAATACCTTCCTGTCCATACTGTCTTGCAGCTTGGCAGAATACTTTGAACTTTGTTTGCAGCTTATGGTTTGCTACAGTATATGCTCCATAGGGGAACAGTAGGCCGACAGTAAATAAAAGTCCTCCTAAAACAATAACCTCGTGTATGTTGGACCTTCCTATACACTGTTTCCAGTTGTTTCCAAGTCTCTTATTGAATCATGTGTACTTAGCTTTATATGTTTTCCCAAACTGCTTTGAAATACTTAAAGAATGGGATTAAGGAGCAAAAGCTATGTCCACTGGAAATAAAATACAGTGCACCCCATGGCTTTACAGATGTTAAGTGCTAATCAGTTGTATTGGGCACCAATATTTAAGAAATTTGGTGTATCAAATAAGGCAAGCCCTATAACATGAAACAGACTACCAATCTTGAAACATTTTTCTACAGCCTGGCTCCCATTTCTTCCTTCTGAGTAGACACTAAACATACTTTTTTCATCTCCCAAGAGCTGTGTAATAGAGTGCTGCAGAATGTATGTATCCAAATGGTTGTTTATTTGGATCACTATAATCCAGACCAATTTACACAAGAAGGGTCCCCATGTATGTGGGCTTGTTTCAGTTCATTCCTACTTCACACTTACACCAGGACTCCCCAAGCTCCCTGAGTTAACACCTTTGAGAGATGAATCAGTAACTGAAACCTAATACAAAGTTTGCAAGCAAAAAGCAGCACAGCTGTAATGCACAGATCCCCACTGTGCAAATGATTCTAGCTTCCTCTCTAAAATAGCTTCAAGCATTTTATTAATTCAGAGAAGGTCAGACATACATATCAACATCCAGTGGTTTCAAGAGTTTGTGCTGCATGTTGTGAGATCACTGGGTATGGTAACTGGCCAGCCAGGTGTGTCTGAGCAATGAATACTCTCCATGTGGCTGAGATCCAAATACAAAGCCTCAAAGCAAACAGAGCCTCTGCAGCACAATAACTGAAAGCTTTTGGGAAAGGCAGTGAGCTGACATTCAGGATGATAACTGGGAGAAATCAGCTGGGATGTGTATGTAAAGCAGTGCACTATCTTGTCTCGATAAGGCTTCTGTTATTCACCCCTGCTCTCAAACTGCTACTCCACATCCTCCACACAATTTCAAGGAAATGACTGAACTTGCACACTCACGGTGCTACTCTAAACATGGCACAGGCAGCCTGGTCAAAGTTGCAGCTCACCATTTTACAAACCCCTCCACCATCACTGTCTTGTAAAAAGTCATGGATTTGGGGATTCACGCTGCTTTCAAGTGCAGCATCCCACACCTGACAGGACTGCTCCTCACAGCTCAGGGAGTCCAGTCACACTGTACCCAACTGTGTAAGATGACTACAGATGACTGGAAAGATAAAGATTCCGGGTGCTTATTAAAGAGGCCGAGTTAATTAAATAACACTGAACACTGATTGTGCTGAGCTTTGTCCTCCCTCCACTAGCTGAGCCAGGCTGACAGAGGAGGTCTAGGGGGATGTTAAACTTCCTACCTACTTAATATCAACTAACTTGAAAAATTAATCAAGGAAATTCACATTAATACAACTGACAGGCAAATGTAATTACACTGTGCATAACATTTAATTCAATATGGTTACTGAGCCTAAAAAGCACATTACTTTCTTTATGAGATTGCTTTGCTATTTATTAGGGAAAAGGTCTTTGTAAAATGACTCTTTATTCAGCTGCACAGAAGAAAGAGAGATCTGGGAGCTACTCCCATGGCATGGAAATTGCTTTATTCCCTTCAGCTAGATTTGCTAAAAATGAGATGTAAATCAAGACCAGAATTGCACTACTGGTCTTCCACTTCTTTAGGGTAACTTCAGGGTGACCACTGTGGAAACCCAGCTTGACCTATTGTCTTCCTGTTTCTCAAACCCTTCACGCAACTCCCACATACATTCCAAATTGCTGTTTATCTTGTTGTTTTAAAAAGACTTTTTCTTTTCCTTGCCCAATAAATGTCCTGTTCAACTCTAGGTTTTAAAACTATCAGATGGCAGAGTTTAGTTTTCTTGCTTCCTGGGAAAGGAATGAGCAACAGTGGGGACAGAAGAGTCACCTACTTGTAGACCTCAGCAGAACTCACTAATGCGTTTTAAATTAATTTGAAAGGCTGTCTTGGCACAAAAAGGTCAGACCTTCCTCTTTTAATTAAAACTTAAAACAAAAAAAAGCAGGGTGAATTTATACCTTAATCTCCTCCTCTGGTCAAACCACGTAGCTTTACTCACAGCTAGCAAGTGGACTTTTCTTTAAAGCTCTGCCCTTCACTCATAAATAAAACCAGCCAGAGCTCTGTCTCATTATAGCCTGCGCAGACACATGGTCCTGCTGTGAGGGCAGCCCCATGCAGAGAGCTGCAAAACAGCAGAAGGAGCAGTTGTCTGCTAGTTTCTTATTATAACAGAGCCCCCGTTCATACTGTGCTGGAGCTGCTTAGAAATTCCAGTTTTAAGCCCTGTTCCAATGGTTTGTAAACCCGGATGGGAAAATTTGTTATGGATTGAATCATCACACACCAAGCCCTGCTCGTGCAGCAATACGTGGTCCCCCATAATGGACATTTATGGATCAGGGGACTGGCTCCCAAAACCCATCCCCTCCATCTTGTCACCTCTGCTCTCATGCAAACAGACTTTGGTTTCCAGTTGCAACAGCAAACCACAGTGTCCTTATCTCTCTGCTACAAGAAACACGGCATGAGGAAACACTGGAAGTGCAGATTTCTCTCACTTGCTCTTTGGTGCTGGATTTGGGCAAAACATGGCAAATTTGGAAAGTACTGTGAACAGAAACAGATCTATGGGTTAATAAAGACCTTCCTTCTGCTAGCCCATGCGGTGCTAGTCTCAGCTACACTTTTACAGCTGTCTTAATGAAGTTACAACTATCTCAATACAATCCAGAAAAAGAAGCCGTTTGAACCCTGAAGTAATAATTGTAAAATTAACAGAGATCTGACGGATATGCCAAAACATGCACCAGGACAAACACCCTTTCTTAAGCTGCACATCAAATGCTACAGCAGGTCTGTCAGTCAGCTGCTGCTGAGTGTGACAGCCCTGAAATTTGTGTGGCAGTGAAAACAGATAAATAATTGGAATGAAAGTGTGGATTGCCCACAGCTAAGATAAGGGAGGTGCTCAGCGTGGCTGCTGATTTGGCTGGTGGCCCCTGGACTCCCGTGGCTGGGATGTAAGCAGGGAGCTGGTGAGGATGTGAGCAGGCTATCGCTGTGGGTGCTGGCAGCACCCACAGCCTCTCAAATGGCAATGCTCAGTGCAGGGAACCATCTGCCTGCAGCTGCTCTGCACAGGAACTGGTGACCACCTTAAAAGCAATCCTCCAGAGCATCCAACCTAGCCACTGACTGCTCTTCCCAGCTGATGCCTGGGAGAGAAACACGGGCTTCCCTTCTCTCTCTTTCCTGAGGCACGCACACACACACATACCACCACGCCCACTCCACCCCCAGCTCGGGCAGGGGTCCACAGGCTGTGTCCAGGGTGCATGGCCAGCCTGGCAGCCAGCTGCTCACCCCTGACACAGCCAGGATCTCCACCTGGGGAATGGCGGAATCCAGTGGCCCTCAGTGATCAGTATGTGTGATCAGTTATCAAGAAGCTGTATAAAACATGAGCCAGGCAAAGGACATGTGAGGCCCCCTGGGTTCAGGCTCTCCAGCTCCCAGGGCTGGGCTCAGTGCCCAGGCGAGGGGTGCTTGAGCACAGCGAGGAGCAGCCTGGCCTGTCCTTGCCTGGGGGCCCCGGCCCCACATTCACCTCAGGAGCTCCACTGTAGCACCAGCCTTCTCTTCAAATGGCCTTTGGCAGGCTGAGCAGCCCAGGGGACAATCAGAGCAGGAGGCATCAGCCAGCCCCAAGCTGCAAAAGCTGCTCCTGGGTGCTTTGGGCCTCCACGAGGGAAGGGCGCCGTGAATGCAATGCCTGCCCTGTTGCTTCCCAAACATGAAAAAGAGCCAGGCTGCTCTCTTGGCAGGCACTGCACAACAGGATGCACATACACTGGTACTGGGGAGCCTGCAAATATAACCAGGAGGGTTTGCATTTGGAAAGTATGAAGTGACCTAACTTGAAAAAAAATTTTAAAAATCCCTAAAAATCTACTTCAAGTACAAGTCTTTCAGTTCTACACTCAGGGCCATTTTTCAGCTAGCTGTCACTTTTCACTTCAAAGGTTATTCCTTAAAGCTAAATAAAATATTTATGTTATTCAGTACAAGGCATGAAAAATTTCTGGTTTGCTCATTTCTGCACATGGATTTGAAACTTGCCTGTAATTTCCCTTCTGTTGTTTGCAGGCTTAGCTGCAAATATTAAGTGTTCATTATTACTAAAACTGAAAAAACAAGGTCAAACCCGGATATTAAGTGCTAGGTCATTTCCTGCCTCAGTGACAGATCTTCCCCAAAATGTTTGCTATCAGATCAAATCAATTAGATTTTTTTTTTCTGTATCAGGTTATTAACAGCTTACTCACTAGTTATCATGAGTTGGGCTCCTAACCCACAGGGAACCCTGCACAGGTTGCAAACTGCCAGACCTCTATTCACCACCCCCCTGCCCCCCCCCCCCACACACACAGAGTAAATGCAAATACCAGTGCTCTACTTATGAAACAGATTCTGTTTTATTTATTTTTATCAATATATCAAACATATCCAATTTTATTTTCTTCAACCTACTCAATTAACAGCTCACTGCATATACTGTGTAAATAAATCTCGTTATATTGCCATTCCACTTTTGTTTGTTTAAACGCCCAGCTTTAGCAGCTCACAAATCAGAAATGAAAAATCAGGTTTACTCATCCCTGAGCAAATTTAACTCCTGCTAAATTCAGTGTTATTTTCCTTCTAATTTCATTTAGGCTAAGTGAAAGTCTCAGGCTTTCTTATTCCTAAGTTAAAACTAAACCTATAGTTTTCACCAAACTGAAAGGAAAAGGCTCCATAAAAACACTATCATTATGCATCTACTCCCTGTGTGTTTGTAAGCAAAAACTAACCTTCGTAAAGGCCAACTTTTCCTTTTAGTTTTGCATGAGTAAATTTAATGCTGTTCTACTGACCTCACTCCAATTTTTCTATTTTAACTTGGCTTAGGCAAGTTTGAGTCACGTGGATGAGACCATAGTATCTTGAGAGACACAGAATTTAATTTTTTGCAAATATTGGCTTTATCAGAGTAGGTGCTGGTATCCAGCATGTAATAGGCATCATTGAAGCATTAAAAATGTTTAAAACAAAGGTTACTAAGGCATTTCATTACCTTCAGTATAAAGAGCCAAAATACATCTTCAACCTGTATCAGACGAGAGGGAAATTCCTCCCTGTACATGTGAACTATCATCCCTGCCACAGCAAGCATGGAAGAGATCAGAGATACTTAACGAACCAAAAACTCAATCCAAAGTACAAAGGAAAACAAAACACTCATTTTGAGGGAGTGTAACCAAACATACTTCAAATGCAACACACAACATACAAAGGCCATCTTCACGGACAAAGGCTGCATTCACACATGAGCTATGGCAGCAAGGTGCCCGTGTGTTCTCAGACCCTGAGGACACAAATGAGTTTCACCCCAGGCATCCATCCAAACACATCTGGAGGCATCATCCAGCATGTTAAAATGTACAACATCATCTTAAAAACAACCCACGTGTCTGGGGTCATCACTGCTAAACACCCAACAGGCAGAAGAATAGCCCCATCTAAAATCTTTGAAAGAAGGCCCGATTTAAAGTTGTCCTCACCTTGACAGCATAAGAAACTCAAATTAATCTTAAACTAGTAAGTTAACTGTTATCACATGGGGGATTCAAGTATTAAGAAGAAGTTATTTAAAGCCAACTGGGAGATCAAATATTAAATAATAATGTATTAGAACTAATAATTTTAATGATGAAACATGCTTTACAATTTGAGTCAGAACTACCACTGGCTTTAATCTGAAAAATGCAATATAACAAAGAACAACTGATGCAGAATTAATCTCTGAATTCAGTGCTGTGACAAAGAAAAATAAAACAGAAGGGCTCCAATCTCACATGAGGTTTCACCTTGCACTGTTTTGATCTGGCAAACTTATTTTGAAGTTAGCTTGTTTTCATAGCATTTACTAGAGAATCATTACAAAGGCCAAGGTCCTCCATTCAGCCAAAGCTTCCCAGTATCCACCAGTCCCTGCTGTCCTTGCTCTCCTAATGATTCAATCCCGTGTTCAACCTCTGCTGGCTGCACCTCCATATTAGAAGATAAGCACGCCTGCAATCTGTTCCACTTCATGCTAATTACAGACAAATCCTGTTTAGTCTACCCATGAAAGTAAATTGATTTGCATGGGATTATTTACAGGAGTAAACGGGATCTAGACTGGCCCTAAGGATTTGGGTCTTTTGGGTGAGATATCGATGAATTCCCCAGGTGGATGAATTCCTAAGTGTCTTTCCCACTGCATTAATACCGGTCATCAAATGTGATAGAGAGATATCCTCCCTCCACTAGTCTTCCACAATACAACCTTTTTTTCTTTTTTTTTGAAAAATAGCAGGGTTAGTTTACTAATGTAAATCGTGAGCTTTGCTTTCAATAGCCAAGGGATCTGGTAATAGTAGATAACTGTAAATGTACTTATTTATTTAAAGGTATTCCCAAAGGGACTACCTTCTTTAATCCCGTTTTCATTTTTGAAGGAGACAGATAAAGCAATACTACAACTTGGGCCAAACCTTTCCTTGCCCCATTTACTACACTCCTTGGGGGACCCATACATCTGTTTTAAACGAGGCATAGCTTATACACCTCATACATTATTAGCACAGCATTTTCTCCCTAGGTTTTCCAAGCTTTTATCTCCCTACAGAGTTGCTGTTGACAACTCACATGCACCTACTACTTTGTGGACCCTCTGTATTACCACAAGACAATAGGTGCAAGGCAGGTAACTTCTTCCCATGCAGGGTGGCTCCAGCACACAGTAGTCTTCCTCCAATGGCAAGCAGGCCAGACATGACATGGGGAGACAGCTGGAGACCTGCAATCTCTGAATTTCACCTTCTGGGAATTTTCCCATTACGTGACAGTGCTGGTGCTGGCAGAGGGACCATCTCTCCTGTTATGCTGTGAAGCTCAAAAGTCTCAGGTCCAGCACAGCTCCATGGCTCCTCCATCTCAAAACAGGTGCCATGGATTAAACTGTTCCCTTGAAGACTACGGTGCTACTACACTGACTGTACTAGATTCATAGGTGTTAACACAGATGTTTTTTTCTTGAATATCTAAATTTAGGCAAGACTAGCCCAACCTTGCTGTGACCCCTTCTCTCACTCAGGCCAGGCCAGGAGTTTGGCACTTTCTCACTTTATTCACTCTCAGACACCACTCAGGTCAACTTACTGCATCAGATAGAATGGGTGTGATTTTTTTTAAACAACTTCCAGGTTGACAATATTTTTAAATATCCTAAATGTTGCAGCAATTAAAAAAAATTCCTTTGCTCCAGCTCTCATGGCTGGGTGACTCCGTGAGTAGTTTTGGGTTTTTTTCAGAGGCTGATAACCTTCCCCTTTAAAGCTCAGCAAATGTCAGGTATTTACAGTGTCATTGCTCTTCTAACGCCTCTCTGATACAGATACTCAACGATAACCAGGGCTCTTACACAAACAGCTGCCTTTTTTTTTTTTCCTTCCTTTTCCAGTTTGCCTGCCCTAACAGCACTTAAAAGCTTTTCAAGCAGTAAATTCCAAGTCAGCTAGAGGACAAGAGACAGAAATGCCTTAACCTAGCTCTTCTGCTCTCCCTGTGATCCTTGCTTACTCTATCCATCAGTGACCTCATGTTAACACAGCAATTTTCCCGGTTTATTTCTTGTATCCTCAGCCACCCATCTGCTGCTTAGGACAGGCAGTGCCTCTTCAGTAAGCAACTGCAGAGACACAGAAAGGCAAACCCCAAATCCCTATGGAGACTCCAAAACTGCTAATATACAACAGCAGCAGCTGCAGGACAACACCATACAGTCCAGATATGTGCACAGTTCCCACTCCTGGGAATGAATGAGCATGATGAAGAATTCTATATGACCCTAAAATATAAGGGTCATATATAAAATACTTATAAAATAAGTAAGCACTTCAGCCTCAAGCAGTTCAGGGGGTAAGAGACAGTCATGGATCTCCTGTCTGTCAGTATCTGTGAGCAGTCTATCTACAAACTAGCAAGCCTTCCTGTGAGGAGCTATCCCTTTGCCAAAGTCTCAGAAACAGTGAATCACTGAATGGTTCAGGTTGGAAGAGACCTTAAAGATCATCTGGTTCCAAGTCCTGCCATGGGCTGGGACATCTTCCACTAGACCGTGTTGCTCAGCGCCCCAGCCCAACCTGGCCTTGATGTGTTGAGTCATATGATGTTGTGAGTCATGCATTGTGCTCCTGACTCCACAGTGTCTCAATCCATGACAGATTGGGATGTGGCCCAGGCAATACACTCATTCAGTCACTTAATCCAAGATGCCTCCCTTCCAGAGAAGCTTGTCTTCACTGGTTCAGTCTGGCTAAGAAATGCCACAAGGCATTTGGCTTTGCTTAATGGTGGGTGTATCTAGAACTGGTATCACAGTCGGGAATGACAATAGAAGGCTGCAACCCCCCAACTTAGCTAATTAGAAGAATAAGACGAATTCAGCTAGATCAGGAGATCTCCTCTGTTAACTCAGTTTATTGTCTGTATTGACCAGCACAATCTGGCCAAATCCCCAGCGCAAACAAGCAGCTTCTGCCAATATCGTCATAAAGCCAAAAAGTCTTAATCTGCTACAGGAAATGTTCCTTTTACTGTATCTTGTACATCTGGCAACAGCTAAAATGCATCTAACTTAGTCAACAGTCAGATGTGATGAAACACAGCCAGCATTTTTCCACTGGCGTAACACAGAGCTCAGCAAACGAGCTGAATCCAAAATTTGAACACCACTAAACATCAGATGTTTCTACATTCATTTTCAATTAAATGTTTTTGTGCAGAGCCCAGAGAGAGAGGTTGTCTAGAAATATGTTATGTGACAGAAGATACATAAAGCAAAAAAACATAGAAGTACCTACACTAAGTCCAAGCCAGTGCCAGTAGCATGGCAAAGAAAATCTCTTCATCTTGTAAACCAAATTTTCCCCCATCCATGGAAACACTCCGAAAGCTGAATTATTCTTTGAAAATTCAAGAAGGGTTGGGGTCGGGTTTTTTTGACAGCTGCCCAATAGAAATAATGAAGTTCAACAGTTTTCCCATCTGAAACATACTTAAGCCTTCTGATCTACATTACATCAAATCCACAATACTTGTTTTGTATTTGTGTACATTTTGTAAACATGCTATTTCCTTGCAGCCCTGTTGTCAGAAGGAAGCATCATCTTCCTATGCTACCTACAAAATAATGGAACAGCCAGTTCTCTCATCCACCTTACCACACTCCTCCCTCCATACACACACCCACCACTCTGATTTCAAGTTTTCCAGGATGGAAAACTGTCCACGTCGTTGCATACAGTCGTGGGGAGCAGACCGGGAAAATTTTCCTTTGCTGCTGGAAAACATGACTAACCATCATCTGAGATAGGTCCAAAACTGACTTGTTCTCCCAGCAGAACAGAGGCATTGGTTGCTAATGTGGAAAGCCCAAACTCCCAGCAATCACACTTAATTTCTGACTTGTTCCTGTTGGCATCACTCATTTATCCCTCTCTCCTTTCAGAAGGATCAGAAGGATCTGATCCTTCCCTGACCTCCAAATACAAAACCATGTGAAAAAGTAATGTAATAGCAATTGCATTATATTTTATATTCACTTTGAGAAATTGCCTCCATTTTCCTTGCTGATCAAATGGAAAGAAGAGGTGATAATATCCAGGGCAGGGAAAATAAACTGGGTCTGCAGTGAAAGCTGCCCTCCAAATAAGCTGAGCTTCATATGGAAGTTAAGGGTTTTCCTGTTCCCTTCCTTTTTCATACTAGCACTTGCTTTGTGAGTCTTTATTTTGCTCTGACACTTTTCACAGGGTTGGGATCAGCTCAGTGAAAATTCACCAGTTTTCTTGTGGGAAGGATCTGTTTGGTTTAAGAGAAAGTGGGGGAGGAAGTGTTTCATTTTGCAAACACAACCTGCACACAAAGATATTTTTATTCCTTTGCCTTCCTATCAAAAAGTCTAGACTCAAAACCACTGAGCAAAAGTTTGATTTAGAATACCAAAATTAAACTGAAGGCTGCAGATAGGAGCACTTTCAGTTTTCACTGGGGGTTTAATCCTACCAACTCCCCATTGCTTTGCTATCAGCTGGGGGATGAGAAAGACACTCTGGATGTAGCATTTTTTTTCTCCTGCTACACTGCAGCTGGCATTCTAGGAGCCTTGTCTGCTTCTTCCAGTCATTTCTACCTGCTGTCAGGCAGCAGCTGAAAGTAGAGGCAGGCTATGAGTATGAAGATGCCAGGGCATCCCACCCAAGGGCTGCTAGAGGGGCACAGGAATTCCCCATGGCCCATCCACCCGTGCCTCCAGGGGCAGCCTAATGGGGATGGCCACCAGCTGGGACCAAGGGAAGACAAAGAGAAGCTTGGCTCCAATTTTTGTCCTGCACTCGCCCAGCAACACACAGAGCACAAAATCTTTCCAAATCATATTTTTTCATGCCAGAAGGAATAGCCTGTCCAATGATGAAAACATCCTGACCTCCTCTTCCACCTCTCTTAGGGGAGAGAGCTATAAGGCTCTTGCACTTGGTGATTGGAACTGCATAACCCTGTCCAAAAATCTCTGGGGAAAGACAAAGCAGGCAAACCAGCACTGTGCTTCACTCCTGGGCTTAATAAAAGGAGGTTCCCAGTCAGCCTGCTCTAACGAGATGCATGGCATGGGCATTTCACATCAAATCACAGAGTTATCACTGCAGGTCTCCCACCCTCGCTCCAGGAGGATTCCCTGGCCCTCAAAGCCCCACAGGCTTTGGACACCCCAGTGCTGGCTCACACAGCAGGAGCATCCCCAAAGCAGCTGCTCAAAGGAGCTTCATCTGCCCAAGCTCTCTCAAACATGGGGCCACCTTCCTTTGGTCTCCATGTGTGCCTCACAGGAGAACAGGGCAATTCGATGAAATTACACAAGCCAAAAAGCTTTAAAACCAGTGTTAAAGTACAAAGGGGATTAATTGCCAAACCTAAACAGCACTGGTGTGCTACTGAAGTCAGCAGCAGCAGCATCTAAAAGTATTCAGCACATTTGAAGAATCCATCAACAACCTAATGGATTATTTTTTTCTGTGTAGAAATGTTACTTTAATCTAATTTCCCTAGTGTATTTAAAATGACAGGATGTGTATCTTTCTTCTGATCCAAAGGAAACATAGGGTTTTTACACCTCAAAGCCAGCTACAAATACCTATAACCTATGAATGCAAAACCCCTAGGAAACATAAGTAAAATCATCTATATACTCTATTTTTTCATCTAACAGATCAGGACTGACAGAGGGCTCTAGAGCTGGAACAGGTTTTCAACTCTGGTAAAAATGGTGAGAATTGTTCAGCAAATATTCAGCAAAAATACAAAAATTTAACCTTTTATCTGCCCTCTGCTTCTACTGCTCCATGCATGATGCTCTGTCACAGTACAATAAAAATTTGAGTCATTTAAGTAATTTCTCCCAGAGAAAGAAACAAAACAAAGGAGTGGAGGTGAGACAGACTCACATTCACATCTGGAAGAAAGAAGGCCAAACCAAAAGCAATCTTAATTTATTTCAAATCAAATATTCTCTTTGTGAAATGGCCACATTCTTCAAGAAAGCAGCAAGATAAACTTCATTTCCAGGTAAAATAAATACCTAGTTAGAAATAGTTTGAATGAATGAACCTGGTGTAGACCATATAAATGTAACCATCAAAGCTATTTACAACTAGACAACAATAATGAGAAAAACTCTTCAACTGAAAAAATGGGTTAGTTTCAAGCTGCATTTCTTTCTTCTGTATTTACTCCCTTCTCCTCTTCCCCAAATGCAGTAAATTCATGGAGCAAAACTGTGGAAGCTGGGGAGATTTGTTTCATTTTGTGTTTGGTTTTTGTTTTGGAGCAACCATTTCATAACCATAACTATTCACAAACATTGTTGCTTTTCAAACAGATGTTGCACTGTAATTGTGTCCAAATGAGCTGATTTGGGGTTTTCTGTTTGATTAGAGAACAAAACAGATAAGAGCAAAACCACTTGGGCTATGTGAAATTTGTAGGAATTTCAATGAAATAACTTGTGAGATTGCCTGAATGCAACAAGACCCACCACTTGCACTTCCAAGATAAACTCATCAACAGAAGCTTTCTACCTCCCTCCCTAGTATGTGTATCTGAAGTAGCCTCAGGCAGACCTTCTCTCTCAATCCATGAGCGGGTTGAGGTTTAACAAGAGCCTGGGGATGGAGGAGAGAAAAGAGGAGCAGGACATTAGGGACTACACACACACACACAGAGGCAGGAGCTGCATGAGCCTTCCCTCCCCGAGAGCCCACACTCACCCAGCACAGCAAAACCAGATCAAGGTGGCAGAATGTTACAAAGGGACCTGAAAGCATTACCTGAAATGAGGCTTGTCATAGAAGAGGTAAGGGGAAAAACCCACCCACACATGCCAGGGGAAAATGGTCCCAAGAAGGTCAAACATTGCACAAAGGAAAAAAACGTTGGCTATTATGCAGTACGAGATAAATAAATGGAGACCAGAGGAAGAGCAGCTGCTATGCAGATGGCACTTTCCCCATCCTGACTGCCAAACCGGACAAGCCAGGACTCCATTTCCGTTAATCTTCCTGGGCAATGACAGGCTGCAGCGAGCAATTCAAACGGCCGTGTCGAGCATCCTGGGAGGCTGTGGAGAGCCAGTGAAAAACGATGGCTCTGGGGTTAACTAAGCCACGATTCTGATGAAAAGCAGATGTCATTTAATTATTGGGGGGCTTCTGCTAATTATAACCCATGGACATATATTTTATAGTACACCAAAGATCAGAATTAACACAAGCCCAAGGCTACTAGTACACACAGTTCCTTCCATGCCATTAAAATTGTACAAGTGGGAAGAGCAACATAAAGAGCCATCATTTCTGTTGTTAGAGTAAGTCCTGCATCCTGTTATAAAGAGCAGTTCAGGCTCTTCTTACACGTCTCAGAGAATTACTTTATCAAAAGCTAAAAATCACAAATTAAATCTGTGTTAACCCTAAGTTTTTTTCCCTAGCCCTCACTCTTGTGAACAGAGTACTATTCCTGACTGAACTGCAACATAGCCTTTGAGAGATGACTTTTTTAAATTCAGTTTCACATTTTCTGCATGTAGGAGCCCCAAATTACGTAACAGGATCTCAGTCAAACATTTTTTCCCCGGTCTGCATAGTGACTGTAAAGGCATCTAAACCACAAGGCTCTTATAAGCTGTGAGTTCCATTCTGCTATGTTTGGAAGAAAATTCTTTCTACGAAGAGTGAGGTAGGAGGCAGTGGAAGGTAGCCAGATAAACTCCTTGCTTTGGTCCATATGCAAGCATTTCTCAGTACAAATAAATCCTAATGACCTCAATTTCTGTGCTTAAGGTTTGCTTTTCAAAATATTTTAAACACACCACTGCCCCAAAAGCTCTTCAGATCTAATACATGCAACAATCCCAGGAAATTCCTTTTGGTTTACCCTTTGCTTACAAAGAAAGTCTCACATATGAAATTCATTTCTCTTAAATTCTTTAAACAATATGCAAGCAGCGCAGGCTTCGAACACAGTGCTAATTATGGGTAGCAGGCCTTTTTCTATCTAAATGGTCAGGTTAAAATTTATGGTGCAGTTTACAGACTACAAAAATTCCTGGTTTAGTAGGTAATGTTTGTGGCCCTTCCTCACGAGGATCCTGTCTACAGGCAGGGAAATACAAGGGCATTAAAATGTATATCAAGACATAAAAAAGACATATTTAAATAATGTGTGGCAAAGGCTAAGGTAATCTCACTTCCAAGTTAAAAATGGGCACAGGCCTAATTTTCCCAGTGTTTTTATTTTCACACAAACAGTTATCTAATGAAAGCTATATATGGGTATGAAAAGGGAGACAGTACAGAAGCAAGAGTTTGCACAGAAAGGCGACTTGCCATCCTTTGCCAGAAGAAAAATCAGCCTGACTCCTTTGGTATCAAGCATGGCAGAAACTCACAGCTTCCTGGGTTAGTGGCAGCTGACACATCCAATAGTACTCAGCACCTCTTTCAAGTCAGGGAAAAAAGCCTGGAGAGCACCTGTGCAAGTGCCTTGCCTCAAAGCCATCTTCCTGCAACTACTCTCATCTCATTCCTCTCCACTTTAAATCAGCTCAAGATGCCGCTTTCCTGCTATACAATAAAGACCTCAAGCCTTGCATCTTGTACACTTCAGGACTGCTCCTCTGGCAGGCAGGAGATGCCAGCAGACAGCAAGTGCAAGGCTGGAGGGTCTGTCTCCCCCTCCCACAAGGGCAGACCACACACTGGCTTTCCTGCAAACCCACACCCCAGCAGCAACAGCCTGGAGACCATCCTGCTCATTTTAAACCCTCGAGGAAAGACAAAATAGGATGTGTCGGGTAGCAAAGAAAGCTTTTTGTGCCACAGCTTCCTCACTTTGCATGGTTAGGGTTTACTTAAAAGGAGTGGAGGGATGGTTTGAATTCTTACATTGCTTCTCCCCCTTCCTGAGGAAGCTCTGGCGTTCTAGCCAGATGCTGGGAGCAATTCCAGCTCCATCTGTTTGAGAGTTTTGAGTTGTGCAACATAAATTTTACTTTAATGTGTGGTAATAATGACCTCCAAAACCCCATCTTGCCTCATTCAAATATGTTAGCTGAAAGCCAGTTTTCATGTACATTAACACATTAAGTATTGCGGGGTGCATGTTAATGCTGTTTATGAAGATTAAGCCACACAAATTCCTATTAGGACTAATGGTGGTTTCATGACCTAATCCCCAAGAAACACAAAAAGCTGTATTTTTGAGCAGCTCCAATCTTATGCCTATACTCCCTACCCAAGCTTGTCTGATCATTTCCAACTTCTAACATCCATGTGCACCCATAATCATCTAGGTCTCCCAAGCTCCACAGGTTCAGGACAGGTCAAGCCTTCAGACTGAGAAGGCTTTTACAGAAGTTACAAAGTCACACAGGAGACAGTACAAGCACTTCATTAAAGTGAACCTTCCCTCGTAAGGCACCAAATCAGTGTTAGGGTTTGTAAGAAAGTTTGCAAATCTCAAACTTTGCTGAGAGTGAATCTTGGCTTTCTCACTAGACATCTGCATGGTCTGTTTTAACAAGCCAGAAACAAATGTTGGCTGTGCTCTGTTTCTGCAGCTCTGCTTTTCCACAGCCAACCTATCCTATTTCACGTACTTTTCCAATGGCAAAAACAAGACACAAAAGCTGATGAACCAAACGTTTTCAAATGTAAATCTTGATTCTCCTCTGAAAAAGTGGAAAGCACTGTATTTTCCTCCCACAGGATGCTCCCCCAATCTTTGTTGCTTCATTTTAACTCACATCCTAGCATAAACAGAGAAGCAGTGAAGTGTTGCTTTTTGGGAGATGTACTATTATCATAATACATGTTATTTGTGTTCACAAGCACACAAGAGAAAAAACTATCTCCAATTTTCCAGGTGGCACACGTTATTCAACACTTTTGCAAACACACAAGCAAACATCCGTCTTTGACAAAAATCAGCATTCATTCTGCAAAGATCTTTGCAGAGGTCAAGGTCTCATAAGAAGGAGCTGTGTGCACTTCCCAAGTTTTGTCAGAAACCAAAGGAGGGGGCAAAGCCAGGTCTTGAGGCAGGTTCGTGCTGAAACTGCCATTTGCAATGAGGCAGGATTCCCAAAGGAGCAGGTTTCCTCTCCATGCTCTCTCAACTCCTCTATCCCAAGACAGATATTAAAGTCAGACAGCTCCTTCCTCTCCCCACCCCAACTCTCTGAGTACCCCTAAACCTGAGGGCTGGGCCCTCCACATCTGTTTGCTACAGTGCCACACTCAAAGCAGCTCTGTCTGGCCTCTGGCTCTCTTACCTAGAGACTGAGATACAACATGTTTCGTGCCATTTGTCTCATTTACAAACTCAGGTCAAGGCAGTAAGCTACACATGAGAAAATGGAGTAAAACAATTATAAGCTTCATTTACCAAAATAATTCAGTTCTCAAGACTGAAATAGTGTCTGTGTATCCAGTTACCACACAAGAAAAGTTGTCCCAAGGCACACAGAATGAAGTCACACATTTGGCCTTCAAAGTAAAGGAATTTTTCTCATGAACTGTCACTGATAAATAGATAAATGAAAAAGTGGTCATGCAAGTCTCTTTTAATGATACTACAAAATGCACCAGGTTATATACATTGCACTGAAACTTGCCTTTTAGCTTAATCTAAATGGCAGTGAAGAAAACTAATAGATATATAGACCTCAAATGCACACTCTCCCAGAAAAGAATCAAAGAAATCAGTGTTATAAAAAGAGGGCATAATTGTGTGCAACACAATACTGTGCACACTGAAACCTAAATAAATTCATCAAGTAACTTGACTAGCATTCAACAATCAGGCACAAACATTTGTCAATGACCAGTGAGGTGATGGACACAACATGTTTGTAATGGATGCAAGAGACTACCATGCCCTTGAATTCAGTTTGTATTCACTGTTCCTAGCAACTAACACTAACCATGAATGGAGAAAAAAAATCAAACGCAAAAAAGGGAGATTCTTGTCCAAGTAACCTTCAGAGCTTGAAGTTTGATAGGAGCTAAGCAACTAAAGAAACTGGATGAACCTTCATACAGAGCAGCTGACACAGAGCAGCTGAAAATATGCATTGGAATAAGCCCTAAGCTACATTTGCAAAGCTTGAGTTGGATGCAGTGAAAGAGCAGAACCAACAGTCAGGGCAGATTTGAATGCCTGCAATGAAATAAAGAACAACAGAGATAAGGCCAAAACATGATGAAATCACAATTTATTTTGTTTAGGGTGGGGAGCCCAGACTTTTCCCACTGGCTCTTTTCTAAAATAAATAGGAAAAACTAACTAACAGTCACAAACTACAGAAAGTTCAATAAGCAAATGGATTTAGCCATGGGTTCCACATGGTGAGTTTTAATAGCTGGCACTGGCATGACCCAAGCTTGCCTTCTGCCAAATTTTTCAACAGCTCTAAACAGTCAGAGACAATCATATTTTGGGCTTAAGAGTTTTGGAGGAGGGGAGAATTCAGACCCTCTCTTCCTTCCCACAGAATGTAACAGAAACACTTAATCTAGTTTCCTCAGTAGGGCTCTCTGCCAAAATATTTAGTCACTTTTAGTCTGTTTGCTCTTGGTACAATTAGATGTTTCTGGTTTGTCATATCCTTATCTGATTCAGCTGGTTATTTGTTCAACATGAGTGGCTGGGAATGGGGCATACTGTTTGTGTGCATATTCACACACACCTCTGACCATCATTCCCTGGAACACACCCCCACACTCCCACACACCAACACAGACAGATTTAGTTGACTGCCATACGGAAAAACAAGTATGCCTAAGACATTCTGTGAAAGAAGACAAGATTGGTGAGCTCCCAAGCAGTACATAAAGAGAAGTTTGGAGGCTTTTATTTGAGGAAGAGGTAAGATCATCTAGCATTCTGTTTTGGGGAATTTGTGTCAAATTGACATTCTAATTTCGGCAGCATACATAAAACTGCACAATTATTTAGCACTGTACAGGTTTTACATAACTCTTTCAGTTACTGACTCACTTCATTTTCCTTCCGACTCTAAGACAGATTAATCTGAAATGAATTAAGACAGGCAACCAGAAGTAATGTTACTGTAGCTGGTAAACATTCTTTAAACTGTTCTATCAGTAAGCTGCTTAAAAGCCTCACTATCATTGTATGCTGCATCTGCTCAATAATTACTACCTCTCAAATCAGGGACTATGACTATGTGCTGAGTATTGCAACACAACATGCAAAGCAGTACAGGTACCCAGGAATCCCAAAAGCAGAAATTGGTGAAGTACTTAATTGCTCTCACATAAAATGCTGGGCCCTGGAAAATCAGGCAATACAGCGCCCAATTCCACATACAGGCAGATGCTCTGAGCCTTGAAATCAGAATTTCTATCTCAGCTTTAAAAAAAAAAAAAATCAAGCAACCATGAGTTTCATTACAGGAGATAGAAATATTTTACAAAAAGAAGGAAAAATGCATTAAGGACAGGACAGTACATTGCAATTACAGCTAGTAAGGTAAGCAAAAAAAACCCAAAAAAACCAAAAAAACACCAAAAAAAAAAAAAACCAAAACAAAGCAAAACAACAACAAAAAAAAACAAAACAAAAAAAAACCCAAAAAAACCAACCAAACAAACAACAAAAAAGGCAGTGACCAGAGCCAGGTGGAGGAGGCAGGAAAGATTCTTCTCGCCAAAAAAGGCTTTAAATTTCAAGGCTAAAACAAGAAGCACTTTGAGAAAAGACCTGTTAATTCCTATAGGATTGTGCTTCTGTCATGGTTTAGTCCTCTACACCTAAAGGATGTGTGTTTCACAAGTCCACAGCTCCAGACATGCCCAGGATAAAACATAACCTCTGCCCACAAGTACTTTACCCTAGAAAAGGTTTCCAATTGCACAGAAAATGCAGCAATTGTGCACTTAGAGAGTTAGTGCTGGTAGAAAGGAAATTATCACCACCGAGTGTGAAGCACCTCCTGACAACAGATTCTGGCTCAGTGAAAAACTGAGCATTACACAGCTGCAGTAGCTGCACTATCTGCAAATAAAAATAACCCCAAAACAAAAATTACTCTGCTCAAAAGACAGGCACAGACCACAGCAAGGAATAAGAATAAAGAGAAATTTGTATAATAAGAATGTGTGTGCTGTGAGTTTAAAATTAATTTTGCTAAACTTGCCAAAGAAATATTTATCTCCAAAATTTTAATTCAGTAATGTCTCAGTCTACAGCACAGAATCAAAGGAAGAATTAATTGGCAATGCAAAAATTTCCAGTTTTGATTTGGTTTGTCTCCTTGAACAGTACTTTGCACATACATGTTCTAATACCTGACACGGGAGGCATCTGGATTTTGTTCTCAATTCCCACCATGAATGCAAGAACACAAGACATAGCTGTCTTCCACCTGGGCACTTGCTTATATTCTGCTTATCAGATTGTTTCCCTTTAAAAGTAAAATAAAAAAAAAAATCAGTTTAGTTATTCACACAGAAATTTTAATTACTGACGCTAACTTCTAGGCTACTAGGAAGTTTTGAATCTCTTGTCAGAACTGATTTATAAAAATGTATCCAAACACTCAAGGATACCTAAGTTTACAGGGAAACAGAGCTTTAATATTAATTCTTTAGTTTCAGGTTGTCTGGTAGCACATGGACCCTTTCCTCACCAGAAGTCTTTTGAAAACAAATGCCACAGAGTCAAAATTTCAGGTAGAACCAGAAATACACTTAAACTGTAGTTCTGGAAGAGACTCAAAAGAAACAGAAAGAACACAATCCTATAAGCTGCTTGCTTTCAAAGCCATCACGTACAATTTAATATCAAGTAAAATTATGGCTGGCTGGCACAGTTTTCCTAAATGGGTGTGACTATAAATGCTCTATTTAACAAATCAAAAACATTACCCATGCAAATATTTCAACAAAATAGGATCAATGCTTGATGTAAACTTATTTAGACAATGCTCAAGGTAAAAGAAAATTACAGTCTACAGTGAGAATATTTAAGAGGATGATTCTTGGATGAAATAAGCCTTGTCTTACTCTTGCCCCTCCTTACACATCAGTAATTAATTTGGGCCAGAGGACAAAACAATGGAAGGACTCCCATGAAGGATACCATTTTGTCATTACTCAATATAGAGAGTGTATAATTAAATACAAGCCTGAAATTAGCTCAGCCACAAGCCTTTGATCAACCCTGTAACATACTTCATACCCTCAGTGCTGTTGCATGGCTTAAAAAATTCAAAAATGACCACCACAGAATTAAAGGAATCAAGTCAGAGGGGAGCTAAGGAAATTACCTGGCTGTTATTTCCAGACTGTTTTCTGACCCAGTCACATGCCCCTGCAGAGCCAAAGTGAAGAAGGCCCAATTCTGCAACATGTACAGACACAGCCAAACAGCATCAAAAATCATTTGGGGGTCATGCAACCATCCTGGGGTCAAAGCAGGTCAGCGACCATGCACCCAAACTCTCCCAGGACCATGAAAAAGGATTTAAACACTTAAATGCCTGATTATTAAAACCATAGGGGGGACCTACATGGATGTCTGTGGATGTCACACTCACTAATAGTGTGAGGGGTATTGATGCTACAAACAGAAAAACCTGCTTAGGCTCCTCAACTTTGGACCCCTGCTCAGCACAGAACACCAGGGAAATATTTCTGAAGGCTGAGAATAAACAGTTCCCAGCAGTTACAGTAACAGAATATCCACTCACTCCCCCTATCCCAATAACTATCCACCTCCCCCATCTGTTCAAACAAAAATAAATTACCTCTACATCCTGAGAACCCACCTTTGCAAGGCACACATCCTCCCACCCAGTAATCTGTTTTATATAAGTAAATCTGGTTTGCATGGACAGTCCTGATGACTTGCTATCACCAGTGAGGTGACCAATGCTGGTTTTCTACCCCAGAGAGCAGTGGCTGAGTGCTCTTCTGCATACCAAATCTGTTTTAGGGTGACATATCTCTCTGTGACAAATGGGCTGAGGACTTCAAATGACCTGGGGGGAGGGGAGAGTTTTTTCTTATCTGTGTTTCATTAGGAAACACTGTGGTTCCAAAATCCAGTAAGAAAAGTTCACTGTTATCTGAGCAGACAGAAATGTGAATCTTCTTTTCAAATATACAACTGCAAAGCATTAGACAAAAGACAAGTAACTAATCCTCGTTTAAAATAGCTTCCTTTGTTTAAAATACAACATATTCCCTCTGGCATTAACTATCTCAAACCTCAGGGGCTTGAGGTTATTTCAGGATTTGGTAACTAATGGAATAATTGTATAATAATTATTAATTGTAGGAGTTTAAGTAACAATGTCTACATTGTGTAAATATCTTCCTGTAGCTGACTGGTGATAACTACATTACACATCCTCCAGAAAGCATTATATTCTGAATATTTACGAGTTTGCTTCAAAGGTTTCTGATTTTTATTTAGAGTGTTCGAAGTGTGTAGGCATAGTCAAAGCAATACCTTTTTAAACCCTGTCATAAATCACTCTTCTGTAAAAGCAAACTTTCATTAAAAACAAAGTGCTTAATTGCTGAGAACTTCCTGAATGTGAACTGTCACTCTGGATACCACCTTTTGCAGCTTTCTTGTAGCAGACAGTCATTAACTTGTGGCAGGATGGACACTCACACTGCCCGAGTCATCCAGCTGTACCACCCTCAGCGCCCCCGCTGATGGGTCCGAGATCCCCCAGCCAGCTCAAGCCCTCTGCAGCCAATGCAGCAGCACAGAGCAGCTTCATCAGCCAGGGAACCAGCCCATCCATGTGGCTCCCAGCCTGAAATTCAGCATTTCAGCACCTGGTGACTATGAACTGAACCACTGAATAACCATTAGCAGAGAGACCCAAGATATCTTTTACTATTATGAAGATTTTTCTCAAGTGCATGTTCTTCAGATCTTATGTCTACCTTATTTACATCTTAAAGGTAGATCTTATGTCTGCCTTTATTAAACATACGGATATTAACAACTGTCAACGTATCAACTGTCTTAATGCAAAACAAGATCTAAGAGAGATTTCAAGAAGGCACAAGCTGACACTGCTAGTGAAACCAAATCCCACCACTTCCTTCCATGCTAGCACTTCTAAAGGCTATTTCACATCTGGATGAACCATTCACATTTTAATATAAGTCCTTTGACTTCACAAGGGGATGCTGATTTGCCTCTCCTTTCCTTGTTGCTCTACCTGGAGAAGTCCTCATACACATAGACACCACTCAGCAAGGGCCCCAGCAAAGATCCTTTCATATGCAAGGGCCCCCAGGCCGAATCCAGGTGACACCATCCTGTTTGCCACGAGTTTGCAAGTGAGAGTCGAATGACAGATCTTGAAAATCACACGGTAGGACTGAAATCAAAACTTCTAAAGGTAAGAGACAGGATCAACATACCCAGGGAAAAAAAAAAGCTTTAGTGGAACAGAAATACAAAAAGATTCCTTCAAGATAGCTGAACAATAAAACGGAGAGACAAGTATTCCTTTCTGAACCCAACCATTGTTTAAAATATGGACACTGAGTTACATGCATCACAGCTTTCGCATCGGCCCTCTGCACTTTCACACAGGTAAATAACTCAAGAGATAACAGAAGGTGAAGGAAGAGGAGCTATAATTATTAATAAAACTCTGATAATACTTACAGGTATTCTCAGAAGTTACCTCACCCTTTCAATCTCAGGTCTCAACAAAGAACAAAACGCTCTCACCCAGAAGAGCACAGCAGTGCTCTTAGCTTTCTTCACACCACATCTCTTACAATATCCCTTAACTAGAGGGGCTGGGGCCATAGCCCAGGGCACAGCTGCTCTAGTTGCTGTAAAAATCGACTGATTCTCCTATGCCATGTTGATTAATATCATTTAGGAAGCTGGATTTGTAAGCATTAGGAAAATCAAATTGATTTCATCTATATTACAAAAACCTAATTGCTTTCTTTCATAAGCACTGACTGGCTTTGCTTATCCAGATTTTCCAGCAATGAAGCCTGGTCTTTTAAAAGCTGGTCACTGACTCTTTTTTGAGCAGCATTCTTCTTGTACTGGCCAGAGACTTCACTTAGCTTTAATCTCACTTTGTATCATGTAATTGAGAAAAAGAATATTCTGCAACAGCCCTACTCTTTGTATTATCATCTTCATGAAATTTTGCTGAGAGCTCTCTGAGCTGCTGTGATAGTCAAAACTGGAAAAACCATGCTCCAGGGCAACTTCACCATTACAAACATCCAGGGAAACTTCTAACTTCCTGTGTGGTCACAGTCCATATAACACAATGTTTGCCAGCATAAAGCACTTAGATATTTTAATATACGCTGCAATTCATGTAACACAAGATCAGGCTCAGTAAGGAATGTGGGAAAAACAGGAGCAGCCAAGTGGACGAACCGCTGTAGATTAAACACCATCCACACTGCATTGCTGAAGGAAGGACAATAAATAAAGGTAGAACTGCTGATCTCAGCTCAGTCCTTGAGGAGCTGTAAGGTCCAAGCCACAGAAAGGTACTGGCAGAAAAAAACATAAGCTACACAGACAAATTGGGTAATGTCTGTTCAAGAGAGAAATCTGGTCTTGAGCAGGGAAGGATCACAGATGTGTCACTGCTAAGAAGGAAAACTCAGTCAGGTAAAAAGATTTAGGTCTCCTGTATAGCAGAACTAGGAAAATCCACGCTGGCTGACTGCCCTGCATGTGACCCGCTGGTATAAAGGCTCAAATCTAGTCTCCAGACAGTCAGCTCCTTACAAAGGAAACTGGAGATTAAGACTCCACTGGAAATGACCACTTTGGAGATTAATCTGTGCACTTGCACACATGTTTACACACACACTAATGCACTGGAAATCCACTGCTGGAAACACATCTGAAGCAGGTGGAAATGCAAGATGGAGAGCATTCAGGCTGTGGAGTTTAATACAGCCATAAATATTACCAGTCTCAACTATTTCAGCACAACACAACCACCACTCATCAATACTGCTGTCAGCTCTGTGTTAGCAACAAACCACATGACAGCCACGGTCACCCCTTCCCCCTGGCCAGGAGGGACCGGCTGCAGAGGGAGCTCAGCACGCCTGCACAGGCACAGCCCTGGACACCTCCGTGCAGGGGCAGAAAGAGGAAACACAGACTGGAACCCGACACCATGGTGTCATCCAGGAATTTGCTTTATAGCAGCTCTGTGATCAATTGCTGGGGTAGCCTTTTCAGGAATTATCCAGGAATGCAGAGGCAACCAGAAAGCTCCCTCTGAAGTCTCATTGTAGCAAGTGATCGGCCCAAATGCCAAGGTGGGGGATTCCTGTGTCAGGCAGCCTATCCTCAACCCCTGGCCTTGGCGGGGACTCATGGGCAGGGATGGGTGTACACATCACTGGGTATCTACTGACTGCTACAGAGCCATCAGAACACTTTGTTAATGCAGCCAACCTTCTAAATAAAAAAATCAAAAAATCTCTTCTATATTAATTTTTACATTTTCATTCCAAGTTCTTCTCAAACCTCTTGATGCTGAACTGACCTAAAGAGGGGGCCTTGCTCCTTCCTTTGCTGAAATGACAGCTTTTAAAATGGCATCTGCAGAAAGATGCATCAAAATCAAGGTTCAGTTCAAGGGAATTTAGAAAGCTTTCAGTTATTGTTCACAGCTACTTGCTTTAAAATACTCCCCACTCCCCTTTGCTTTTACATTATGTCTTCCTATAATGTCATATGGCTTGGATTGTCAGAAGGAGCAAACTCTAGCACAGAATCACCCCCACTTAAACCAACAATAAAAATGTCAAAGCCATCACCTAGTAACAGCTGGGGAACTTCCACTACAAACACTTATTTTCAAATTTCACTCTGACAATCCATTTTTAAAGTTTTGAAAACATTTTAATGCCCCCTTTCCACAAAGCAAGTAACTTCACCACAAGATTCATGAGGAGCGATGAGTCTAGATTTCAGAGACAAAATCAAGTGGGTTTTGGTGAAGAAGACAGAAGAGCAGTCTAAACATTGTGGAGAAGCAATAGAGAGCCCAGTAGAATATTTTATGTTCACTAAAGATTTTAATAGGTCTCACCATCACAACTTTCCTACGAACAGACTGGCGTAATGACACACCAGCCTCTGCATGACCCAGGGGGTAAGCCTGGAACACTGCACCCCATTAGATATACTGGGCTGTGATACTTTGAAGAGACAAGAAAATGAGTTTTCTAGTTATTTATGTAAGCAATTCAGAAAGCACATCCACCAGTTTCTCTTCTCAGAGAGATTTTATTTTTGTGGGGATTTTTCAAGGACAAAGGATTCAACTTCAAAACTTTAACAAGGAAAAGAAAAAAAAATGAAACCTCTACACTGTTTTAGCAACAAGCAATGCTGCACTAATTGCTATCATTGGCAACTTCTTGGTGTCCCTAGCACAAAGCAGGGCCCAGGTCAAACATGCGTGACCACAGCACTGACTGCTTGCTCCCACTTCCACAGCACTCTTGATGGATGCTGTGTTGCTGGGGCAGCATGGCATCCTCTTCTGGGCATCCAGAGCCCCTGCCTTCACAGATAAACTCCTGCTGCAATAAGGAGACAATAATGAGATTCAAGAATAGTGGACTTGTGTTTCCTTCAGGCAAATTAAAATTAATGGGAGGATTCAAGTTCACAGAAACGTTTGAAATGGAAGGTAGCAGGGAAAACAACTGATAAAATACATCCTCAGAGCCTTGAAGGGTGCAGTGTATATACTCTCCCCTCAAAGATGTTGTACATCAGACAGGGCTCTCTGAACACTTGCCCTCAGGAGTTCTGGGTGACAGCCCACTACAAGGTACATGCACAGCAGCCAACTGAGCCTGACTCCACACACCCAGTGTTGGGGAGGGATGTCAGGGGCACCCTAGCCAGCCTCACAGACACAGCAGGTACACCTGATCCCTCTGCCTTTCAGGGAGTAATCCAGCACTCTCCAAGACTAAGGGGGCTTAGCTTAAAGAACAGGCACACAGTCATCAGAGCAGAGCCAGGAGCACTCTTTGCAGCACCTGCATGAGCAGGGACCCAGCTCTGCCCAGAGGGGTGAAACCACAGCTGCCCATCAAGCACAGGCACAGCCATTTGCCCATCGGCCAGAGCGGACCCTAGAACGGCCTGCCAAACCCTGCAGTGCCTTCTCTGCCTCTTCCCAGAGTGCAGGAGACCCAAAGCAGGACCACAAGGCTCCTCTGCATCTTCCCTTGCTTCCCAGTTCCCTGCACTGTAATTATTGCCAGCCATGTTAGACAGATAAGTGACAGGGGCAGTGAGAGCAGCAGCGAGGTGCTGGCCTTGCTGCCTGTAATGGTGGGGTCCTTCCCCAGTGCCACAGAGGTTGGCCATTAGGGGCCTCACCTGCCACCAAGCCAGAAATCACAGATTCACAGACTTAAACATTTATAAAAGACACCATAAACAACTCCATTTCTCTGGTGACAGGAAGGATGTACTTGATAGGTTGCTGGAGTGTCTGAACTAATGATGGGGACAGCAAGGAAACGAGGAGGTGCACACTGACTTGAAAGAGAGACCAAGAGCATCTGAAAAGGTTATGTGTAGGGGAAAAAACCTCACAGTTTTATCAGTATTTCTCTAGAAAACACAAATGATAAAATCAGCATCACATTCTCAGCAGCACTGTGTGTTACTACCAAAACCATCCTGTTAAATACAATTAAAGTGTTGCTGTACTGAGCTATTCCTGCACCCAAGCCAAGAATAACACAGTTGTTTGCTGAAGAGCAGACAAAGAAAGCATGAATCTGAGAAAGAGTTACTAAAGCTAACAGAGAGGTTTCCAAAAGGCTACTGGACAGGGTAAATAAAAGAGAACTGAAAAAAAAAAAAAAAAAGGGCAGAAAAAAAGGGAGGTAGACCTGACTTCCCCTTCTCAGTATTTCCAAGGAATACCACTGGAAAGTTTTGACAATTACAAAGCACATTAGCTAATCATGAAAATCCATCAAGTATGTCATAAGTGACAAGGGAAGAGTACTTGACTGCTAAAATTGGATGCGCCACAAAACCTCCTGACAATCACTTACATAAATCAGAGGAACATATCCATCACTTGACACAGAAGGTGTTTCCAGAGAGTAATATTTTTATGCCAAGAACAAGAAAGTTTGTATACCTCTTTTGGAATCACACCATATTTTGATCATTACCACATCAAAGCATTTCAGTGAGGGGAAAAAAAAAAAAAAAGGTTTATGCTTTTGTGGTCTAAAACTCAAATATTTGTAACTGAGGCAGAGGACCTTCCTATCCACACCAAGGCAGCATGAGCAAGGCAAAGCCACATGCCATCAATGCCGACTGCCGCTTGCATGTGAGTAATGAGGAATGACAGCAAACACACATGAGCACTTTACACAGCGACACTTCGATCCAGGAAGTAGCACCAGATTACAGATGTTAATCCTAAATGCTTTACAACATTACTGGAACAAAAGAAACAAGGCAGAAGGTTTATTGCATTTTGCTTCAAGGACCTACATGTGGCATTATACCACATCAAAAGGTAACAGCACTTAAGTGAGTGCAAATGTAATTCTTTTGTTTTCAAATCTTACCTTCTGGTTTTGCATGCGAACTAGAAATGTCCTAGTTCATTTTGTAGTTGTTTTTCAGGCTTGTTTCTTCCCCTCCCCCCGCCCCTGCCATCCCAGCTATTCCAAATACAAATTGGTAATGTTAATATAAAATTTCACTTCTTACTACAAATACAAACCCAAGTTAAGAACTTGCTATCTACTTGAAGTGCTGTTTGGTTTCTCATTAAAGGAAACCCGGCTCACCTCCTGTGAACCTCCTGCTCTTCAGAGCTGATCCCAGTCAACAGCCAGAACTGCTCTGCTCTTTAGAGATTTGGTTGCATCCACCCCACACTGGGACTCTCTGCATGCTTCCCATTAGAGCAACAAACTGGCTTCCTTTTCCATAAATCCTAGTGCAGAGCAGGAAACAGCACATGGACTAACACAGCTTAGGAGTTTACCAGCTTTGACAATTCATCTTTGCACCACTGGTTTCTCTTTGGCAAGGGGCAGCACAGAAGACATAGTAAGTAGTTCTGTATATAACTGAGCAGAAGGATGTAAAGAGCAGCAATAAAATAAATATTTCTTGATACATTGTTTCAAGAAGAAATAACCTGCCATCCACAGCTTATTTCCTTCCTTCTGCAATTTTCTTTTTTGTTTTAATTCTGAGTCTTGACAGTAGCTCTCAATATCCCACCATGAATTTTAAATAACAGTATGCATTGTCAACATCCTATGGAGTTTGAAGACGTCAATGATAGCTTAAAATATAGCCCACTTGTTCTCTTCTCTACCATTCCTGAAATGCTGTCAAGGGATATATTTATTGATAATTAAATATCTATGTATATCAAAAAATACTCCTCAGCTCAGTAAAATGCATACACTCCAGCAGCACAATTAGTCTGAGATGACATTCTAGATTTTCTAGCTAACAAGGTCAAGAGAGAAAAGATAGGAAATCACACCTATTCAACTGCAGTCTTTACTGGCATGTCTGTGAATGTTTGCTGTATTTCTTTTTTGAATTTAAAACTTGTCTTACTAGCAAAAGGAGAAAAAGATTGATTTTATAGTCCATGCACTAAAAAATAGTATGTTGAAAAACAGATTCTAGAACAATATTCCACGTGCCCCAGCAATTGCACAGCAGCTCTCCTCATCTTCACACAAAAATTTCTGCACAGTTGCCAACTACTTAAAAATGAAATAAAATTACATTACCCCAAGAGAAGTAAGGTATCTCCATACAATATCATGGACAAATTACCTTGGTTACCAGAGCCACAGAGAGGTGGATACCTGAAAAACAACTTATCTTCAATTATTTTACAACAATATTTGCGACCAAATGTGCTAAGCTAAATTACTGTCTGTGCACCTATGAGTATGTGGAAGCACAGTAAACTGCTAAAACTCTTCAACAACAACAGCACTGCTTACGGCCACACAAAGCAAACAAAGAAGTCACTGATATTTGTACTTTACTCTGTTTATGTGACATTATTCCACAAAAGTAACTCTGAAATCCCAGTTCTTCAGATGACCTGCAGGGTATGCAATATAATACAGCTCAGTAATTTTGCTCTTTACCTCTCCACAGAAAGGAATTACTTTTCTCTGCACATGCTGTGATTTATAGCGCTCTGTTTTGTTTGTGCTCATAGATTCCTATTAAGGCCATTAAATCATATAGCCACTGATGGATTTCAATTAGCACTGGAAACACACAAAAAAGCTTTGTTAAAAATAAAGTTAACTAACAAAAGACATTTTCAAATCCAAGTTTTCTCATCCAACAAAACAAATAACCTGATGAAACAAAATACAATGGGAAAGTAGTAGCAACCTTAACCGTGGAGAAACACCCCATCAGTTCATAATGAGCACGGGACTGTCATTTACCCTGAAGCTCAGAAGAAGGCATTGTCCATCCTCTCTGACAGCTCTTTGTTACTACCCCCATGATTGTTTGCAAGCATATTCAATCCAATTAACAGTTTTTAGTAACAAGTATCTGGCCTTTGCTAGGAAATGTAACGAACTCTCTGGAGAGAAATCAGAAAACCTCTCACCAAATTCCCTTTCATTGCACAAGGAGTCCAACTCCTTCCCACCCCCAATCCCAGAGGATGGATTTTGTCACGGTCACTTCACGCAGGGCTGAACCCTCAGAAAGCGCAAAGAGACTCAAATGGATGGCCTAGAAAAATGCTAAATATTTCAAACAATATATACAGCACAGTTTAAGTATAAATTCAAATTCATCAAAGCCTAAGGGGTGACAAGAATTCTAAACTCTGGCATTTGACACCACTGGAATCAGACAAACAAATGAGCCAAAAAGCAAAGAAGTCGTTACGCATTTCTACTTAACAATCTACCTGTAATCTACTGTCAATACTACAAAATTTGGTGGTTCATCAAAATCCACCTTTAAGGTAACAAGAGAAAATAAAGAATTAAGGTTAAATTAATGACCACAAAAACAAACTAAGAGGCATGAGACAACCTTTATTACTGTGTTTGCTTTCTAGAATGCGTAGAACAAGACAAATTGCTTCCCAGCATCTCCAAACCGATTATCTCATGGTTTAACACCTTTACTGTACAAATGTCTGCCTAGTGATTACAACAGACTAATCTTTTGCAACAAGACAGAAAATAGATTTTTTCCTTTAAAAAGCCTCTAAAGTATCTATAGTCAAAATCATGAGATGGAGAAAAAAAACAACAAAAAAAAGAATAGTTTTTTGTTTCCCATTTTCTTTCCTAAAAGAGCTGAAAATAATTTCTAAAATATTTTATTTTAAAAACCTTGCATCGGTTGTCTTGGTCTAAAACCACATAATATGCTTTTAATCAGGACAAGAAAAATTCTTTGTGTTTTTAAGAATAATAGATAGATTTAAATAGTAAGATATGCACAAAAGGAACTATCAAACATTTGCACTGACAGCAAAGTACCAACCCTATAAATCCCAACCTCTGGGCACAGCACTTTTCCTCTTTTGCAGCTCTGGAAGGAATGGCTATTTTAAGCAATGGATCCCAAATTAGACAATACTAGTCCTCAGAGATATAACATGAACATCTTTAATAGCATGATCATTAATAGCAGGTTACTTTTTGAACAGCCAGCAGTGGGAGGAAGGAACTTTGTGGACTGCCAAGGAATTAAATTTGCCTGTTGGCAAGAATGCATCACTATTTGTGGAGTAAAAAATGAATGAGAGAATGTAGCCAGACCATAGCCCCTGGTCCTCAGCTTAGACCTACGTAATGAGTCTAAGTTTTCTTTCTCCATCTAATCTGATAAAGCCATGGCCAGTTTAAACCTCAGGGAAAAAGAGTAAGTTCCAGAATAATGCAGATAAATTTTTAACTATAGGTAGAGTCAGACACTGGTGATCCAGCAATTTATAATTAGTGGTGAAGTTATGAAGAAGGAAAAACCATATATTTGTGCTAAAGTAGCCATGGGGAACTTTTACAGAACAAGGTCCGTATTTTCCCATATAAAAGGGAAAGCAAAACAATAAGCATTTTAATTGGAATCATCCTTATTAATTAAATATCCAGACTCTCTCTGACTGAAAACAACAACCCACATTCCAATCACAAACAGTTGCAAACTTGTGAATATCTTAATTTCTAGTTTTCTACACCAGACTTCTGGCATTTACTGGAAGTAACACAGGTTTCTACAAAGAGAACTGGCAGGCATCACATTGCCTGGTAAAAATAAAACCAAGGATCAAGAAAGAACAATATTTTTGTTCAGAACGACCACCTTTTTGCAGGGAGATGGCCATGCCTTCTTTTGTAAGCGTGCACTTCAACAAATCCCTGTACAGTTCAAGTAAACCAAATTACCTAAGCAGACCACAAACTACAGGAAACAAGGGAAAGCTTGGGAAGTGTGTCTGCCTTTCCATTGGTGCCTAGGACCATACTAGGTTTATTACTACAAAAATGTTCTACATAGAACATATTTTGACTCAGTGTCTACGAATACAACTCTTCTCTTTCCGGGTACTTTAATAACTTTTTAGAATCAGTTAGAAAACCAGTTCTGATGGCAGCTTTTTGGAGAGAAAAGGAACCAGGCAAAACATTGTCAACTGGCAGGTAGGCTCCTGCATCTCCCTCCTACTTCCTTCCACCAATTTAGCACTTCCTTATTAGCAGATGGAAAGACAACAAAGATTTATTTGCTCAAAAACACCTCTCTAGTCAGCCGCAGACAGCTGCCCTCTATCTCAGGAAGCAAGCCCTATTCTGACAGGCACATCAAATGCATTTGTTAATATATATTTGGGCATGTTGATACCTGCTGCCTGTCTCATCCCCAAGTGGAACCTCTTCCCACACCACATGATGTGAAATTTTCACATATACTCACATATGTACACATCTTTGATCCATCTAAGCTCAAGACACAACTCCCCTCCATTATTCTTACCCTGACATTTGACAACTGCAGGAGAGAGACCAGCCATTTCAAAGCAAGATGAATCTCAAACAAGTGAACAACACTACAGGAAAAAGAAAGACACACTTCCAAATAAGCCAAACAACTTGATCAGACATGTGCCCAGACTACTGTAATTTCAGGGAAGCAAAAGATTTTAATTGTGCAATTTGGCGTGGCTCACTCCAGCCCACCTTCTCCATCTTTTTCCACAAGCTGTAGCTTTCAATTGAGGCAGATTACAGCTAACAAAGTCATACAATTTAGCTGATCCAATAAAATGATCCAGACGGGAAAGATCCTTCCTCAACTGCCTTGTTATCTTGATTAGATAATTGAGTTTCTAAAGTTATTTCGTGCTGCTAGGAAGCAGGCACATACACATTGACTCACTGAATGACTCTGGGCAAAGTTCAGCTATCTCCTTGCACCTGCACCCAGTTTAGCATGACTGTTCCTTGTTCCTTCACTACTTGCCACATCAGCTCCTTGAGATTCTGCAAAATCCCAAAGTGGGGCAAAACTCTGTCTAACATGATCTCTTAATAAAATTGATCTTTGAGAAGGTCGCCTTTAGCCTTCTCTGGAGTCTTTTGTTTCAGCCCCCATACTATTCATGCCAAATAAAAGAGGCTACGCATACTAACTTAGCCAAGAAGGGAAAAAAGTCCAGATGGTTTAGTAGGGAGTTTGACACGATTACAAGAAGTTTCCAAAAATTAGTAACTTTCACGGACTAAGCTGTGTCCTACATTAGCAGAATGTGTTTTCCATTATCTCCTTTGGTCTTCTGAAACCTCCCAAAAGCTCAACATTTCAGATGGTAATTATGTCTGTTAATTCTTGCTACATTCTTCACAGAAAACGCTACTTTTCCTTCACAACAGACGTTTCAGAGATCTCCTTCTGTTCATTTTCTGAGAAGCTCCACACGTTCTAGATGTGCGTCTCTAAGAAAAGCTCTACTGTAAACACAGGAAGACGTTACCAGCCTAGGCAAGAGGAAGGTAGCCAAGATTGCCTCAAAATAAGACACAATTACAATTATAAGCCACTGAGCTTATACATTAAACACATCCAGAGCTTATACATTAAAATAATCTGATGAGAGACAAAGGTGTAAAGTTCTTGACCTTGATTCAGGATCCATAGCTGGAGTGAGATATTTAGGATAGGTCTCCTGACACATCACTTCAGACACCTGAAAGCCAGGCACTGTAAGTGAGCCCTACAGACTCTCTGAGTCAAAAAAAAAGAGATGGGTTTCCTCAAAACCCAGTGCATTCCACCTGTCCATGTCCACAGTGGCATGGATGTAAATCATGTAGATACCAACTTGAGGACGGCAACATGAGCCTCTGGAGCTGCTCTCTTTTCACTGTGTAGAAAAGGAGGTTGGTTGCCCATCCTGGATGAGGTACTAAGGTTTCAGAAGACTAATTTAGAGCACGACAAACTCCTCTTTAACAGCAGGTACTTTATACATCTCAGAGATGTTGTATACTTACATACAGATCTCACTCAGCCCATCTTGTAAGAGGCTACTGGAAGACATTACTGATGGAAGTAGCACTCACCAGAGCACCTTACTCTTGTGACGTGCCAGTGGCATGCAATCACCACTCACCCAGGCCATCAGTCAGATGCTGCAGCTTTAAGATTACTTTATATACCAGAACTGGCATAGATGAGCATGTCCTATAATTGTCTGTACAGCTCACTGACCTGTTCAGCACATCTGAAAGCAGAGACTGTAGAAGCAAAACAGAAGCTGATCCAGTGACAGAAGTATAGCAGCAGGAAACAAATACTGAAAGCTGCTTCTTTTACAAGCAGAGAGATACCTCCCAAAGGAAATAACTCACTTTCTTCTTCCCGGCACAAAAATGATGTGGCAGTCATGAATGAGTAAAAAGGAGAGGAAACAACACAAAAGGAACTGAAAGCAGTCTAAAGCCCATTGTGCAAACCACGGACTTTTGACCTGAGACCATGGTCTTGGAGAACTGCTGCCATTGAGTTAACTAAGCTAAAACAACCTGCTGTACCCAGGCCACAAGGTAACACCTCACAATAAACGGCTGTGGAGTTTTTATGAAACAAGGTTAGCTTCACACACCATGCATGCAAAATCCAACATGCAACACCCAGTCCTCAACAGAACAGCACTACGACAGCCTGAATTTACTCAGAACACAATCACTCATTTTATTTATCAGTTCAGAGCATGCAAATCTCAAGGCATTTTGCAAACAGACTACAACAATAATTTATGACCCACAATGATGGTTTAATATACGTTCAAAAGCTGGATACCAGCATCCTCCCAAGTGGAACTGAAATATATCAGGCCCTTACACAAACACTGAAGCAGTATTATTAATCCAGAAATCCTGGCATAACTACTGCAGTCATTCAAACAAACAAACAACAACAACCCAGTCTTGGCACAAAACAGATCAAAACTAAAGTTTAGAAGAAAAACAATATATAAATACCACCAAATGGGGAAATTCAGAAGGCTGTTCCAAAGTTAAGGCTATGTGGGCCTAGATAACACTGGGTCTATTCTGTGTTCCAAGATGTTGTCATTACTATTCCAGCATTTCAATTTTTGGACCTACAAATAAGGACTAGGCTTAAGAATGTCTTCTATCCAATAATGTCAACACTTTCTGTTCTTGGGAAGACAGGTTCTGCAGACAACCTGCCAGACCATGTTAAGGTTTGTGAACACAGGTGCCAACAGGTAGGACCTGAAATTTAGCTCAGTAGACAAGGAGCACAGAACTGCCAGAGCACCACAAGGAGCTTGAGGGAAAGGGTCGCTGCTGGCCACAACAGTGGATCACTGCTGCCTCAATGCAGGACTCAGTGCAATTACCAGAATGGTTTTCAAACTGACTCTGCAAGAGATGGAAATGAAGGTAAAAGCCACTGTTTTGGATGAGAAAAGAAGCTGTGCAGTGGAAAAAGGATAAACCAATATAAAGATGCTGATTTTGCAATGCTGAAGTATGTCTGTTACTCTGAGCACCTTCATTACAAAGGAAAACAGTGAAGGGAGAGCTGCAGAAGAAACAACATACATAAAGACTCCCCACATGTGCCAGAGCCTTTCTGAACACATCCTTACAATCACCCTGGGTGTTCAGACACGCATGTGAAACTGCTAGAGTGGTCAGGGTGAAAAAGGACATCCTTCTCACCCACTGCCAGGTGGTTTTGACAACTTTCATATTCAAATTTCCACATGGTAGAAGTCTTCAGCTTACAAGCTTCCCTTCACATCGTCAGGGAAAACAAGCTTTTGTTCACTAACACCCAAGTCACAACTCAACCACAAAGTATGACTAGAGCAAAACCATGCCCTGAGTACACAGCCCACACTGCACAGTCTCAAATCAATGTCGTCCTTCAGAGCTGGCCCTGCTGCAGAGCCACCAGATCCTCAGAGGGGGGACCAGTCTTTCATGCCACTCCATGCTTTGCCTTCTGAATGGCTTCTTGTCTGTACAACCCAGCCAGCAGACAATTCCTCTGGGACACTCACAGGCAAAAACGCTGCATGACTTTATCAACTGTCTTATCAGAGAGATGGAGGGGTGAGAGGATAGGAAGCATTGCAGAGAATTTAATAAGAAAATAAACACACAGGGGCAAAGTCAACTGCCTCTGGCAACATTGTTTTTGCCTTTCAGGTGTTAATTTCAAAAAAACAGATGTACTAGACATATCAAGATAAACAGACACAGAAGAGAGAGGAAATGGTAAAATAAACATCTAAACAGAGGAGTTTTGGAAAAGGAATTAACTCTAACATGTTGATTTCCTAATACAAATGTAAATTTTACTTGAAATTTGTTTTATTTTCTTTTCATTTTTCCAACACATATACATTGCAATCAAGTTGTTGCTGTTGGGCTTACTCAGCTATGAACACTACACTACTGCTATCAGTAAGATCAATCATGCACTAAATTGCTACTGAAAACATACTCTCTCTTCTGGCTTTATCTGTCCACATGGCTAAGCTGCTATTTTCTACTGTACATTTTTTATGTAGGGAGTAACTGCATTTTGAAGTTGCCTACAACTTAACCACTGATTTCAGAACAAGGCTCAACACGAAATATTTTTTTCCTATACTGTGGTGATACCAAAAGCTGTGGCCAATATGAACACACAGGTTGTGGTCACATTTTGTTTGGGACCATACTGGTTAACCAAGGAATTAACAGGCTCTTAAATGGAACTACATTATTTTTGTTAGTCTTCACTGACCCACAATATTCTCTTTCTTCTCTTCAGAACAGGCAGATTTCCACTACTTCTCTCACTTAGAAACTAATTAAATAATGTTTACACTTTAAAAAAATGTATGCACAAAAAATAGCTACTAACAGTCTAGCACCACCACTTGAAAATTAAAACATACTTAAATAGAAGGTTCACGAAGCCTCTGCTTGACTTTGATTTATCAGCAGCTAAAATTCCAGGAGGTACCTTGGCACCCTTTAAAGGTGTCCAGCTTGTTAAGCAGAGATGCATGAAGGGAATATGAGGCAGTAGGGTCAAGGATAACCCTGTGGCAGGTGCTTCTGATGCTACAAATATTGTTGGACCCAATGACTACCTTAAAGATATCTACAACAGAGAATTATTTTTCTAGCAATTGTTTGGAGGTTTGGGTTTGTAGCTTTTTCCCAACAGACTGACTACAGTTCACTGCTTCTTTTGGAGATTTAAAGTAGGCCTGGAAGGCTGGGGGGTAGGGAAGCAGAACTGGGGTTTGCAGGTAATTTTTACATTAAGAAAATACAGGGAATCTGTTTTTGCCCAGTGGGATACTGAAATGTGAGTCTGAAATTTTGATTTAACTGAAGGCTTTGAGATGTTCCATTTGGGCTTGTTCCTTGTGAAAATGCATTAGATGCTGAATTTAAATCTGCTTTATAAAAATTTAACACACTCTCATTCAATTGTTTCCATCCTCTCACATTTTACAATCGTGGTAATAAGTTCAGCCCACCAGCACGTGCCTGCCCATTTCTAACACGTTCTCCACTACATCTCATGACACTGTCAGCAATATCATAGCAATTCTGCAGCTTATAGAAAACTCTGCATACCACAAAAGGAGGAAACGAAGATGGCAACATTATACTGAGAACTGAGAAAGCAAGCACGCACTGCTAACCATCACTTAAGGTTTGGCTCAGCACAGGGTTAGCAAATCTAGGGTTTGTAACACCAAGCAACACAGGACTTCATTTTCTGTGGTCTTGAAGACTCACAATTCAGAAAGTAAAATCTCTGTACCTCTTCTAATTCTCCAGCTCTTTGATAGGCTTATTCTAACACCGACCTAGCTCTTGTAGGTTGGGTTTGGTAGCATGAAATACATTAATCCTCGCCCCCCGACAGAGGAAGCAATACAAAGAGAGTAGGTTTGGGATGGTTCACAGGGTTCTATAACCCTGAGGACACCAGTTAACCTTCCCATGCTTCATTCACCACCTGCAAAGCTGGGATAATGCTTAGACACTCCAAAAGCCTGCTACAAGGCTTAATGAACCAGCATTTGGGCCTTGGCTCAAACATACTGAACTGACCAATACAGTTACTGAATTTCTCTGAAGCTGGGGGTGAAAAAGGGAGGTATTTTACACTGTGTAAGGTCTCTGAGAGCACTGTTGTTGATTGCAGCAACTTGTCTGCCAAGGGAGGGTGAAAGTATCTCAGTCAGGACATATACAAGTGAGCAGGACCACTTGTCACGCTCAGCCCTCGGGCCTCAAGCCTCTGCAGGGACCTGCACCTGCATCTCACCCGGGGGTCACCCAAGGCCCTCAGCTCTACTCTGAACAGTTTCCAGAGGACAAACTGTACTGTTTTCTCTTCACAAAAAGAAATTACAAGGGCACAAACTGAGACATCTAAATTGACAAAAATTCTCCAGCACAGCTGGGATTTGAACCCACTTCCAGTCGAGGGCCTTATCTGTTAGGCAAAGCTATCCAAGAAGATAAGCTCTGTTTCCATGTCCATGCTAAAAAAGATCTTTTATGTGGGGTTTTTTTCCACAATGATCTAATTCTTTCTCATTACGGTTTTTCTTGGAAACAAACATGTATTTTCAGAGTTTCCTCTGAATTCTAGGGTTTTTTGGGAGTAATCTCTCCTAAAATTAAAGAAATTTTTAGTGTTTACTCAATTCTACGTAGATCTCTCGGCTAAATGCAGAATGAAAGGCAAATGGAGTTTAATAACCATGATACTGAATAACCTTGATTTATGGATCCCAGCACCACTCTGCACAGATCTGACCGAGGAGCAGAGAAATCTTGGCCTTGTGGTTAGGCAAGGTGGCTGCTGAACAAGAAGCACGTCAGTGTGGTTTTCAGGCTTTCCAAGGTACATTCTTACTTTTTTCTCCTGCTGAGGAAATACTTCCTAAACTTCTCAAGTGAATGAACTGCATGCTATCTTTTGGGCATCAGTCAGTATTCTCATGTTTCTTTTGGTAAAGAGTGCATTCATGTATGTGCTGATGTCCATATTTTGGGGAGAAAATTATGATGTACTGCACCAGAAGAAAAAATTTATCAGAAAAAAAACTACCAAAAACAACTGTTCTGTCAACTGGCTTACATTTACAAAATTGTCTGTCTGGGCAATGTAAAGACCTGGTCATACTGCATGAGACACCTTACCTGAATGATAGAACCAGATGTAAAATCTCAGGCAGTTTCCCACAAGAAAACCTTTTATGAACATGGCCATACAGAGGATGAGTATACATTCTGTTTGACTCAGAACAGCATACTTATGCTTACCTACCAGGAGACCTTTTTTGGTTGCACAGAAGCTTCATCTCTATTTGAATGACCCTGTGATCTTAATACTGCAAGGGTTCAGTGCTGCAAAAGTTCTCTGCTACCACCCTGCGAGAGTTCTGCTCTATCACTGCTGCAAGGGCTCTTTGTTATCCCTTCTCTCACCAGAACTGCCGTTGGCCCCAGCTGCATCACCACTGTAAGGTCAAAAGGTATCAGGGGTGAGCATCAAGAAAGAAACAAGCTTAAAGTGTTTTTAAGAACCAAATGTGCTACACAAGAAAGGCCTCAGTCCGTAATTACTGCATATGGCAAAGAAGTCTGTAGCAAAACCAACAATTAACTTTGCAAGATCAGTACCCAGAGAAAATGAAAAGCCAGTTGCCTGTGAATATACAGCTCCCAAACTGTATCTTTAGGTTTACAGAGCAGGACAGGTGGTATTCAATCCCTACCAAGCTCATCTGCTAAGTCACAGCAGAAAATACTAATATTCTTGACTGTTCTACCTCTTCATAAGTAATCACAACAAGAACACAGTATGTTCACAAGTGGATGGAGAAATTAGAAACGGCCTATGGCAAAGTTTTGTTCACATTGCAGTATCTGCGTAAAGTACATCTTGGAGCATTGCTCATTTTGTGCCAGAAGGCATAGATCACATCCCTCTCATGCATCATTCAAGTTTACTTCTTTTTGGAACCACTAAGAGTTACAAATCCAGTCATAAAATTCAGTGAGAAACAGTCAACTATCTTCCTTTCTTTTTAAAATATATTAAAATTAGAATGCAATAAAAGTCTAATTTCACTGTGTCAAGAGTACTACTCAAAATCAAGTGCTAAATTATTACTCACTTTCAATTCATCACTGTTTTACAGAATTTACATACATCAAATCCCAATAAAAACAACTTCACAAGGGTTGTAAACAAGGAGAGAAGTGAGAGCTGAACAAGACTATGTAATAAGAATGGCCATGCAAGCCAAGCTTCTACCCTTTTTCAGGCTGTAAACCTGTGTACTTCACACCCAAACTGAAAAGCAGGAAGTAAATATAATAAATTTCTTCAGTTGCAACGAACTGCAGAAACAAATGTTTTCCATTCTGTAAGCTTTAAGTTCTTTCAAAATTATTTTTACTCTTATGCCCCTAAATAGCTAGGAAGCCAAAATTTATTTTAGCATACACTTCTCTGCTTGTCTTGGAGGTGGAGCAAAGAAACAAGGGATTGGAGAGATGCATTTAAACCCTAAAATAATCCTTTCAAATGACATTTTGCCAGGACATTCCCTTCAATGTAACACAAAGGAATTAATGCAAATAGACTATCCCTATAAAGAGAATCGAGACATTCCCATTTTCTTTTTGGCCCAAAAACCTTTTACCAGAACCACTGCAAAATAGTTTTTATTCAGGAACATGAGCAATACACCAGACTCTTTTCTTGTTTCAGAGATACTGAAACCCTTATTGCTCTAATCCTCCCACAAGCATCACACCACTCTCAGCCTGTTAAAACCCCAACCAGGGCCAGCACACAGGCTGGCCTGCTCCCTCCTCCCACCCCACTGCCTCTGTTCACAGCCATCTCTTCTCTCACATCCTAGGTTTTCCTCAAAATTAAACTCTCATGAGTGGTTTCAAAGCATCCTGCAGACCCTTTTGAAGTAGATGAGCAACTAAAGCCTTTGTCCCAACATGGAGGCAAGAGCAGACACGTGCCTGGAGTGGCTGTGACCTCCACAGGCCCGGTATGGCGCCAAGGCCCTCGAGAGCTGTCCTGCCCTGGCAGAGGCCTGTGCACACAGCGAGCTGCAGGCTCCAAGCCAGCTCTGCTGAGCAAACCCCAGCTCAGCACCAACTGCTCAAACACCACATCACATCGCTGTCCCAGCTTGGGGGACCTTCCTGTCCCAGGGGTTCCTCTTTTGTCACAGGGGAAAATGAAGGGCAATGAGTACAAGTTACTTTTGGGGAGATTTCAACTGATCACAAAGACAAAAAATTTTCACATTGAGAACAACCAGTCATTGGAATAATTGCCCCAGCTAAGTGGAGGATTCTCCAGCATTTGGATATGTTTAGGATTTGGACGGACAGGGTGTTGGGAATATTGTCTAGACCACATATTTACCAAGAAAGGCTGAACCAGATGATACTTGAGATCCCTTCCAGCTTCTACTCTATGATTCCTACAGCACACAGGCCGTGTGTTGATTTGTTCATGGGGTGCACAAAGCCAGCCTGTGGGATGCCAGCTGAAGATGGATTGTTTTTTCTTGATTTAGCACAGAGGCCTGGCGAAAAAGGCAAAGGTTACTGAAAGGCAAGTGGCTGACACCTCTGCTCCTTGTGATGTTCCCAGGGAGGAAACTGTCACGAAAACAGGGCTCACCATGAAACCAAGATGCTACTTCAATTCACCTATGAAGTATTTTGACAGATACGTGAGATTTAAGTGGGACCTAGGTCTCACACAACACAGAGGAAATTCAGCTTCCTACAGATTAAGACCTTTATTGGATGTTTCTCTGCATGGCCTGAAAGCATTGCTCTCCAAAATGAAGACTTCTATATGACAGAATTCAGCTATTGAACAATATACCGTGGCTCACCCTTAAGGCTCTGTAATATTATATCCATTAAATGGTACATTTTTGAAGCAGCCTATGGAGTTATGAGAAGTTACAACTTTCTCCATGTCTGTCAGTGAGATGCTTTCCAGTACCTGTGGCCCAATGCAGAAGTGCAGCACTGTGGACCACTACAACATTCTTGTATCATCCTTTTCATCAGGTTTCACAATCCAGAAGGACCTTATGAAGGAGAAACTAAGAAAAGAGCATCCTCATTCCTGCCTCCTCCCATGTCCTTTATAAAATTTAATTTTATTTTGCTGTCCCTTTTTCAAAAATTATTCTTATTTACTTGCATATTTAGATGCTGCAATCCTGCTCTGCAGAGCTCAGAGCTGGCTCACAGGCAGGCTACCAGCCATAGCTTGGAGGAATCAGAAAAACCTATGTCCACCACCCTTAGAAGGACAGTAAGTCATACAGAAATCAAGAGTGAAAATCACAACTCTATGAGAAATCTTCAAAGACGGAGCTTCACCCAACTTTTCTGCTTTCTTTTGTGTAAAAAGTAACTCTTGTACGCAAACAAATCATTGACAAAGCATACCCCTTATTTTAGCCACTACACTTATTTGCAATATTTGAAGTACTACAGAGGTAGAAGTAATAGACATTCTACTTCTTTAAAAATTCAAAGAAAGAATGGGCCAAATTGTGTTTTCAGCAGAAACCAGCAAATCAGAGTAATGTGGAATAAACTTCACTTTCTAATTTAGTGTATTCTGCTTTTATTGAAAACAAAATCTGTATGCTTATGTGGCAGATATGTGCAGTATTTGTACTGCCCATATGATGCAGAAGTTGAAGGCCCACTGAAGAAAAGTAAGTAGAAGGTGATTATTTGACTCACAGAGGTTTGGGGCTTACCAGTTCCACAGAAAGAAGAGGTGAGGAAGATGCTCCATTTCCTTCTTACCACTTGACAGTCCTAGTTGTTTAAGGACTTTTCAAGTTCTTGGGTGAAATGCAGCTGAAGGTCTCCAGACCAAAACCTTGCAGCTGCTGCACCAGCCTCTGAACATCTGGATCAGCCTCACCCGTCCCTCTTCAAACTATCCATCTGAATGAGGAGCACAGGACACTTGTAAAACACCAGCTTCCCAAGTCAGCTGTGTACACAAAAAGCTACCTTTCATAGAAAACGAGCTTTTCAGAAACACTTTCAGTATTGAAGTGTGGCAGTCACTTTATCTTTGCTAGGTCTGGTGCAGAACTGGTTTTACCTGAACACATGTTGGATTCAACAGTGTAAGGCAAAATTCTTCACTGAAGATGGAGGAGGGAAGTAGGACCAAAGGCTCTGTTCAGCAATCTGCATACAGGGGGCAAAGATGATTTAAAAGAAGAACTGGCTTGTGGACAGATCTCCTCCTCCTATCTCCAATCACCACAGTATAGATATCACCCACACCATTCAAACCCTACTAAACAAAGGCAGAAGCTAGGTAAGATGTAATTTCACAGGCCCTGCATTGTATTCCTCAGAGTGGACTGCATGTATCACTCATAACAGTAAGCAGTACACAACCACAGCCATCAGGTCTTTTTAGAAATCAGCTCTGCAAATCAAACATGCTCACAGAACCCATGACTTACAACAGATAGATGACCCCATTCTTAACTCTACAGACCATTTGCCACAAAAGCATTTAGTAGCAAGGGCACCATGACAGTTCCAAGGGAGAGGGCAAATGGGTGGTCATACATGCCCATGGGTGTGCTTGCTGAAAGGATAGGACAAACACACCCAGGGAAATTTTCAATGCCAAAAGAATGTAGAATGGTACCTCTGAACTTTGCCACAGTACAATATCCAAAACTAGTGAGAGAGAAGAAGGAAAGAAAAACAAAAAAAAACCTGTTCATTTTCCAGACAAACTGAGTATGCAGCTTTTCCACAGGTAGTGGAAATAACAACATTTGTTCTTCCATGAAAGCACCACCTCTGCTAAGACTTGTTTTAAGCATAAGTTTAAACTCATATTCATCTAAGCCAAGTACAAGTCATATCCTCTTCAAGTAACTACAGTCTGAACTAGGCATCTCACCTCTGCAGTGCTCATGGTAAAGCTTTAGGGCCTGAGTCATCTGACCTATTTTTAATGCCACATCAGGAGGGGAACAATTGCACCCTGGAGTGCACATTTCTCTCTAGCAACTACCACGCAAATCCAGACAACCCACCTTGCTCAAAACATCTGTAACATTTCATGTCTCTAGTTTATCTGGTCAGCAGATCTGATCATACTCAAGGCCATGCTTCCAGCCATGCTAAACCTTAACAGTCACCTGGGGTGGATACACCAGTGCCAGTGCTCAGAGGGGGCTGGCAGGATGGCTGAGCACAGAGAGGCTGCCAAAAGCATGAATGTGCCGCACACAATGCATGACTGTCCCAGCAGTACTCCAAGGCCCACACGCAGCATGGATTACCAAGAACATTACACTTTTGTGCATCTCCACACTGCAGACACTGAGAAGGGCTTGGCTGAGGCAGAAGATAAAACCTGTCCCTGCTTTGCTGGATTAGATAGATTCACTCACACACCAGTTACAGCTTCAAGTTCAAGAGAGAGATTTCCCTTTGCCTCTTCTTGAATGTTTCTTGTTAGAGGAGATTGAGGGAGTAGGACACCTGGGGATCAGAACCTAATGGATTCCAGCACAGACTGAGAGTCTCAAAATCAAATCCTGCTGTCACTGAAATGTTGCTAGGTATCTTTGTTATTCTTTCCAGTATCTGTCTTCTTGTTTTGATGCTGTCAGAAGGATCATGTTTCCTTAGACAGAGAATGCCCTGGGTGCTACTGTTACCATGCTCCCAGGAGCTCATGTGGCATTTCCAATGCCCAGGACATAATGGGGATTATTGCAGCACACAGCCCTGCCTGGGAACTTGCAGGGTGCAAGGACTAAACAGCAAAATATAAAAAAGCTATAGATAAATTGCTACAGTAATTAGATTATACAGTCGTCATGAAAGTCTTTAGTTGCAGCCTGCACTCATTGAAAGTAAAATCAAACAATTGCTTAAGAAAGATTTTTTTTTTTAGCACTGACATTGCACTATCAGCAACAGCACAAAGATAACTGGTGGCTGCACCTCTGATTCCTAAGGACTTGTCAGCTCTAGCTATTGATCCATGAAAACTAAATATATTTTTCTGGGAATTTCTGGCCAGGAATGTCCATACTGACCCAAAATATTGCAGGCATAATAGGTTGCTTCTGGACTGTAACATTGCTCTCAGTGTTCATCAGGTTCATGCCTCTAAACATATTACCCACCAGTCTCCCCCACTAAGTAGCAAACTGCTGGGATTTGATTCTCTTTGTTTGAGGGTACTTATTTGGAGGGGGTGATGGGCTACTAACATCAGGGTTTAACTCAAGTACACAAAAGCCAGGAAATTCACAGCCAGGGCTGAAAACGTGTGCTGACACAGCAGCATTATCTCCCACCATTAAGCCTTTTCTGGATCTTTTGGCACAACTGCCTGGGTTAAAGCCTGCGCGTCAACAGAGGTTTTTCAGACTTTGCTGCTAATTTGTTTGCTTTACTTAAGTTGCTAGCATCAGTCAGATATATTCCTCTTAACATTACATGAACACCTCATGAAGGCCAAGCACATATGCACACACATCCCACACTCAACACCTTTCCATTTGTGGTTTCACCTTCCTTCTGCCCAGGGCTGTGAATACAGCATGAACCAACTTGCAAAATCCCAGCTGTCCTTCCAGAGTGGACACAAAAGGGGATTAAGCAGCATTGAATAGTGCTGACAAACAGACCTGGGCAACCGTAGCATTTGGTATTTCAGAGTAGAGTCACATCCCAAGGATCCGGCTTTGGCTCCCCTCCCAAACCCAGGAAGGTGGGTGGGAGGAGGACCCTGGGGATTAGCCATGGCATAGCTCTCCTAAGGGGCAGAGATGCCAAAAATGGCACTTGGGGAACTGCTCTTGGCTCTTTTAGTCACCCTCACTGAATTCATTTAGTCACTCTTTTAACATGCGGGTGAGGATAGGAAGCTTTGGCAGCCTTTACTGGGAAGTGACTTCCCAGAAAGGGGATACTCTCCATTTCAATGGCAGAAGTGGGCCTGGGCTGGCTGCAGGTGGGCACGGTGATGGCCACTGCTTGCCCCTTTTCCCTGCTGTCCCAGTCCTTTTAGTCTCAAATCTAAAAATACCACAGGAGAAAAAACCAGCCCAAAGCAATAATAAGGTGAAGTTTTTCCCATTCCTGTTTGTGTGACTACGAGCTACACAACGGGGGATGGTTGAAAATGGATGAAATTGTAAAATTACCCCAGCAGGTGGGCCCACTCCTGCAGGAAAGCTGGCCTGGACACAAGCTGCTGGCAGCCATGGAAGAGTGTCAGGCTGCTCCCCACCCACACTGGCTTCACTGGTTTCCCACCACACCCAACATGTGCCCAGCACAGCCCCGCCGAGCCCCCGGGCCCAGCACACACAAAACATCCCACACACAGGACACCTGACCAGACCCACACATGGTTGGCCATGACCAGGACCCGCTGCCTCAGGAACACTGAAGCAGGCAAAGCCTCAGTCATGGAGGCTGGGAAAGGAAAGGGGACCCAGGTTGAAGTGAGGAGCCAGAGCAGGCTGCCTGGGTTAAGCAAGTGAAACACAGCAGCCCACAGCTCCTTTTCACACAATTTAAATGTTCTGCCAAGCAATGGCAACTCCACGGCAGGCAGCTCCTGCAGGGCTGAGATACGAAATACAGACACATTTTCTCCATCTACTTTTAAAATTCAGAATAAGATTTTAAGTCAAATTTAAGAAATTACTTACATGAAGCAAATGACCAAGAAAACCCATCTCATCAAGAAAAAAAAACTAGCTAATTTGGTCCTCTAAACGGGCATCTAGAAATGGCAAACTAATTTGAGACTTTATCTTGCTGCTTACAAGGCACTTGTTACAGATTTACCACTAAATTAAAAAATTAGGAGGTTACTTACACCAGCCCAAAATTTACCAGCTTAATACAAAGGACTTGCCAGAATGACTCAACATCAAATAAAAGAGCACAGTTGGATTTTACAGTTTTAAAGGCATGTAGTTAATATAATCTATAAATAACTGAAATAGTGTTTCTGAATGAAAGGGCCATTGTTCATTTTTATCATGGATATGAAGACAAGTGCTGTGGTGAAGGAGGGGAGACTTTCCAATGGAACATTATAGATTTATTTTATAAAAAAAAAAAACCCAACAATACAGAATGATACCTTCGGGCAGTAGTTTAAGGTATGCTTCAGTACAAAGGCAGGGTCTTTGACAATATGGATGTCAAAGAGATGAACCTAACCAACACACACCAGAAAGAGAAAGCAGACAGTAGTGACAGATAAATTTGAATTTTATTTGAATTCTAAAATCCTACAGAATTTATGTTACTATTAATATAATATAGCTGCTTAGAAGGATTTTTCTGATTAATATGAGCCATTTTGGACAATGACACTTCAGCAGATTCATTGTCACTTAGAGCCTAAACCTAAATCAGTCCTTAGTTTTAAACCCGATCAGTTCCCAGTTCTGGTTCACTGCACAACCACAGAAACATTTGTCTTATCACAGAGGAGGCAAAGGTACGTTTAGAGGCAGATGTGTTTCTTTTGATTGAAGTGATATCATTTGGATGGTAAAGCAACAGTAAAAATTCATCAAGGGGTTAAATTCCTCCCTGAAAATGCCGCTGCAATAGCTGTCAGGACCAGGCCATGTCTTGGGCCAAAGAGTCTTAACTAAACAAGCTTGCATCTTCACCCATTTATCCAACTGGAAACCAGTGGGTCTGTGCAGAACACACAGCACTGTCAACTGCTGAGAGCAGAGCTCCCTGGATTGACAGGGCTGGCAGGAAAGCAGGCGCCCACCCAATTAGTCTGCCCTGCAAGGCTGGCCAGCTGATGTTAGTTCTGTGGGGAAATCAACCCCTGGCTCCAAGCATACAAGAGATTAAAAACCTCAGGCTCAGAACATTAAATCTTCCTTGCAATTAACTGAAATAAACAGATGAACAACAGGGTGGATGAGGTTGCTTCAAAGTTGGTAGCCTTAAAGTCGTGTAATAAACAGGAAAACAAACAAAAAATAAAATTCAAAGCCATGCGACATCACCCTCCCCCCATACATGTTTTATTCCATTGATGACAGAGGACTCAGTCAGTCAAAATCTGCAAATTGGTAGGCAGTACATTCTGTGCTGTCTGTCAGTATTACACATCCTAAAGGGCTGAATAAATAATTGAAGAATAAATAATTGTGCCAGGGCTTTGTCTCATGGGCCATTTTTATAGATTGCTGTCTAATGATAGCACCATCTGCGATGCTTCGCATTAATATGGGATAAAATTACATAGTGCTTTGTTTGTTCTGACACTGTGATGTTATGATGTCTCTTAATATTATCTTGAATAAAAGGCTAGAGTGAAAATGGAAGTGTCCCAATTGCTTGTAAACGCTTATTTAGGGAAATCCAAGTTTAAGCAGAGACATTTTTCTCCCAGGGACAGGACAGGGAAGAATGGGGAAGCCTGGATGTTTTCAACGCATGTCTTATCAAGGTGATTAAAAAAAGAAGCTTGTTAGTAATGTTTTTGCTATGCATGTCCAATTCAGAGACTGCAGGTTAGCAGTCCTTTGCTGACAAGACAGCAGGCAGGCTCACCTCCAAAAAAACTACACCCCAGCCTCAGTTCCTTTCTCAGTGCAGAGAGGAAGGCAAAGAGATCAAGCACAGGTTCTCGCTCCCTAAACGCAAAAGAAGATTACTTACATCAGTTTAATCTGGCACGGACGCATACTATAGGTGATGGGGAGTACCTGCAAGGAGACAAAAGCTTTTTGCATGAGAAAGCAAGCAAGCTCAATAAAGCCACCACTTGCTTTCCAGTAACGTTTTACACTTCTTAACAATTCTTCATCCAAGAAACATTTTCTTATTTATTCTTGGAAAATAAAATCTGAAGCCACGATTAAATATTCACTGATAGTACTCCTTCTGCCTTCTGTGCAATTTTCCATGGCTGCAGGACACCAGGAGCATCTCCCTTCCTTCCTGAAAAGGTCTTGTGGACATCATCTCTCCCTCCTTTCTCAGCTAAAGGCACAGGGGCCCAGGCAGAGTGGCACCAAGTAGCCCCATCCCCTCACTCCTACATGTCTGCGATGGCTGCGATGAGCAGCTGCGGCTGATAGAATGGTAGGTGTGCAAGATAGAACAAATGCATTTGCTGCCTCAAAGCTATTACCTACCTGTGGAGCAATTGCGAAATTTTAAGTAGGTTTTGCAAAGCCCAGTCTCACTGTTGTCACAATCCAGCATCACTCCAGGGAGGCTGCAATGAGAAGTGCTTTGGCCTTTCAAGCCACAGCCCTCTGTTCCCATGTACTCCTCAGCACCTGCCTCCAGAACTCAACATTTCAATTTTCACATCCTGGAAAAGCAAACCCAGAAGAGATGTTGGGCACATGGTGCCCTGGCAGTTACGATACCCACAATGTCACAACTGTGGCCATAGGTTTCATGAACTAATTTGCAAAGCAGGAGATTTCAAACTCTCTATTGATCAAGTTTAGCTCAGTGTCAGAAGTACAGAGACTTGGAGACAGAGGAAACTTTGGAGAACAAAGCACTGTGGCTGCTCCAGTCAAAAAGATGAAGGTGAAGGAAAAACCCTCTTGCCCCCAAGCCTTCCTTGCAACATCAAATATTTTTCTAACCCTCAGTCCAGCCTCACACAAAGAGCTGGCATACAAATTAATCCAGGATGTGTGGTTATAACTTGGCTGTAACAAGTCACATCTAAATTAACAATTAGAAAGAGACCTACTGATACAACCCCCAGCAGGAAGATGTCTTCAACCAGCACAAAGCTTCTCTGAACAGACAACACAGGCAGCATTCTACCCCTGCTCTCACCAGCATGGCCCATGGCTGAGATAACTGCAGAACCACTCAATAGTTACAGCAGCATGGCCTTCAGTGTCTCTGAAAGCTCAGAAATCCAAATGTGTGACACAGGCTGCTAAAGCATACCGCCATAACACAGCAAGGGTGGAAACCTGCTTCTGCAAGAAGGATTTGCTGGGCCTTTCCAATAGATTTGGCCATTTACACATTAACCAGCACCAGCACATACGGATATCAATTCAACAGTGACCACAGCTCACATAATACAAACTCAAGAGCTTCACTCCCAAATCTGTATTGAAGAAGATACATAAATGGCCGTAGAAGGGCCCCATGTCCTGCCCCCAGCTCTGACACGGAGCTGCCGTGCAGCTCAGAAAAGTTCCATCACCCCTCCTGCAAGTCCACTGGGCCAGCTGGGGACACAAACCCCTCTACCTTACAGGAACAGCAGGGCTGTTCCGCATTTAGGAAATGTTCAAATGTAGCTAAGTGGACACCTCACTCACTTAGCAAAACTTATCCTCATGCCGTAACACTTCCACCTTTGCCCTATGCAGCTGGGTATCCTGGGCATGCATTTTTCTTCCTCCTGGAAAATGTAAGACAGCCTTCCTTGAGAACAAAACACAGCCTGTGGATGTGCACAAGAAATGGGGAACAGAAACCAACACAGACACAGAACAATGACAAGGGAAAAAGTATTAATCAAGCAAATTACCACGAAAGAGGACTTGGGCTACAAATCAGAAGAATGTGGCTCCTTCATGTCCTGGTTTAGGGTAAAGAAATAAAATAGTCAGAAGGCGTCCCAGACACAGCGGATCCATGTGTGCCCTCAGAAGTGGCTCTGTCTTGTAGGCATTCCTCTGTTTCTGCTGCAGATAAAGAAGGCCCAGTGACCCATGAAGCGTGGGGAATTCATTCCCGGCGCCCAGGCGAGGCACGGGACAGCCACTGTGCTCAGGGAAGTTCAATTGCAAATCCTGTCAGAAAAGGCACCAGGTTACAGAGGAGGGCCAGGAGGAGGAGGAGAAGTTTAGGGTCTTGCTAAACTGTAGATAAAAACTGAAGGGGAAGGTACAAGTGTGGTGTGCAGGGCATGCGGCCACCACCTGGTCTGTGAGGGCAAATAGCTACTTTGGTCAGAGCAGAGCAGTGAAAAAAAGAATGCAAGTAACAAAAAGTACAGCTCTTGACATTAAATATTCATGACAACAGCTATGGTGTGGCTAATGGAAAATGTCCGTAAAACCTTTAAGAAGTTTGTTAATGCACGGAGACTGGCAGAGGTCACAGCACACTTGGTGCAAATCAGGAGCAATTGAACAAAAATAGTTTGTCCCTTTTCAAACTAGCACTAAAAAGGTGTCCATTTATTGCAGCAAAACCACTGAAGGCACCAGGAAGGGTCATAAACACTCTTTAATAACAGTATTCCTGATAGCTGCTGCCCAGCTGCGCAGCCATTAAAATCTCCCCTTACAATCCTGACACCAGATTTCAGTCTCTAGCTGAGAGGAGGCTGGCTCCCAGGCCCAAGGACAGTGCTCTGCAATTTCAATGCCACCTTCCCCAGTCCATGCTTAGAGGTAAGGGCCAAAACCCACATAGTCCAGCAACCTCCACCCTGCAGTGAGACTGAAATGGTTAGTGCACAAAATATCTCAACAGAAACACCACGTAGGCCATTTATCTTTGCTATCTCCATTTAGTAACAAAGCCACATACAGAACTCAACATCCCTGTACTTTTAGGAGTGCCAAGCATCTGATACTCCAAGGCCAAACAAGCACAAATACAATTTGCCAAAGCACCCAGGTCTCTTCCTTGTCCTTATCCTCAAAATAAATCAGCCCAAACTGATAGTTGCAAACTCTGAATTTTGCAGTTTCCATCATTGTTTTGCTCTGAATAGCAACAAAGTTCAACTTCCCACCCCATTCCAGGCCATGCAGGGAAACATTGGTGTTTTCTGCGCAGAACAGCAGCTGAAGCAGTGCCAGTCAAACTCCAGCTTCTCCCATCACACACCCACCTGACCCCCAGCAGTGCAAACAGAGGGAGTGGGTATTTCCAGACAACTTGGTGGTGTGGTATACTCCCTGTTGATAACACAGGAGAGCACCATTTAAAACCACCTCTGGCTATTTTAACGGAGAGGTCCGCAAGATCACGTGAGGTGGAATAAAAAGTACCAATTCTGAACACTGCTTGCTGACTCCCTTTCCAGGAGAAGGGCAGATGCAGCCAACAACAGCAGCTTTCTGTTAGGAGCCCCATCTTTATCATCTACACATCCATGAGTCCCAGTACACCACCATTTCATTTCAGATATCCTTCTAACATTAATTCCATGCAAATAATAATCACAGAGCCCTGCCACCAGTCCAGACACAAAAGCAATTAAAACTCTCTAACAGTTGTGCATCAAATACTAACTGCAAGTGCATCTTTGAGGCTGCCAGGTAAGTGCTGCCTGCAGAAGGTCATCAGGCACATAACCACTTGCAGCCCAGAGACTGCACAGACACGCATGCCCAGGTGTTTTAAATGTATATTGGAAGACTTTAAAGCAGAAAAAATTGTCTAAATTTCTCTTACTCCCTGTTGGCCAATAATTTTAAGCTTGCATCAGCACTGGTCTTCAAACACTACTGCTAATGGCAAAAATGTATACACCAGTTGCTTTTTTTTACTCTGTATTTCAGAACGCAAAGTGCCCACATAAAATCACTTACAGTGCCAGAGTAGATCACATTAAGAAACCAACATGTAAGTCATATTAATACATTTTTTTGTCAAGAATTTGAAGGCACAAGAATCTGTCACTTCCATTGGTTGGTTCAATAATCTTTACCAGTTTATTTATCTCCTATGGTTTTCTCAGCTTTCCAACCACTAGTATAAAAACGTTTTCTCTCTTTTACTTTTTAACTAAAAACAAAGTGGGAACAAACCTGTGATTCACTCCCAGGACACAGAAAAATCCATTTGTGATGGAACAGAAACCACCAACACATGCAAATGTTTCCTAGAAAGTCAACAAACGCTAGTAGGCCTTTTTAGGTTAATAACATGACATTCCTTCACTTAATTTTACATACAGAAAGTCACCATCTATTACATTTTCCTCCCAAACATTAACCCTCCATATTCCACAGGTCCAAACACCAGACTTTCACTGAGGCAGAGCTTTCTAAGACATTACCATCTTCTCTGAGTGCCAAAATCTCTGTAGGAGAGATTGTGCTGGTGGAACACAAGCACTGGTTAGACCACTTAGCACAAGAAGGGGCACAAGGGCTCTTGGGTCAGGTTGTGCTGCTCTTGCCACTGCTCTGGCTAGGTCTGAAATACATTTACCAAAGAGTGAAGAATAAAGCCTGCAAAACAAACCGTGTTTCATGTGTTGAGTTGTTTCATGTGTCTGAGTTGTTGTGGCACCTGTGCCCTGTAAGACCAACTCTTTAACCTCTGAGGGTTTGTCTGGCTTTCACAGCTAACATATGTAGTGAATGTTATTTCAGACAGTTTGCAGGAACCTAATAGTAAAGATGATTAAAAGCAAAGAAAGGGCAAGTTGGTGGGATGACAACCAGCAAAACAGCGAAAGTCATGGTGTATGCAATTCTGTTTAAGATGTGTGTATGTGCAAGCACGTAAATGAAAACCCTGATCTATACATCAGTTCTGAACATACAGAGATACTTAAAGCACACACACCCCACAGCAGAAAAAGGTTTGGACACCATTAGACATAATATACTCCACCTACTCAAACTATTTCCCTTCCCACAAAGGATATGGCTCAGCATATTTAACTTTGGTTATTTAATTTCAGTTTGGGTGAAAGCTTTTGTTTTTAGTAATATCCATTTAGCTTCCAGAAGCAATGCCAAACAGAGGTAGAGCAGTTATACAGAGCAAGTTATACAGAATTAACATATAGCTTTAAGCTCGTATTATGTCAAAATGTACCTCTCACACATTCATGTGTGCTCCCAGGCATTGTTTGACAACTCATTTCACTCCTGGTTTATTTTTAGATTAACTCCAAGCAAAAATCTCAAACTACAAATGTACTTGCACACATTTTCTACACACAAACACCATACTTTATTGTATTTAAATATGGGGGGAAAAGACAGATTGAGTGAACTGTTCAAAGCCACAAGCACAGCACAGGAGAATTCATATTCAAGACCTTCCCAGATTTGAGTTCAGCATATTAGAGCATTCCTTCCTGCAACAGCATTTTTCTCTATCTAGACTTTGCCACAACCACAACAAATCAAACCCCTCCAGAGACAAACAGCATCAGAGATGCCATTACCCACAACAGACTTACATCAGGGATGAATATGACTGCAGTACCCAGAAGACAAAAAAAGGGCTGAAAATAAGATATTAAGAGCCAAATTAATTGGTGACATAAGCAGGTACAATACATTGAGTGAAATGGAGTAGCTTATGCCTGCCATGAATATAACTGTAAGCGTTTAGCAGGTTCTTCCTCAAGTCTTTGTTTAAACAAATCTGAATTTATTAGTCTGCTGCTGAATAAATATGATAAACTCTCATTGAAATTATCCTCTGGTGAGCAGCAATAAATACTAGGCAATATTCTTTCAAGCGATCCATTATCTTAAACTGGCTAAGAGCAATTCCGGCTTTTCTGCATGCACAGACAAAAGTTATCTTCAGTACAAGTGAGTGCAAAATAGCATACTGCTGCGAGTTTGGGGATGCACATGGAAACATTTCCAAGCAACTCAAGACACCCCATCTCCATGGAGCTCATACGGTAACAATACAGAATATTTTCATATATAATTTACAAGCTACTATGAAAAGCTAGAGGTCAAAATTTCCAGGGCATAATGTAACAGGAAAAACGTGCAAGGCATGTTGGATCAGCTTTTCTGATATTACTAAAAACTGGAGTAAAAACACAGGCTGCATTTGTAATTAGGAAGAAAAAAAGTCATCTTTTGTCAGATACAGCATCCAAACAGCCTTCAGGGTCTATTTCATTAACCACTATTTAGACACACACATAGGCCACAAACAGGAAAGCAGGGGGAGAAAAATCCTGTATGAAGAATCCAGTTTGTGCTCCTATAATCCAAACACACACCCAGGGCCATTTTAGCACTTCCCAGTGTTCTCCAAATGCAATGTTTAATAAACCTTTGGGTTGTATGACACTTTCAAGCATTGCATTTTAATACTGTAGGCAATGACATCCTTTGGCTGTTTCCATCACCAGAAGCTGAGGCTCAGGTGGCTGCTTAACCACACCCTGCACAGGGAGAGAAAGCAGGCAGTGACTAATCTTTTACATCTTCCCCTCCCTGCCTGCTCCTCCATCCCCCTTCCCATGTAGCAGCAAAGTGTCTCAAATACCACTGCAACACCTGCTTCTCAATGCAACCATGCCTGATTCTCTGCACAAAATAAAAATGAAAACTAAAACACATAAGGATGTAATATAACATTTGCATAATGGGTGTGAGACAGAAAAGACAATTTAGCTACAGTGATTACACAGACACAAACTCTCTGCCAAAGGGATACAAAACAAACATGCTCTGTTTAAAAATACATCTTGCACATCATTTTTACCATGTTTAAAAGAAAATCATACTCTTTAAACCAGAGGCCTGGCTGCAACACCCAGGAAGCCTGTGGTGTAGATGGCATCTCCCTGCAGGCTGTCCCCCTCCTGTCTCCATACTGGTTTCATGCGAGTTTCAGGTGAGATGGCACCTGAACAGAGTTGGATGTCTCAGTGTATAGCTGTCTCAGCACAAACCCTGCCAGATCTACCTCAGACGATCACACTTTGGTGTTTTGGTTGGGTTTCTAACAAAATCTGGAGCAGTGGAGCAACTTCACACAAGGTTTGTGCTTTGAAATGACATACTTGTGGTGCACCATTCAGCACTGACAGCTCTCAGATTTGGTTTGTTTGTGAATCAAGGTGCCAGACACAAATGCCCTCACACCAGAAGTTCTCCAGGTCAATATGGAGGTGTTTCAAGCCATGATGAGCATTTCTGTTGCAGGCATATTTGTTTCAACTATATCACAATAAAAATTGAGAGAGTAACCTTCTCACCTCCTCAGTACCCAAACACTGCAGCCCTGCTTCTAACAAACATGAGAGGAAACAGAGCTGAGAGGGAGGAAAAGGTGTTATAATAAAGTGGTGCTTTTCTAATCCTTAAGTCTTCCCCTCGTTCCATCCTTAGGTTTTCACACACAATATTTATCTCCTTGAGAACTCCTTAATGCTTCTCTTGATGCCCAGATGTCTCACCTATTACACATCAACCCTGACACTGGGCCACCTCTCAGCAGGACAGAGGTCATCTCACACACCCTGGCACAACTCAACTAGAGACCTCTTTTTTCTACAGAAGGAAGCATAAATGTTCACGCCTTTGATCATGAGTATATCCTCTGCTACAGGAGTGTATTTTACTGTTTAAAGCCAAGTGTGCACTGTTTTTCTTCTAAACCACTCCTACTTCAGGGCCATCTTTATTATCTTGTCGTAACTACAAAAATTACAAGGTCCCTCAGAAGAGTAACTCCTAACAAAGATGCTGAGTAACAGATATAGGTCAAACAACAGCTCTGTCTATACTTAAGAAAATATTGCACTGCCTACAGCCTCCATCTCTTCACTTTGGCTTTCCTTTGGAAGCTCAAAGATGGCACCTTTGTCTATGCATTCTTCTATCTCAAACAACCTCACAAGTTTATTGCTATTTGCCTGTGAAAACACCAGTAACTGAGAATATATCCTCTGCTAAAGGCAGCTGTTGCCTTGATTCAGTCCTTTTGCACCAAAGTCTCCACCTGACAGAAGTACATCTGTCCTTTCCTCCACTTGTTTCCAACCTACGCAACAAGCAGATGCACAGAGACAGCACCTACTACATGAAGATGCTTCATCAGGAGTACACCACTCTGACAGCAAACTGCCAGTATTCAGTAAAACCCATCCAGGAAACAGCTGCGTTTCAGCACCAGATCTTCAGAGTCTCTTTTCCTCCTCCCTTCTTCCCACCAGTCATGTTCCACCTGAGTATCTTCCCCCAGCAGTTGTAAGGAAAAGTACATACAAGATTACACCACTGCCACTAATGAATTCACTCAGTCATGTCACTAACAGTCACACTTAACTGTACTGCAGTATTCCTCTGGCAGCTTCTCCCACCATAATGTAGTAACAATTCACCACTGTGCCAAGTGAGCTACCAGGGTTCAGTTAATCACGTCACTTTATTCCCACACCAACCACCCGAAATGCTATCCCACTTGACTCTTACTGCCCTGTAATTAAAAATAGTCAAGATGAGAGTAGTCAATATCCATCTAAGCTTTCATGACCAATCCATGGGCATAAGGTCAAATAAAGAAATCAGTGCATGGGGATACTTACCAGTGGTACCCTCATTACAGGCAAACTGGACATTAATCATGAAGTCCTAGATAATGATTTTAGCCTTTTGTAGCACAGAACTTAAGTCAAGATTATATAAACAGCTGGCTAATAATAATAATAACAACAACAACAACAGTAACGAAACCCCAACAACAACAACAACAACAACAACAGTAAAGAAACCCCAAACCCAACCTCTAGCTATGAACATAATTGCCTTATCTTGCAACAGGAAGCTTTCACATACTGTCCTAAGCATTCAAACACAAAAATCTGGACCCTTCCTCCCCACACTTTAAATATTTATCCAGGACATTCCCAACTTTTCCCTTTTAGCATTCCCTAAGAAACAGCTACACTCACTGTCCTACTATTGCTAGACAGTCATGCTCAACTGTGAATAAAGACCAGAGGAGTGGCAAGAGTACACAGAAGGGGATCTGGCAACAGGAATCTTGAGAAACCTGAGCTTCATTTTCTGTTTTCTGCATCAGCTTCCAGGGAAACCTCAGTGAGCTGCTTGGGGCTGTCACCTCCTAAAACCCAGCACCTGGGGCAACCATGGCACACAGCGCCTCCCATCCCTTCCACCCTTCCCTTCAGCCTGCTCCTCTGGGCCAACTTGACTACATGTGGAAAGATGCCACCACGGTCACTTGTATTTGGGCTGACACCCTGAATGCAATGAGAACCCAAAGGAATCATCTCCCAGTAAATGCAATTCACAGACACACAACCTTTTACCTCCCCAAACCACGGTCCCAGTCTTCTGGCATCAGTCTTCCAAACACTCTCCTCCTCCTAAGAGCTGGATAGGGAACACATCACGTTCCCCAGCACCAGGCCAGTGTGGCAAAGTGAGATTTGTGTGTGCTGTTTATTGATGGGGAGGGGGGAATTGTGATTGTTTTGTTGTGTGCACTGACCTATACCACCAACATGTTCCTTAATACCAACATGCACCATGCTGATCACCCACAGCCCCAATTCAGTAAGAATCAAGTGTGAGGACACCAATCCCATTCCTGCCAAAGCAACCACAGCACATGGTGTGATGTTTGCACTGGCCCTGCTTCCTGTCTGGAGGATGCTTGCTCGATTTAGCTGAAGCAGAACTGCTCTAACAGATTACATCCATCCTGACACGAAGTCTGGGGCCACAACATTCCTTGTGCAGCACATCTCAGTGACCTTGGCTTTGGAGACCAATTCTCAACTGGAGATCATACTGCTGTGGTAGTAATGCCTGCTCCATTTGCACCATTGATGGGTCATGGTCACACACCTGACCCCACAGACACACCTTTATTCAAAAACTCTCCTTTGAGTAAGCTTTACTTCTTCCTTGCAGGGGTTGCAATGATGGCTTCCCTTTAAGTCTTTTAAGTCTTCCATTCAGCTCTTGTTTTCTGAGAAGCACAACTGAACTCAAAAGCTGTCAGAACACACATACCTCCCAGGGCTACAGCTGCAGACATTCTGGACCACTCATCCTCTTAATCCTGGAGCCAAGAACCACACAAGGAAGTCCACTGCTTGGTGCAGGATTGCAGAAGCTCCGAAACCCCCCTTTCCTGATAGATCTACTATCAACTCCAGCAGAGCCAGGAGATCCCCTACCTGCCCAAACTCAAAGGAAAAACATAGAATAGTTTGAAGTTGATGTTTTAAGTGTAAGGGAGCAGAGATCTTCAGTGTGTGTCATACTCCTACAAAGAGTCTTACAAGTGACTCAAGCTGCCCAAAGTGAGTTCAAGTCAGCCCTTTCTTCTCTCCCTTTTTCATCCTGCTTCTTTTCACAGGACCACACTCATAATGATGGAAAAGTTTGAGTTAAAAGTGTCATCTACATAAAGGTTGCCTAGACACTTTGAAGATGCATGCCACAGGATGTGTGCAAATAACAGGATTTCACTTTACGTTGCATTTAAAAGAAAATGTGCCAAAAGCGATCACTCTGCACACAATGGGTAAGAGAACAAATAATGAGTCCGTGCCACACTGATAGCAGGACTGAAGCTAAAGGCTTCACTTCATTTGCACTGGTAAAGCAAAACCCAATTATTCCTGAGAAATAAGAAGTCTGAATCAGAAGCCATCCAAACTTTTAAATTCAACCCTGCTGCTGTGAACGCAAAGCAATACTGGTCTCAGAACATTCTGGAGACATTAATGAATTAAGGACCAGGAAACTTTCCAGAGAGATATCTCCCTGCTCGACACCTAAGTAGAGCAATAACCCAGATAAAAAATACAACAGTTGAATTCCAGACCTTGCATGAAAAAGTGGACATTATATACTCTGTGGGGATGACAAACATCTCAGACCATTTGACTTGTAGCTGGACTCTGCAGCCTCTGACCTACAAGGCACATTTAGCTTTAAGGTTATATGAGACTTTGGTGCAAAGGGATGCATTTACACATCACTCTGCAATGTGGCATCCATCCCCCACTTCTCAGACTTCTGTTTGAATAGATCAAAGACTTCTGGCCATGAAAAGCAACATCACATAAGGCAGTCGGGTGCCTCCCAACACCTCCCCTGCTGCTGCTGGCCGTGCTCTGGCTGAGGACTCAGAGCGCCCACAACTGAAGTGCTGTTAAACAACTGAAGTCAGCAATGAGCAGATCACACCAGTATCCCCAGATACGAGGACTAAAAAGCGTATTTCAAGAAAAATGTATTTCAAGGAAATTACTTCAATACAGGGCAGCAGCAGCTCAGCACATGGTCATGCCCAGGCACTGCTGCTGCCCAGAAAGCAAGACTTACCGGTGGAGCATCTCCTTGCCCCAGCAGTGGGTCTCTACCCCTGGGGCTGCATCAAGGCAGCCTCTGCAGAACAAAAGATGCAGGGAATGAGACACTTGAAGAAGATTTTTCTCTCCGAAGTGCTATCATTTGGCAGTTTCTTATGTGTTCCCAACCCCATTGTTTCTGAGACTCGCAGAACAAAAGCTGCCACTCATCAAGATGCAAAATTACAAGGCTTGTCTTGCAGAGAGAAAGCAATACCTAAGTCATATCTGGTTTTGAGAAAGCTACAATTCACATAAAAGCTGAGTGAAGCTCTCTTCTATCCCTTTAATTAATTGTGCACAGAAGAACAGGACTGAAGCAAACACATTCCAAAGCACACTAAAGTTGAAGGTGCATTACAGCCCCAGAGCTTTCAGTTTTCATTACAAAGAAGTGGATTCTTGCTTACTACAATTTTAAAGAAAAATAAAAAAGTAGTAAGTTTGGACTGTGAGTAGAAAACCAAAAGGATTTGGTTTCCACACGTCATCTTTAGACAGCCATAAGCCACTTGCGTGTCTCATCTTACTATCTAATTGGTTTAAATTATCTGGTTTCACTTTTTCCCAGAAAAATAAACTGCTAGCATGTGGTGGCAGGCAGGGCTTTGCAGGGTTACAGAAAGCCAAAGGCAAGCAAAATGGCATAGTTGCCTACAAACAAATAGTAAGCAGCAAATCTAAGGTGAAATGAGTATAATTAGCTCTTCAAAACTGCTGAATCCTGTGCTGGGAATCCTGATAACCACTGGAGGTGGATCAAGGCAGCAATGCTCTGTGAAATGAAGACACATAGCAGTTAAAGTCTGTTCACTAATGCAGTGAGGTCAAATCAAGGAATCCTACCTACATCCAGGCATAAGCACGGACCCACAACACTTGTCCTCTGCACTACTAAGGATGAGCAGTTAGGAGAAAGAGCTCAAACCCAACTTTAAGGCCTACAACTCAGAAATACTGAATTGTTCGTGTAGCCCACAGATTTCTTCCCTCTTACTTTACCAAAGCTTTCAAATAAAACCCATTGTTTGTAAGGGAAAAAACTTCTAAAAGGAACAGAAAGACTATTCTCAACTCTAGAGATCCAGCAGTGCTATCTTGTGCATGCATTCATACCACCTTCTACCTTTATACACCACGGCTTAAAACACTATAATAACTGATTCTCTGTTAACCTGGAGAGAGACTAAAACCATCTTACAACTAGACAAAAACAAGGCAGGAACAAGCTCATTCCTAGGCTTATAAAACAAGCCTTTACAGATAATTATGTTTTATTACTTTTCATTTTATGAGGATTGTGTTATACAAAACAAATACCAGATGCCTATTTGTTGCATTTGGGGGAGAGGTGGAATCTCTGCAAGCATTGCTGTAAGCAGCCCTGCTTTTAATTAAATACAATAAATGCATAAAAATTAATACTGTTGGAAACCAGCAGGTAGGAAACAAACAGATGAACTGGAAGACCCCCTCCCCTCCAAGCTCCTGCAGCAGGAACAGCCACTCATCAGCCTATTGCTCAGGGCAGGAGCTCTCTGACCAAGGCTCTTTAAGCATTTCCCTTTCATGCATTTCCATCAATGCCAAACTCTGCAGATAACCAAAAGCTAAAACAAAAAAAAAGTAAGCAGGAATTAATCCACTTCTGTTAAAGAGACACCCATGTACTCAGCCAGGAAAACCTGCAAATAAAAGTCAAGCTCTTAAAGACGGAATAAAGATGCAGAAAGAGAAGAGAGAAGGCAAGAGGTGTAAAGGGATTTCTGGCAACCTTAAAGCAACCATCCAAAACCTGACGTACCCTTTTACTGTTAACTTGCCAGACTCATACAAAACACTCACAAATGGCCTGACAGAGGGTGCAGGCAGGCTTCTATACCTGAGATGAAGGACATGCATCTGAAACATGTGGACACAACCAGAGGGAGGCACACAAAACACAACCAATAACAAGCAAAAATGGGATGCAGTTCCTCAAGGACAGCAAAATATAGCCAACTTTCTTGAAATTGTGAATGCAGGATCTCATTGCAGTGGCAAGTCAAGTTCCAATTTTTTAAGGAGAGATTTCTTTAAGACATGGTGCAGCAATAAATGCAAGGTAAACAGCAGCGGGATGATTCCCATGCTTTGCTGCTCATTTGCAGGTTTCCATCTGTTCTATTTATCAAAGCTGAGGATGGGTCTCTTCTATTATCCTTCACCAGTGTATATCCTCAACCTACTTCTTAATCAAGTTTGTTTACAAATATTCATTAAATTCCGTACTTTATTGACCTAACCAATTAATTGTAAGACCACAATACCACAAGCTGCAATTACAGTAATCAGTGCATTGATTATTGTGAAACATGGTTACCCTGAGACCAAAGTTAAAGTAAGAACTATTGCTATAACCAGTAACTACACCAACAGGGCAGCCAGGGATCACACCACTATCTCTAAATTCTTAAATTACCAGTTTTAGACCCAAATAACACACACAATTTCACTGTGAATTATTTTACAATGACCTGTGTCATAAAGAATTTTCATTAAAAATGAAAGAGTAAAAAAACTTTGCTAGAAAGGGTTACTATTACAGGCCATCAGAAATAGCTAATAAAACAAAAGATGAAAACCTGTTTTCACTGCAATTCAGTAATGCTGTGATACAGAAAGTCAATAGACAAGTGCCCTGGTTATTTTGGTTCTCAGCAACAGTAACTGAAACAGGCATCAGCAGGCAGTGAGGAAGAGTCTTGTCAGAAATGGCAGGAGCGGAGTGCAATGATTTTTTGACACTTTCAGTGCAAACAGTTAAGACAAGGACCAGGTCCCCCTGCACAAACACAGAGCAAGAGTCGACCCAGACCTTGGGGTGCCCAACTGCCGAGCTCCACAGCAAAGACAAAGGAGGATCTGAGGAGAAGCAACAGCTGAGATAACAGCCAGCCCCATAGTCAGCTCCACGACAAGAGACATGCATGGAGTAAGAGATGAGTGGGAGTTTGGGGCTTCTGCTGAGCTGAGAGGACCTCAAGCCTTCACACTGGGTGCAGAGCTCAGGAAGCAGCACCCACATGGCTGAGAGAGGGGTGCTGCCTGCCCCAGCCAAGGGGTCCCTTGCCAACACATTCTCAGGGTCCCTGACCATGCAAGGCCCAGCTGGGGACAACCAGATGCTGCTCAGACCTTCTAACTCTCATCCTGCCTACAGTGACCCTGAAACAACACAGGCAGATAGGATGATAAGGTGATAGGCTACCCTCAGCTGAAGATGAACAACCACCTCCTGCTATCAACACCTCCTGCTCAGGTTTTGTCTCCTTACACACCACATCTGCAAAAGCCATATTCCAAAGAACAAAGCTAAGATTTTATTACTGGTCTCTTTGGGAAGGCCACAGAAAAGTAATTGCATTTGTGTGCGCATGAACTCACAAATTAACCCCAGGAACTCTGTTTATGGCAGGAGGGTCATTTACAAGGAGAGGTGAGAGCAGCAAGCACACGTACCCCTGACTTTGATGTGTCACCCACCTGCCTTCACACAGTTCCAGCCCTTGTGAGCTTTGATTACCTGAGCTTTCCCCGCCACCGCTTCACTCAGCTGCTTTCATCTTGCCACAACAACAGCGCCGTGAGAAGAAAGCGGAAGAGGGAAGAGGGTGAGAAAGAGAAATAAAAAGAAAGAGAAAGATTTGGGGCTGGAAAAGTCAGCCTGGTAGAGGAATCTGGAAAGAACTGTCATGCTGTCAGGCAGAGATGAAAGCACTAGAAATAAGGGATGCGTTGCACACTTATTAAAAAGGTGGCATGATTCTAATAAGGAAAGCACATCATTGGCACCTGCTTGAAATGACTCCCATGAAAGAGCCACCCAACAATCTAGGACAGCTAAATTCAGCGCCATTTTTATCTTTTTGTCAAATATGCATAAAAGCTTCTGAAGACAAGAGACCAACACAAAACTGTAACAGAAAGTATTTTAAAATCTTACTTTAACTGATCCACAGGCCAGACTGACTATCAAGCCTGAAGGGATGCCAAGCAGTGAAGAGAAACCTAACACCAGCTTGAATTAAAACTCACAGAACTGTAGTAAAAGAAGTAGGCTGGGAAAGGGGATGAAGAACAGTTATGAAAATGCATGACTGCCTGAAATATTTCCCTATCTTCAAAAAATGTTGCCTTGAAATTCCTACCTGCTTCATTCACCTTGCTGCTATCAGATTTTTTATTATCCTCAGTTTTGAGAATTTGTCTGGCACTTAGTATGCAGGAGCAGTGCACAGGAATAGATCCTGCTGCCATAGATAATGCGGTTCTAAGGGAAACCCATCAATTGTTAATGGCCATGCAAATTGTTGAAACTAGAGAGTTATTCACAGTTATCTCGCTGTGATTTGGTAAGTGTCCATGCCTGATGTGATCACTCACTTGATATATTATTCCATTACAATTCAAGTAGTAGTCTAAGCTTTTGGGTTTAGAGAGAAAAAAAATGTAAGGGAGTGTGGAAGGGTGAAGGAATGTTATTTGTTTTAAATTATTTTAAACAGTCATACACACCTTCTTTGCAAAGTATGATAAATCCCTTCCTGCAACTACAGTCATGCCTTACTGAAACATTTAAATCTTTCACATTGGAAACTAAAGGAGCTTAGCATGCAACTTTAGACCATGATCCGGCGAAGCACTTTCTTATGTTTCAACCATACATATGTGGCACACACCCTTTGTGGATCTTCCAGCTGCAGTTCACACCGTTTTACAATTTCTGATCAGGGTTTTCTACTGCTTATGCATAAATTTGCTGGCATTTAATAAGCTATAGGCATCTCCTCAAATCCATAATGCATTCACTCTCTCTTGCAGCAGCAACCTACTGATCATTAATTTTCAGCTTTATTGCAGCTCCAACATTTCAGCTGCTTTTTTTTTTGCATCTCGTCTGAGATTTATTACTTTTAGCAAAGTATACTTTAGTTTTTTCTATTTTGTTTGCTGATTATTAAACCACCCTTAAGGGGGAAGTGTTACTCTTCTTTATAAAATAATTCTGAAATCACCATATTAAAAAATAAATCCCATAATTATGTTTCCCATTAGGATTAAATAAAATACATTTAATTAAAAGAAAAATCTGCTAGCACCCAGCACAATGGTTGGTGGCAAACTCATAAGATTAAACATTCATGTGTTTATCTTCCTGAAGCAGCTGACTGAGTCTATGAGCAGACACACCAAAACAAGCCTTCAGAGATATAAACTGAGGCATTATAACAAAAGTTTGTCCTTCCCTTCAGATAAAGATTCTGATTTTTAGAAGCAGCCTCTGAATTTATTCTGAACTACTACAGAAACTACAATTCTGATGGGCTCTCTGGTAGTAACACACTGAACTCCCTGAATGCACCAAGAATTCCACTATTGTGATAAAATGTCTGCAATTATTTGCCAGGCAAAAACCAGTCTCAGAAGTCAAGATCTTCTAGGAGAATGAAGAAAAACAGGATTCCTACCCAAACACTGCCACGCTCCCATGTCTCCCACATTGCTGTCGGTCAGGTGATGTTCTCCATCAGCCTGAAGGCTGCAGGGGTCATAACACACACTGCACCCCTAGCAAACTATTTATACCACGCTCCTTTTTACAGCCTCAGAGAACTAATTATTAACGGGACAGGATCCCCCATGGATACACTCAGCAAACACCATGGTATGCGATTTTCCTTTAGGAATTTACTGCTACGCGCAGGCCGTCAGCATCACGCTCTCAATTTTGTTTAGGAGCTGAAGAATGATTGATCTTATTGATTTGTGTCAACAGTCTGACACGGCCATATCGACCAGCTGTAATTTTGTAGGAGGAGCTGGGAAGGGAACTGGAGATTGCATTCTCTGTGGCACATCATCCTGCCCAAAGAGAAAATGATGTTAGAGATGCTGGTACAGCCATCGACAGGACAGCACTGGGACTCGAACTGACACAAGTGAGTGACGACAGATTTCCCACTACCGTGTTTACAGCAAATCCACTGCTAAACACACAAATATATAATTATAATCTATTACAATTATGCAAAGAAGTAACATTTCAGAAAGGCCTTCTCATTTCCCATTCTTAACATTGAATACTTTTGTTTTGCAGCCAATCAACTAAATTAGCCCTAATTCTGTTTCATTCATAAACACAAAGAGGATATTAGAGGGGAAAAAGTGAATAAACGGGAAATTCACTTAGGAACCCAGGAATTATTTTGTTTTCATGTATTTCTGGACTAGAAACCATCATGGAGAAATAAGTCAACTTACAGAAGCTTTACTGAATTTGCTAACTGCACCACAGGAGCCCTTGGAGGAGCGATCAGGAATGACAGTGCTTCAGTGCCTGGAAAAGCAGTGGTCTTTAGTAGCAGCTGAGTGAAGCAAGAAGAGTTAAAAGCTTCATATACCAAACATGTCCTGACCCAGGACAAGTCAAACCCCAAAAAAAGCTTTAGAGGCTATTCACCCTCACCAGATACACAGAGAAGAGCTGCTTGATACTGCTTCTGACAACTGTCACCTTTTATTGGAAAATCATTTTAGACCTATGCTCACTGATGCTTCCTGAGAAGGGGATACAGAAAACATAAAAGAGTAGTATTTCAGTTTTACACAGGCTCTAAACATTATAAAGCACTAAAGTAAACCCTGAAATGCTTAGGAAAAGCAAAGACTTCTTTCCATTTTAAAAGCATATGGAAACGTAACCATGGTTGCCAGTGGCAATCCTGGCTGTCAGACTGTAGTCTTGAGACCACATCCAGGCAGGAGAAGGCAGGAGCTTCTGCGACAGCCCTGCCAGCGCCTCACTTCTCCCAGAGACTGCAGGAGGGTTGAGAAGTCTGTCTCACTGGAGTATGAAATGGGAGCCTATTTAGCCAACACAAACATCCCACCTCTACCACCTTTCAGGGAATGCCCATTTAGCATCCTGGCCAATGAGACAGCACTAAACCACACAAAAAATTGAAGCTAAAAGCTGGTGGGAGAGACAAGTGTGAAAACATCAGATATTTAAAGAAAATGGTCTCTTCTTTCTCCTCTTATTGAGGAGGCTTAACCCTCCTGACTGGCTTACAGTTATGTTTTCTTATTCTAAGAAATGATATCATTTTAGGAAGTTAGATTGCACTTGGAAAGTCATCAGCCTGGCAGCATTCATATCAGTTTTTTCCCAGCAAAGCAGTTAAGACACAACATTTTGCTGAGACAGGGCCTGTATTTCTTAAAACACTACTTCCCCCTTCTCACATGAAACAAATCTCTTCTCTTTTGTTCTCATTTGGAATTAATTTCTTAAAGTAGGCTCTCCTGCACCACAGCAATACGCTGATCTCCAGCCTCTTGGCCATCAAACACTCTCCAAGGCTATGTGGCACTCGTGCCACAACACCAGGATAGTTTCTTCCCATGCATGGCTGTCAACTGTTATAAATTATAATTCGTTATAAAAGTGGAAGAAAAGACTACCACCATTCTCTGGCTGGGATCTTTAATTTCTCCTGTGCACACCTGGTGTCGCAGGCACCTCCTGCCACAGCTGCCTCCCTCCCTGCCTTCTCCAGAGATGTGGGGATGAGTTGTATCAGCATTATGTAGCATCAGTGCTACAGTTGACTGAGGAGGCTCTTAAATTAAGGGCAAAACAGTGATGATACATGTCCTGTTGCCTCTTGAAATGTGGATTGAAAAGAGAGCAATACAAAGCCTCACACAAAAGCACAGCATAGCTGGATGAACAGAGAAAGAGGAACAAGTCTATTTGCACAGTGTAAACCATGAGAAGGTTTTGAAACCTATACGTCCCAAATACCTGGGAATGTGGAAAGGTGTAGAACCTTAAATATAACCTATAGACACATTCCCACAGGCTAAACTAATATCCACATGACATGAGACAAGAGTATAAATCTTGCATCATTGTCTAGATGTAGCCAAGTCTATGAGAAGTCAGTTACCTTAGCAGCTCGGAACACAGCATTTAACTCCAATCACAGGCCAGACAGCTGTCCATGTACCTACCAATTATTTTTCTCTGGTTAGCAAAACAGTTTGTTTACCCAAGACCACAAAACTCTGTGGATTTTCTGAAAGAAGCCCTTTGGAGAGAAAAGGAAAACAATCACAGATAATACTCCAGAAATCATCAGATTACAGCACATTCTCTTGACTCACATCTGTTGAGTAAATAAATGCTTCGTGCCGACCAGTTTCATTTACTTCCCTCTCCTGCAAGCGGCTGCTGGTTTACTTTCCAGTGGGCTGTTCCAGGACTGTATGTGGGGCAAAAGGATTATCTCCAGCAGTCAGACCAATAGTCTTTTTGCTCGGGTTTGTCTTGAGCTGGAACTCCTCTTGTTTGCTCCCATTCTCCCAGCAAGATGCACTACTTCACAGATGCATGGATGCAAACAGGCTCACAGCTGAGAACACCCTCAATGCAGCAGTGAGCAGCAGGCAGCTGCATGCAACCCACAAGAGAACCCCAAATTTAGCCACCTCTCTCCTTCAGGAGCAATTTCAGTGAAACTTACTTTAGGCCACTACAAAATGTCCTGCAGAAGTTGGACTTTCCCCTGTGATACGCCCGGCCAGGGAGGGTAAAAAGGCAGGAGCACCAAGGGATGCTCAGCAGCACCTTCTTGCTGAGGCCACCTTGCTGGGGGCACAAGAGGACTTTCTCTTGCCAAAATGGGTAGCTGGAACTTTTACTCTTAGCTCAGTTCTGATCTGGATTCAACAAGCCCTTGAAACTACTTGTTTCCAGATTAATTCTACTTAAAATGATGACTCAGATAATTTTTTCTTTGAATTTTGTTCTATCATCAAGTGACTCTTCAATGATGAGTATTTACCAATAAACTATCCTAGATCAATTTTCCTAGCAGGAAAAATAAAAAGCAGGGCCCCTCTAGCTGTGAAAGCTGTGTTCACATACATTCTGCATGCAGAAAACACCTGCCGCAGACCAGATCACCCATCTACTGTAATGCTTTGTCACCACACAGCCTTGTATGAGATGCTTCATAGAAAGACACAGAAAAGCCTGGGGCAACCAATTATAGTAATAACTCACCCCACAAGAAGACTTAAATACTTGAGGTTAGGAGGGTGCCTGGTTTAAGGCCCGCGGGCAGGGTGGGCTCCTCTGCCAGTGCCTGACCCTACAGACACGGCAGCGCCCAGCACTGCTCGCGCGGGGAACGCGCTCCATGCACATGGATCCATCCACTCCCACAGCTCTGCTGAGAGGGAAGAGCCTGCTGCAAATGGCCAGGCTGAGGACTGCACAGCTGGCTGGGAGCTTAGGGATGCTCCTGTCACCCCTGCTCCCAGCTCCTGCCAGGGCATCAGCCCGCAGCCTCTGGAAGCTCCTACCCCTCAAGGCCCTACTTGCATTAAATCAGCATCAACAGGCACATAAAGACACTCTGCAATATATAAAGAGAGCAAGAGGAAGAACACAATAGAGCCAGTCCTATATTCTCAGACATCCATTAAAGCTTTGTTATTTACCTGCTTACTGCATTTTGGATAAATGTATTGAAAACCAGGCAAATTTCCAGTTTCTCAAAAATCGATATTAAAAAGTAGTCTGGTGGGGACAGGTCTCTGTAGGAGCCAAGATACTCTGGGAAAATGCCCAAGTGCTCTCAGTAGTTTTTGAGTTTTATCCAAGCTCCCAAAACAGCCTTATATGCGTCTTGCATACAAAATGCACTGACTGGTTCCCATCTCATTTCAGATGTCCTAAACAGACACTCTGAACCTGGGTGATTTCTCAGACCCATCCTAAATACCTGCAAATGAGCTGACTTGTGAAGGCTTTTAGATAATTAAAAAAATAATCCAGTGAGTGATTAAGATTGGCATTTACATTTGTATTTTAGTACAATACAGGGAAGCTCAGTGTATTAAAAATACAAGAATTTCACCTTTGTTTGAAACGTGCACATACATGCACATGAAGTGTTCAAATTATGATCACATGTTGGACGGGCAAGCCTAAACCTTACTTCACATCCTCATGCCAGTCTGCTGAGTGGCAAAGTCATCCCTTGTGTGTACTTCTACCATTTCCTTTTTCAGTACGTGTACTTTATTCCTAGTGGGAAGGAAGCAAAACTAAAACTTGCTTTTCTTCCCATTCTGTGCCTATTGCATAACTGCAACCTTTACTCACGATTTTCCAGGGTGGGAGGTTCACCTGTGACTGGCACATATTCCACCAGCAGAGTGCACACCAGGTAAACCTACCGGGTACCAGGCATCAATGAAAATGTTCAACTGGATATATTCTCCTGTAAAAGTACACATCCAACCCTGCCTAGTGCTACTGTGTGCCCTGCAGAGATGTCTCACTGGTATAAGCATGCAAGGCGCTGCTTCTCTCTGCCTCTTCTGGCAGCACCCAGCAGCCCCAAGGTAGATCTGTGAGCAGCTCCTTCCCCAGGCTTCTCCTCCACTACCACCTGCCTCCAACCTTCTCTGGCAGAACTAGTCCCACCTCATGAGGTCCTGCATGTTTTACCTCCCTTTCTCAGTTCAGCCATGATCACACAGGCTTTTTGAGCACTGACTAGTCAAAAAACCTAGTCTATAAAGAACACCTCATTATGCTATTTGTCCTCCACCATAGCTCACTTTTCTCCAAAAATATGGCTTTTTCTCACTTTTCCTCCTCCATTCTACTCCTTTCTCTTTTTTTCCCTTTTGCTTCATTCTCATCATTAACTTTAGATATCAAGCATGGATGAGGAAAAAGTCTTCTTGAATGAGCTTCTGGTGAGACTTTATGCTTTTTGACACTATCACTGGTACCCTCCCCATCTTTCACGGGCAAGGTTGCTGCAGGTCAGGGGATATGCCACAGACATTATTTTATTTTCCTAGAAAGATCCTCATTTTGGTCCAAACCTCTTTTCTGCATCTGGCTTTACTAGAACATCACATTCCTCCATTTCTTTTGGTATCCACAGTCATTTATATTACCTTCCAAAAAGTAATTATTTGGAACCAGTTAAGCCTGTATATGAATTCTGCCTTTGTTTAAAACACATTGTACATATGTACATATTTAGAGTGTCATTAAATATTTAAGAGGCTGTCTTCAAAGTTCAGCAGCAGCAGCTTTTATTCCCTTAACCCTTTGTGAAATGGAAAGCTTGAGGCTGAAATCTTATTGTGGAGGAATTCAGAAAGCCCAGCTGCCCTAGTGCCGGGTGACAAAGGCCAACTCTGGCAACCAAGGACACTCTAAAGAAAACCAGAGGTTTTCTTTGTTTTCTTTTATATCCTGTTTGCTAGCAGTCTAATCATGATAATGTAATTCATTTTAGTCTGCCTCAGCTTTATCTGCTGAGATGCATAACTAGGATGCAAATTAATTAGCTGTGACATACAGATGGATCTTTCAATACAATTCACAGAGACAGTCAAATACTCACATGCCCATCCCTCCTTTCCCCCAAACAAAGTAAGACACTCTACACATTTTTCCAGAGGTCAGGAAGTCACCTTTCTTGGCTTTTTCAATCTCCTAGAGAGGAAACACCACATCAAGCAGACAGGTGGACCTCACGTAAACCCAACACCAAATGCTACATCCTAGATGAAACCCCATCGCAAGCAGCTTGTGATCTGTGCAGCCCCAAGCCCAACACATCACAACACCACTACCCTAACCAAGGTTAGCACGTTTTAAAATCTGGTCACTTAATTTACCTGGCTTGGCAAGGCCTCTAACCTGGACCAAGTTATTCATACATCACTCCAGCAAGCACTGGTATCTCAAGGCCAGCTCTCCATAGCCAGGGCACCTAGACTACTGTCTTTCACCTGAAGTGGTGTAAGTATCACAGCAGAGAATAGGGAAACCAGGACAGAAGAGCACAATATGCAACTTCCAATTGGATATGCCAATAGATGTATCCTGGAGAGTATGTTTCTCCTTCTTTTTGATTAAAACCTTGAGGATGAATTGTTAAATCCAAGCCCCAAATGCCTAACAAGAGCCACTCCATGTGCAGTTTTCAAGGCCCAGATGTATTTAGAGACACTTCTGTCCAACCACTACAGCCTCATTCATGATCAGATGCTGCTTTCTGTGGGATGAAAAATGGAGTTCCTTCTACAGCTTTCACACCTGAGATACACATCAGCACAGAAGCATTTCAAGTGGAGGGCTGTGTCGTGCTACCTTGGGGATGTGACCCTGGCAGATTTCATAAAGGGAGTGGAGGACCAGGCACGGTCCCATGGGCACAGAGGAGGCAGCAGACACAGGCCCCGGCAGGACAGGGTGCTGTGAGAGCAGCAGATGGCACACTCTGCTGTGCATCGGCACCGAGGCGCCAGTGAGAAGGGGCAGCAGCACACCCTGCCAGGGCTGCCCTTAGTCCGGAAAGATGCTGGATCAAAGAGCTGCAGCACCTGCAGCTGGTCACTAGAGCAAAGCCCTTCACCTGACCACAGACTGAGCCTGCATCAATTCTTGGAGGAATCTTATTTTCTTGTCAGCATCAGTTTTCAGTTCCTGTCTTTTAACAGCAGCATTGCAACAATGTTGAAGCCCCCCCACCCCGGATACAGCTGCATTCTAGTGGCAGGTATGCTTTTTGTATGAATAGCAGAGCATACTAGTTGGGTTCATGCTGTCATACTCCCTGAGGGTTGCTATGTACAAATCTCCCCACAGTAAGTGGCAAAGACACTTTATGGGGAGCAGAACTCACAGGGAGGGGTATACCTTTTATTACACCAAATGGCACAGCTGTAAAAAAATTGCACTGACGTGAAACCACAGGCAGGTATGTTTGATTTTATGACAACTTGACAGCATGCACACTGTAGTATACAGCAAATAACCAGGATTTTTCCCATCTGTAAATTAGCTCCAATTGCTCAGATCTAAAAACAAAAAACCAATACACCCTGAAAGGCTGCAATTGTCAGGTCTCCCTTCTTTCCCAAAGCATATATTCCCTGAAGGAGATCACAAGCCAAAGAGGCTCCCGGGTGAAAATACCATGAGCTTAGCTTAGTATCTCTACTGATCACCCAGCACTGATGCTGTATCGCTTCCACGTGTGCATTATTTCACCACTCACCCATTAGTTTTCTGAAAACGAATGGGATTAAAAGTCCACTGAGTAATTGCACTGCTCTTTCCTCCCCCTCTGCAGCAGAATTACAGTAACCAGAAGGTGAGCAGAGTTCACCCAGGCAGCTCACGCAGGCTTCCCGACTTTGCAACGCTGACCTTCCCGGTCTCTTCCCAGCCCCCGGGGACAGTTTCGGTGGAGAAACAGCGAGTCGGAAATTTTCACCAATATTAATGCCAACATAGTTTCTTCCCAAATGCTCTCCAGAAGTATTTTTCCAGCCACGTTCCCCTGTGCACCACAAAACCCTCCAGCCATTGACAGCTCTGGGTGCAGCTCCACTGCACATCACCCAGTGCTGTACGGCTGGTCTGTTTTAATTCAGTGTGTAATTCATGCTACCCAGGAAATATTCTCGTGTGAAAAACTTCATATACAGGCACCAGTTCTGCAGCAAACATAGCGGTGGTCGGCTTTTAAATGAACTAATCAGCTGCAAACGGCTTAGTCAGCATCGCAATCCTGGAGGTAATTCCCAGAAGCGATTTTCCCGGCAGCTATATATACAAACCTGAAAAGCAGACTGGAAGACAAGGGCAGCAGTACAGCGAGACAAAATTTGGCTTCACAGTGACAGTACCAACAAATAAAAATAAAAGCCGAGGAAAAGCAAGCAACCAGGCGTTCACAGAAAGCACACGCTTGAGCTCACATCACTGGTGTAGCCTCTCACATGTGAAAACCAGAAACTCAGACACAGGACACAAACACAGCCAACACTCTTTCCTTTTTTTCTTTACTGATACTGTGCTGGTTTGAACTGAGAGGAAAAATACGGCAAGGCAAGTTACTGGCTTGTCTGTGGAGATACACAGACACAGGTCACACACCGGGCAGTGCTTTTTGGAGAGCGCATCCCAGCCATCGCCCTCAGCAACCAACCCGCTTCGGGAGCCTAGCTCACACGCGACCTGGAGAGAGGACTTCTACAAACTTTGTCTCGGGGCAGGGAAGGCACAGGGCATCTGGCCTAAGAGGCGTTGGGGGGTCAAAAAGCAGTGCCAAATGCCAGCGCATCCTCCAACAGCACCTCTGCCGCTGGCAACGTTTGGAAAGGCATCGGGCTGCTGATGCAGGTCATCAGTCCCCGGGCTAGCAACGCCACGGCTGCAGGACACCGCATCGCCCTTCAATGCCGCCCCGCCAGCTCCCCCGGCCAAGGCAGCACGGAGCCAGCCGGCAGCCTCACGGGTGATGGGAGAAGCCACCGACTGGCCCAAAGGAGTGATGAATGCTTTCCTCTGGCCACTGCCAGCGCAATGGCACGCATTTGCACACATCTCCCCGGCGGCCCGGGCCGCCTGCAGCGGAGGCATGCCTGCATGCCCTGGGGATACAAGCACGGGGAAGGGGCACCGCTCACTTACTTTTCGTATTCGGCGTTGTCTCGATCGCAGCGCGAATCCTTGTGCTTTTGCCAGTCTTTGCCATGCTTGCAGGTGGTCAGGAGGACAACATCCTCTCCGTTATGGACGTGATATAAGGCATTCCTGGTGTCTGACCCTATCCCCGTCAGGTACCTTTTCCCCTTGAATACCAACATGTACTTCCTGAGAGGAGGGATGGTGTTAAACCTCAAAAATCCCTTCTCCCCTCCTGTCCTAGGATGATCCTTAGAAAAGAGCGGGATAGAAACGTCAAAGTTGGGTCTGAAGTTTTCAGTACTGATGCTGGCTTTGGCCAGCATAGCCTGGCCAATGTCGAACCCCACATCCTCAGTGTAGTCGGGCCAGGTGCCGGAGTATAAATTAAAAATTAGGTGGTTTCTGCCGTTGTTCCACAGGTGGAGGCTCTGCACCTTGGAGCGGAGGTTGTGCACATACTGGGGCGAGAGCTGGTCCCGGTCCAACGTGTCCAAGCTGAGGACGAAGAGGCAGGCCTGCCCGGGGTCCGAAGTGTAGAACCGGGAGCCCTCGATAGCGGCCAGGACGTTTTGGTAGCTCTCGGCGATCTTTTCCCCCTTCTGCTGCGGGTACACGTAGACCTTGAAGCCGTTTTTCCGGCACTGGGCGAAGTCGAAGCAGGACTCCATGCGGCAGCGGCGCCCGCGGTAGAGGCCGGCGCTGGCGTCCCGCCGCTGACGGGGGGAGACGCGCCCGCCGCCCTCG
>JANPWX010000019.1:3392138-3536882 GCA_024734555.1 Trochalopteron elliotii
TCCTTCGCCCCTTGCCTGCTCTGCCCCCCTGCCAGTGCAGCTCTCAGCCCCCGACCCGGCTCTCTGCCGCCGCTGCCGCCCCCTGCCGAGTGCAGCCCCGCTATGCTGGAGCGGCCCCGAGGGACCAGACCCCAAACCGGGGCTGAGACCCAAAAACCCAGTTACGAGGCGCCTGGTAACAAGCGTTCTGTGTGGTGTGGCAGGGCTGGGGACCGGGGTCGCGGCCCCTCTCCCTGGCGGGGGCGGCTGAGAGAGGCGGGGACGTGGCTCCGCTGCCAGCGCTGGGGCTGCCCTCGCTCCCCGGGGCACCGGCCGGGATGCAGTGTGGTCGGTGTCCCCTGGGAGTAGGCCCTCCGCACCACTGACGCGGCTCCTTGGGGCTGGCAGACAGCAAAACGATGCTGATAAACGAATGGTCTGTAGGGAGCTGCCCAAGCACCCAGCCATTCGTGCAGCTACATATTTGAGCTTAACCTCCTCTGCTCCTTGGCATTCAGTTCCATCGCCAGCAGCCTGTGTTCTGGGAGGGCCCTCATCACTCAGGCAGGATGGGCTGTATGGTGAACCTAGGCTGGAGGGGACAGCAGAATCACAGCTGGGGGCCCCAACTTGCTTTGGCGCTCAAAGTGCTGAAGGAATGATTACAGCGCCAGCGAATGTATCTGTTTCAGTCCTGCTAGCTCAGCAAATAATAGTGGGGAAAATCAGCTGGGATGCGCCTTAAGGTGGTTGCACAAGACTCTGGATGTCAAGTAACTATCCAGCGCTAAAGTCTGTCCCAACCTGCTTTCCTTGTTGCTCATATCCTACATTAGAAGTGTAATGGGTTTGCCTTCCCTGGGTTGCAATCCCCCTCTCCAGCTGTCAGATACAGAGCGGTCTTACACCACCTGAAGGACAGAAACTTCACATCAGCCAAAAGTTTCCCTACCCCTGCACTCTTCCATGCATGTCCCAGGAATGAGCTGAGACTGCTGTGTCCTTTCCTCTTCTCCCTGCACTGATGATGAGTTGAGGAGGAGAAATGCACCATAATGTGTGTAAAGATAGTGTCTCTTCAGAAGGTGTGGTGAAAGCTTACTGTGGAAAGGTGCATTACTGATAGAAAATGCGGATCAATCCTATAGCTGGATCCAAGAGAAGACAATTCCCTTCAAAAATAATCTGACTGTGGGGAGGACCGTTGCAAGAAGAAGTTGGAAATAATAAGAAAAAGTCAGATTCTGAGAACAAAGTCATATTTGTGGCTGGTGTAGATTTAGGTACGGGGTCAGAAATTTTGAACAATGACCCAATAGTGGGGAAGTGTGATTAAATATTAATCTATTCGTTAGCCCTGTAGTCCTTCTCTGAAACATTTGTCACAGCCCACATTCCAGAACTAAGATGCTGTTCAGGAAAAAAAGAGGTCAGCTTCTTGAAAGGTGAACCAAGGCAGCTTGCAGAGGCACCTTCTGTCAGGCACAGGAAGGTGGAATCCCATTACTGCAAATTTGCTCTGCAAATTAAGCCTCTGGGGACCAGTTTCAAACAGAAAAGGAAGGCTATGAGCTTTGCTGCCTGTGCCAAGGATGGTAGCTGTTGCAATTAGATTTTGAGAATGGGGTGCTGGTGAGCCTGTGGTACCGTGGTGCTGCTCCCTGCAACGGGGAAGTGTAGGAGGGAAGTGAAAGCTGTTGGGTTTCCAGCTGAACTGCTCTGCACTTGAGGAACCTACACTTCACAGCACCAGTGAATACTTCAGGTTTGAATATTTGCATCTGGAAAAGAGCAATGAGGTTGTCATTCTAGACCACAGAGAAACAAACCTCTACAGATCACTGCTAGCAGGTTTTATCTGTAGGATTCCTGAGTTACAGCCTGATTGCTCCAGAGATCTGGATCCCATTGTGCCAGGCAGAGCCTACTCCAGGAGATGTGTGTGTGCCTGTAACTGGGGAGAGAGTGGCTATGGTGATCAGTTGCCTTTTGAAGACCTTTCTAAACCAGCCATCACACACTGTTTATAACTTTCCTGTATCGCAGACTGAAATCAGCCTGTGCCCTGTCCACTTCATTGCTGCTGCTCAGGCCCTGTGGGCAGCGTGGCAGGAATCACACAGCCAACTTCCAGCTCTTTGGCTGGAGAGTTATCCACAGCCTGGGCAGGCATTGGAGGCTGAGCACTCCAGAAAAGGAAGCCTACTTTTCTCTGCCTGCATCTGCCACCTGGCAGGTAGATGATGGAGCAGAAACCAGTGTAAAATAGAAATTCTGCCTGAAGACAAGGAAGAATCAGTGGTGAAAAGGTATTTCAGTGTATCCACATGGCAAGAACATGAGTCACCAACCCCAGGTTTGCTCTGGCCACTACTGCCTGCTAAGGTCTGCAAGTTTGCAGGTGGCTTTTGACCCTGAAAAAAAAAAAAAAAGGGGGGGGTTTGAACCCCCCTTTTGGCTCATTACCCTTTGCACTCTTCCAAATAATTTATATCTTCATGTGGCTGACAGTTGTCTGGGAATCTGTCCAAGCCTTTAAATGAAAGGCCAGCAGAGGGAATTGGTTTTCTATTTCTGACTTTGTAACTTAACACCTGCCCAATCTGTGGCAAGTCACCTGGGGCTAAATTCTTAGAGAGGTAGATTAGTGTGGGCTCCTCATTTTTGGGTCTCTCTTGGTGTCCACCTATAGCTTTAGATGCCTTCAAAATTTAATTCCTCAGAGTTCCTGGCTCAGCTGTCATTTAAATCTGCAGGTACCTTCCACTTTTTTAACGTGAAAAATTTCCTACTGCTTCACACACTTGGATGCATGTTAGTTTTGATGCTATTGAGTAATGTCCTTGACTGATTCACTGAGCATTAGATGTTTCTCCATCTACAGAATTCAAACCTGAACATAGAAACTTGCTTTTTGCACTGAAATCTACTCAAAACGTAAGAGAAAAATGCTCTCACTCTCTCACCTGTCCCTACCCCATTTTTTTAAATCTGGTAACTGTGCTGAAAGTGTTTGGTCAAGTAGGAGACCTGAAATCACCCCCACTATTTCTAGGAGAGCATCCTCTCTGAGGGGGTGGAATGGGACTCCCCTGCTGAGACTGGCTTGTTATAGGTAACTACCTGTGGGTCTCACATTTCCAACTAAATGGGATTGATAATATTTTCCTGCCTAATAGGACAGCATGAGAGCTGATTTATCACTACTGTCAAGTGTGTCATGATCCTAGGGGAAAAGGATAAAAATACAATGGAGCTAAGATGTTTGAAAGGGCTCGTTGACAGACACGTGCAGTTAAAAAATTGTTACTCTGTTCCATGCTTAGCTCAAATCACCATTCTTTGTGCCACATACATGCTTTTCCCTGGCTAAGTGCAACAAGGATTTCCAAAGAATAAAGCAAAGCCTTGCAGAACCAGCAGCCCAGAGCTCCAGGCTTGACTCTGTATTTATAAGCCTGGTTTCCACAGATTCCAAGTACCTGCAGATGCCACTTTGGTTTGGGTGATCATGCACAGATTGAAGAGCAACGCTTTTAGCAGAAGTCTTCACCTCAAGGCTGTGGGAGAGGAACTGACTTCTATTTGATATTTATTCACCTTCTGGTGGGAGGCAAAGTCAGTGCTGTCCCTTTGTTCAGTGGTCAACAATGCCAAGGTAAACTTTGGAAAGTCCACTCCCCCGTCTGGAAAGAGTTAAGGCTGCCTTAAAAACTGTCTCTGCCTTCAAATTGCCCTTACCCAGGGTTGTGGTGCTTTATCAAAATACAAAGGAAGAGGGGGAAAAAAGGGGAGAAAAACACAACAGGTTTTCAAAGAGTTGTTTGTGGAATGCTAATTTTCTGTTAAAATTATTCCTCATTGGGGAAAAATGGATCTTTACTTCACAAATTAATACTAGGGCTATGGTTGCTTATCATATCTTGGTAATATCACGTGGGAATAAAAATATCCACTCTTACCCATTAAAATAGCAGAGATGTAGCTGTTTGAGCTTCAACCTTGCAACAGCTGTTTCTCATGTCCTCAGAAATAATTGGCTGTTTAAATCACAGTGATTTTATAAGTAGTTTATTTTTAAGGAAAAATGTAACTGTCCTTGGTTAAGAAGGTGAGATTTTCAGGTGAGTTGGAGGGATAGCAGTGTAGGCACCTGATTTAGCATGATATTAAACAGATTGTAAAACCAGAGGCTTATAAATATTAAGATCTTAATCTCAAAGCAGAGCTCTGCTGGGCAAAAGCCAGAGACTACAAGGCATTGCCTGAAACTTGCTGTAGGGTCGGGGCCCTGGTGTGCTGATTATGGAGCAGGATGGCAGTGCTGAGGGTCTGAATACAAGCAGCTGGCTCTGACAGTAGCATTGTATGAAATTCATTTGAGGACTTAGCGCTCTGTGGCTATTTTGAGTGCATCAATTCATAAAAGTCTCTCTTTGGGTCCAACCTAATTTGGAAACAACTTAAATCCATGAACATCTAATGTGGTAGGGGTGGGAAAGCTCCCAGGCTGCCTGAATGCCTGCTCTCAGGTGATCAGGACTGGAGGTGACTTAGGGGCGACCAGTGTCAAGCTTCCTGTGTCCTACCTGGCTCTCCCTGCACAGACCCAGTGGCCCAGTTCCCCTGGGAACTGAGTTTAACTTTTCCCTCCATATCCCCCGGAAGAGACTTGGCCAGCAACTGCTCTGGGGAAAGGTGGCTGTCCTGCCAGGCAGGAGGTCTAGGCAGGGGGGAATGAAGGCAGTGGGAGGGCAGCTGGGTGGTGGGCAGCATCCTGCCAGAAGCCCTGCAGAGGTGCCATGGGTTAAATCTCCACCTCCAGTTTTGGGAAAGAGCTGGCAAACACTCACTTTGTGAGTGAGTTTGTGGCCAGCAATCCCCAAGGAGGGGAAAGGGAGGCATTGAATGACTGCACCATTCTGTCCCTAGTATTTCATAAGGGGTTTTCTAGTTAGCACTCTGCCTATTGCTTCTCCTGGTGTGTCCTTACATTCTGCTGGTTGTTCCCCCTGCTCCTGTGCTGCATGGAGAGCACGTGGGTCTCCTGCAGCCTACGAGGAGCCTGCATGTAGCCAGCTGGGCTTTGGCCCTGAGCCTCAGTGGGACAAAGGGTCAGCTCCAAGGGCTCCTCAGACACGAGCCGCAGGGCTCTTTCCCGCAGCGTGTGTTTGCTCTGCAGGCTGCCCAATAATAACTGTTCCCCTGCAAAGGCAGGCTGGCCAAGGAGGGGAAAGCTCCTAGGCGGCTGCTATCCCCGAGAGCACCGGCAGCCTTAGCAGAGCCTGTTTATTGGCGCTTCTTTCCTTGAGGAGTAATAACTTCCAGATTTACTCCTTTCTAACTGAGCATCTTTCAAAGTGGGTGTAGAACTATTTAAATAGCTTCTGTGGAGGTGGGATGAGAAATTGCTCTTATTCCATAGTCTGCAATCAGCACCAAACAAGCACTTTTCTCCACTGCACACACAAACAGGAAAGTATCTGCCAGCAGCCTCATCATTTTAGATCTGATTTTCTGCCCGCTGGTGTAAGACACAAGGAATTTGACTAACATCAACAGAGTTTCAATAGTGTAGTTTTATTTTATTTTATTCTAAATCCAGTTAAATCTCCATATTTTTTTCACTCTAGGGACTTCTTAGTGGCTGTGCTTCAGGAGGAGATGAACCCCCACCTCAGTGCAGAGCTGCTGCAGCCCTTGCTTCCCAGCATAGCTGGACCATGGCGTGGTTCTACACACCTCTTTGCCTGGGTTTTGGAGGGGTCAAGGAACAGCTCTGTGACCCACTTATTCCTGGACAGCCAAATACATCCTACTGCACCAGAGGGAGGAGCTTCCCTGTAGGAGATAGAGGCTACGAATATCCTGAGGTGCCCTTCTGGGATAGCTGAAGTTAAGCCCTTTGCTTTTCCTGCTCACCTGAGGAAAGAGCCTCAAATCCAAGGGCGGGCAGAAAAGACCAAAAGAGCGCAAGGCCTTAAACTGCTCCCTGCTTGGATGGAGCAGAAATGCAGTGGGGAGCAAACAGTAAAAAGAAGTCCCACACCCTCAGAGTTGTCAGAGAGGAGCCAGGCTCCCTGCTGGCTTCCAGAGAGAGCTCCTGCCCCTGTCAAGTCAAAGCAGCCATTTATCCCAATAAACCCCAACAAAAGTTTGGGTCCTTGCTGAGTCAGTTCTGTAGCTGGTGATGTGTGTATTTTCGTGCATGGCTTTTCTTTTGGTGCAAACATGGGTGGCAATCTGATTAGCTTATGATTCATGATTTGGCTAATGTCCCTACTTCCCCCAGTCCCCACCTGTTCAAATAACTACTACTGTAATGTAGGCTGTTAACTTGAAATAACTTTTCCAACCCCTTTGGTAAATGAGCTCTGGAAACTCTTTAAGTTTTGTCCAGAGGCAGAAGTTGTAATAATTTAACGAAAATGCTTTTCAAACCAAGCCAACTTGGTGCAAAACTCTATGTGAGCTTTTAAGAAGAAAAAAGTTTACTTTGAGTTGTTTCTATTCAACTAATGCCATGATCAGGCATGCTGTTCTGAGAGAGCCTGGTTTCCAGATCCTGCTGCTTGGCACTGCTTCTTGCCAAAGCCCATCCCCTCCCCAGCTCTGCCACACAAAAATACAGCTTCTCACCCAGCCCTGACAGCAGGAGCCAGGTGAGCAAACCCTCCCATTCAAGGAGTCACAGCTGAACTGGAATACTGTGCCAGAGCAGGGTGAGGAAAGGCTGCTCCAGGCAGTTTGGCTGTCAGACCTCAGGAGAGCAGAGGGAAAGCCTGCACAGGCAGCCATGGTGGATTGAGGCTGGTGACTTGAGCCACCTCTGCTACTGTCACATGAGCAGGCTGGGCACTGCTCCTTTGGTCACCTGTGCTGTGCCCATCACTCACCAGTACAGTTAACCCAGCCTGAGGGGGTTACAGCAGCACCTCCTTATGCCTTTTGCACCAGATCAAACAGATCAGTCAGGCTCAGGATAACTTCCCAAAAGCCTTAAATTATGTAAGCAATAGAGTGAAATAAAATATAAAAAATAAAGGAAATACTGGTACTGAACTCACCAGAGGATTTAGTCTATTCCTCAACTGGCTGAGATATTGCTACATAAAAGTTGGATCATTTTCAAGCACACATGCATTTCAGCCTCAGTGCATACAACCCTCAGGAAAACCATTAGGCAAATCCTGATCTCACCCAGTCCTCTTCTGGCCAGGGGTTCCCCTGCACTTGCCTGCTTCATTCCCTGCACAGCCCTCAGCTACTGGTTTAGTGCCCTTTTGTGTGTTTAGCTCTCACTACCTCCATTGATGTGGATGTCTAATCCTTATTCTGTAAATCCACCTTTCACTGGTGGCAGGTCCTCAGGTTGGGTCATCATGGGCACAGTGCAGAGCCTCTGAGCCTCCCAAAAGCAGGTGGAAGGCAGCAGGGAGAGGAGCAGGTGTGTGACCATGCTGCTGCAGTCAGCACCCGGGTTTTTCACCAGGGTAGGTAGATGCTTTGCCTGTGGTAAAAGCAGTAGGTTCACCAAGGAAGTGCCTCTCCATAGGTGGTGTGCTGATTTCACCCCTGGCAAACAGCATTAATATAATACATCAAAGGGGGCTGCATTAATAGCAAACCAAGGGAAAGGATTTGCTATATGTGCTAGCTACTTTTCAAATGCAAATGTCTGTTTTAAATCAGATTAAGACAGAAGGAAGCCTAGAGAATGCCAATAATTAATACACGATAAAGGAATAAACATCCAGGGCATCAAAAGGTAAAACACAATCACCAAGATGAAAATAATCCGTCTTCTCCACACGGCCTGCTCTGCTGCATGGAGTAAATGGGTGTGAGTCCCCATCCCCATTTCCATAGGTAGGTGGTGAGTGTAAATCCAAAGAAGCTGCTAAAGAAATAAGAAGGCTCCTCAAGCTCAGCCAGGGAAATGGAGAATCCTTGGGCTGGGCTGAGGCCAGCTCAGCTCAGCTCAGCTCTCCTCTCCATACGCCCTGGGTTCAGTGAGACATGCTGCTGCAGAAAGGAAACCTTTAGCAGTCGCTTCTGTTCACTGGCATGACCTTGGTTCCTTCAGGGTGTGCACAGCTGGCTCCTGTGGCTTTAAATCAGTTAGAAAGGTGGTGTTTGGGATCCTCACTGAGCCTTGAGTAGATCTCAGAAGTACTTTGCCCTGGATTCTCTTCCTTTCCCCACATGAAAAGCACACCAGCCTCTCCCTCTCGCCCCTCCCTCCCCCATGCACATCGAGTTACAGTTGGGGTTACAGCATGGCCCTCAAAACTAACACATCTCCTCAACATTCAATTTTAAAAGAAGAGAAATAGGAAACTCAGGGGAAAGTGGTAACAAAGTCTATCCCCCGTTTATATTTCTTAAAATTCACATGATGCTGCATTGGACCCTGGTAGTGCCTTGTGCTTTTACTTCCCTCTTCATCTTCTAGTGGAATAGCAGCATTTACTCTGGCTTTGCTAAGCTCACGCAGGGCACCAGCCTTTATCAGGCTTTGTGGATCAGTGGTAGCAGAGACCAACATGCCCAACCAGCCCACAGTCCAAGCATGTGGGGATGGGCTTTGCTGCCTTTTGAAGGCAGACAGACGGACATCCTGCTAAAGTTTGGAAGGTGCTGTTCACCAGGGAGCAAGAAGACCTGTGGTTGCTGGTTTCACTGACCGGTCTGTGTACCAATCCCTGGTTTTGGAGGGTACTTATCTCACCAAGTAGTTACTTATTTTCAGCTCTAGATACCAGAAAAGAAATAGAAGTGTCTTCCCAGACCTCTCAGGAGCTGTGTTGCTGAGTTAAAGGTTTGTGAAGTGCCCCCAAATCAAAACATGGCCAAATCCTGGAACCACATAATGGTTGGAAGGCAACTTCAACAAATAACTGGTCCACCCCTCTGCCATGGGCAGGGTCATCTTGCAATAGATCTGATTGCTGAAAGCTCAAAACCCCATCCAAACTGACCTTAAACATTTCCAGGGATGGGGTACCCACAACTTCTCTGGGAAACCACTTATACTGTGACCACCCCTATGGTAAAGAATTTCTTCTAATATCTGTGTTGGGTTTGCATGGCAAGACTCTGGTAGCAAGGGGCTATAAAGGTGGCTTGTGTGAGAAACTGCTGGAAGCTCTCCCATGTCCAGCAGAGCTAATTCCAGCCAGCTCCAGGATGGGCAGAGGAGGCTGCCTTGGCCAAGGCTGAGCCCATCAGCCTTGGTAGCAATGCCTCTGTGATAATGTATTTTAGAAAGGAAACAGAAAATTATTGCACAGAAGTAATTGCAGCCAAAGAAGATTGGAGTGAGAATATGTGAAAGAAACAGCCCTGCAGACACCCAGATCAAGGGTGAGGAAGAAGGGGCAGGAGGTGCTCCAGCTGCTGTAGCAGATTCCCCTGCAGCCCATGGTGAGGCAGCCATGCCCCTGAGACCATGGAGGATCACAGGGATGCAGAAATGCCCCTGAGACCATGGAGGATCACAGGAGTGCAGAGATGCCCCTGCAGCCCAGGAAGGACCACAGGGATGCAGAGATGCCCCTGCAGCCCAGGGAGGAGCCCATGCTGGAGCAGGTGAATGCCCAAGGAGGCTGTGATACCCTGGGAAGCCTGCATGGAGCAGGCTCCTGGCAGGACTGTGGACCCATGGAGAGAGGAGCCCACACTGGAGAGTAGGTTTGCTGGCAGGACTTGTGACCCTGCAAGGCACCCACATTGGAGCAGTCTGTTCCTGATGGACTGCACCCCATGGAAGAGACCCATGCTGGAGCAGATTGTGGAGAACTGCAGCTCGTGGGAAAGACTCACATTGAAGAAGTTCATGGACTCTTGTGGGAAGGACTCTCCCTGAGGGGGAAGAAGAGACAGAAACAGGTGAATTTGAGATTAGATGAATTGACCATAACCCACATTTCCTGTTGCCCTGCACTGCTGTGGGTGAAGAGATTGAGAATAATGAATGAAGTTAAGCCTGGGAAGGAGGAAGGGGTGGGGGAAAGTGTTTTTAAGATTAGGTTTGCTTCTCATTATCCTGCTCTTTTTTTGATTTGTAATAAAGTCAACAAATTCCCCCAAGTTAAGTCTGTTTTGACAGTGATGGTAATTGCTGAGTGATCTCTCCCTGTTCTTATTCCAACCCACAAGCCTTTCTTTATATTTTCTTTCCCCTGGCCAGCTGAGGGGGAGCCTGGGATCCGGCCCAGATCAAATCACCACATATCTAATCCAAATCTATCAAATTTTCTGTATAAAACCATTTATACCTTGTTCTGTCACTACAGGCCCTATTAAAAAGTCTCTTTCTTTCTTTCTTGTGAACTCCCTTTAGGTACTGGAAGGCTGCTAAAGGCCTCCCTGGAGCCTTCTCCAGGTTGAACAACACCAAGCTCTCAGCCTGCCTTCATAGGAGAAATGCTACATTCCTCTGTTCATCTGTCTTAGTCTGGGAAGACAGGTGTCTGCCAGGGAAAAGCTGGAGTTTCCCTTGGAATGGAGAACATAAACACCCTCCCTCTGAATAATTATAATTTTGAAATTAAGGGGCTTTCAGGCAAAGATATGGGAATAAGAATAAGAGTTATTTACTAGGAATATTAAAAATGTAGTAGTACAAAAAAAGCAAACAAACAAAAAAAGAAAAACCCTGACGGAATCAGAACATGAACTGACACCCCATTGGTCACGGTATTGGTAGCAGTCCAATTAAGTCCTCTGGAGTGACAGATGTGGTTCTGTTGGAGTAGAGATGATCCTGTAGAAGGGTCCAGTGGTGGTGAGGTGGACCACCACTCACCAGTGGGAATCCAGTGGAAAACAGGCTATCCTGCTGGTCTGAATCTCAGGTTTTAACCAGGTAGGAATGCTTGGCTCCTCCCATTGGGTGGAGCATCTCACAATGGGATGATGTAATTTTATCAGTCATGCAGTGAGCCTTGATGGCCCATTAACAGCAGATATCCCCCTGGAGAGAGGAGGGGTTGTGGAAGAGATAAGAACACTGCCACACCTGGTTTTAACAGCTGGCTGTTCATTAACAGAAGACATTCCCCCTTCCCCCACCCTGGAGTTATGAGATAAAGAAAAAAACCTCTTCAACTGTTTTCAACAGATGGGAATAGAATGCATCTTGCATTGCAACCCAAGACATCATCTTTGCCGCCCTCCTCTGGACCTACTCCAACAGGTCCATGCCTTTCCATTACTTGAGGTGTCAGAGCTGGATGTAGTACTCCAGGCGAGGTCTTGCAAGAATAGAAGGGGAGCATCAGCTCCTGCATCACCTGCTGGCCATGCTTCTAATGCAGCCCAGGATATGATTTGCTTTAGCACAATATTCCAGGTTGAAATCACTGTAAACAATTACAAACTGAAGAGTAAGGATACTCTGGGATTTTCTTTCACTTTGTGACCTACTTTGTAGGGACAATACCTTCCTGCTGTCTGTTGAAAGCCCAGGAACACACACTTTTAAAAATAAGCCAAAAAAATAGTAATGCTTCTCACATGCTTCTTTTACAGTTCTTTTTCTCTTTTTCATTCAAACCCCACACTGGGCTGAAGGGAGCCCCAGGCTAGGCCACAGTGTGGACAGATGGACAGTGTGGGTAGTTGGCCCCTTGCACCTGACATGGCAGGGATGAAGCTTACTGCCTCCATCACCCACTGATAAATCTGTGCTTGCTGCCAGGAGAAGCAATGGCAGTTCCAGTCGTTCTGGAAGAAAAGCTGGCTGCACCCCAGAGTGGCCATGCCATCATGGAATTGTAGAATCATTTAGGTTGGAAAAGACGTCTTAGATCAAGTCCAAATGCTAACCCAGCACTGCCAAGTTCCCCACTAAACCATGTCCCTAAGTGCCACACCTACACATCTTTTAAATATGTCCAGGGATGGTGACTTCATCACTCCCCTGGGCAGCTTGTTGCAGTGCCTGGCCACCCTTTCTGTGAAGACATTGTTCCCAATATCCAATCTAAACCTCCCTTGGTGAAACCTGAGCCCATTTCCCCTTGTCCTGTCATTTATTACCTAGGACAAGAGATTGACCCCCACCTAGTTACAGCCTCCTTTCAGGAGATTGCAGAGAGGGATAAGGTCTCCCCTGAGTCTCCTTTTCTCCAGCCTAAACACCCCCAGCTGTTCCTCATTAGACTTGTGCTCCAGACCCTTCACCGACTCCATTGCCTTTCTCTGGACTCACTCCAACATCTCAATGCCCTTCTTCTAATGAGAGGCCCAAAACTCACAGGATTTGAAGTGTGGCCTCACCAGGGCTGAGTACAGGGGGACAATCACTGCCCTGGTCCTGCTGGCCACACTTTCTGATACAGGCCATTGGCCTTCTTGCCACCTAGGCATGGTGATTCGTGTTCAATTGCTGTTGGCTAACACTTCCAGGTCCTTTTCCACAGTGCAGCTTTCCAGGCACTCTGCCCCAAGCTTGGAGTGTTGCATGGGGTTGTTGTGACCCAAGTGCATCCCTGTGCTTCTGCAAGGGCCCTTGCTTTCCTGCACTAGGTCTACATAACCATTATCATCCTTCCCAAAATCATCCTCCAGGTACCTCCTGGAGGTCTTCCAGTGCAACTGGAAAGCCTTACAGCACAGGCTGAGCCTCTCACAGGGGTGAAAGAGCAGGTTCCCAAAGGTGAGGCTTCATACTGAGCTTTACAATGAACTCTGTAAGTTCAGCAATTATTGCTTGCATAAAAATCAGAGAATCACAGAATGACTGAGGCTGAAAAGGACCTCTGGAGGTCATCTGGTCCAACATTCCCACTTAACCAGGGTCATTTAGAGGTGAAAAAATACGAGAGATGCAGTCAGTGATTATGGTGGTTGGGCTCTTAACCACGGGTATTGACAAAAATCCAGCCAACCCCCATTGGCTGATACTCTGCCACCCAACCAGTGGAGTCAATCAGAGGGATTGAACAACAACCAATCAGTCCTTGTCCAGCCCCTCCTCACTGCAGAGAACGCTGGCAAGGGTGCAGATCCAGATGGTACCAACTCTGCTGTCCAGGTTGCATGAAGAGGAGATGCCAGTGCCACCATCAGCACTGATGTAACAGCACACACATTACTGCCTTTCTGCCAGAAACTTTGTTCTGCAGAGGCCAGTGAAGGAGCCAGCAATGTCTGCAATCAGTAGTTATCCTTTGGAAGACAAGCTGGGCCAGCAGAGAGGACAGTCCCTTGGGTTTCTGAGCAAGGGGAACAAATCCCCTTGACCAGTGGTTATTTAGGCTTCACCATAGCCCTGTTGATAACATCAAAGCCTTCTGGCAGATTGCAGATGTCAGCATGGACTCTGATCTTTGGCTGCTGCCCAGAGAAAATTATTAATCACTTTGACAAGCACTATCCAAAGGAAGTCTAAACAAGTAGTGCTTCAGCATCAGGATTACAGGAAATATCAAAGCTGTAGAAGGCCGGAATTTCTGTCTTGGCCTTGGGACCCCAATAGATTGATCTGACTAATGAATATAATCACTGTGACCAAATATTGTAGAAATGTTTACCAGCCTTCAAAGGGATGTCTGAGGTGGAAATTACCCGAGGGGGTGCTGAAGGCCAACACTCTTTCTAATACCTGCATGTACCTATAGGAACCAGAAGTGGGGTTTGTCCTCTATATGTATAGGTGATTATCATGTGCTGGACTAGATTACACACAACCCTTTATCTGTGTTAGTGGGGGAAGAAAATGGCCTCTTGAGATCTATTGCATTTTTGCCCTTTATTTCAACAGGACTAAAATCCCACTTGGACAATTCCCACCAAGGACTGGGCTGCTGTAAGGAGCAGCCAGCCCCAGTCATGCCCTGCTGGCCTTGCTGTTGAACCCATATGGTTTCACAAGATAGTCTAGTCTTAAAACCCAGCATTTACCAATTCTAATGCTATTAAGAAAGTAGGGTTTTCAGTGGTGAAGAAACCAGCAGAATCTGGTTTGGGGACCCAACTTCACAAGCAATGAACTTCGCTGTGTTTTTTCTCTAATTTTCACAACCAGAGGGAGCGAACTGAGTTTCACAACATCTTAGCTTCTGGTTGGACTTCCATCACAAGCAAAGGTGATATTTGCAGGTTGAAGTACAGCCCTTATTTACTTTAGTAGCACATCTCCCAGCAACTTCAACCAGGAAAGAGTTTTGTCCTCGCTGTCTTTTACTGGCAGGGCTTTTGTTCTCATGGTCAAGTCAATAACCTTCCCATTCACCTCCGGCCCCATAGCATGTGGTTGGGCAGCATCCTTGCTGTGCTATCTCTCATAAACAACCTCTTGTTTCGGCCTGATTTCTGCCATAAACAGTATTTCTTCTTATAACTTAACTTTTACTTCAGATTAAATGCCATCTCCTAGCAACTGGTATATTTTTGTACCTAGGCTGCTAGCTTTCAGTGTTTGAATATTGCTTTCCATTCATTTTGCTGTCTCAGACAGAAAACACTGGTTTCCAGATACCTACTGGTATGTACATTTGTTTGTTAAATTTCTAAACAGTTGAGTCAGTTAAACAGCTAAATTTATATCCTCCTGTTTGTTGACTCCAAAGATGTACTCCAGAGGAAAAAAAAATACACCATGTAGTCCTCCTGCTTGGTGCATCTTCAGAAGAGAAACATGGAGCAGGAGCTGCCTTTGAAAGGCGTGTCTCACCTGAGATGTTTTGGTATGGGACTCTTTCTCTCACTGTGCAAACCCTTGGCATTTCTTGACATGTTAAAGAAACATTGAGAAAAGAACTTACCACCCTCTGCAGACAAACCATGTGTGTCCTCCCAGCAAGCCATGGCAAAAGCCCATGTTGGCTCTCAAGAGCAGGACAGGGCTGAATTATGCCCACAATGAACCTTTCATGGACCTCACATTAAAAATGAGCCATTTCTTTTTTGGATGTTTAGCTCAGATTCTGTGCCATGACTTTTAAATGTGTGTGAAGAGGCATTTGCTGTTTTTATCTTTGTAGATGGTATGGCAAGGTCTCAGCATACTGCAGAGAAGGGCTCATGCATCAAACCAGGTGTCTCATTGGAAATCCTTAAATTTTTTTGAGATTTGTCTATGAATTTGCCTTCAAGAAGCATTAGCAAGGAGGGCTCATCTGTGGCTTATTAACTTTAGTAAACCACAGTCTCTATCTGAGCTTTCCCAGGTTGCCAACAGAGGGAAACGGCAGCTTTTAGGATGTGTGTCAGTGCTGCAGCTGTGCGCTGCAGACTGGGATGGGGAATCCCCAAGCCGAGCCTGGAAACAGGCTGTGCAGATGTTTTGTGCTGGTCAGGTGGATCCTCTAACACAACAGGGTGAAATCCATCCTTAGATTCAGTTTCTTGTTTTGTCACTTTTCTATCCATGCAAACTTGACTTTAGCTATTTTTCCTGTTTGCAATGGCTATAAATGGAATTTATGTGTAATGAAAGATACTATCCACAAGAATAGAAAAACAACTGATAATTCATGACTTTTATCTGTAACTTCTCACTTCCAGAATATCTATTAGATGAACTGTGAATCATGTACACTGGTTGGGACAGATGTGCTTAGCTCTGATTTGTACAGTGAGATTTAAATTATCAGTTAATTAAATAAAAATTTTCTCTGTGAACTACTGCTTCCCCTCTCTCCCCTTCCCCCCACCCCCCTCACATCTGCTTTAACTCACCAGTGTTTAAAGCCACAATGCCATTGCCTGACAACTTGAAAACATGCCACACACCTTCTCCAACTGCAGTGTTTCCTTCAAGACTGCTGGCACGTATAAAGATTGAAGCTGCCCATGACTTCCCGCAAAAATAACGTGGCATCAGGACTAGTTACAAACAATGGGGCATTTAACTTCACATCTCTGCTAAAAAAAATACTTCCGGCCCCCAGGCTTCAACTGTGCTGGCTCAGAGAGATGGACACTTAGGACATTCTTTAACACAGCTTTGTTTTCCTGCAGAAGCCCCTGCAAGGTTCTGGCCAAAGCATTTGCCAGATGATCCTCCAAGGGCAGATTTGCATCCTGCTAACTCTAAAATTCATAAAATAGCTGTGTGAGGAAGGATATGTGTGAGTGATTCCCTGACAGCTGAGTGGAACCATAGATAGCTGTGATCACCCGATGAGAAGATGAATTTTGTCAGATATTGCTGAGCTGGTTGGGTCTTGCCTGCTACATGTGATACCATCATTAACACCTACTGACAGATGTTTTCCTCTCAGCTTGGCCAGAGGTGCCTGCACATCAGTAGGTAGCACTGAGCAGAGACAGAGTCAGTTTTTGGCAATTTTATGCAGTTTGGCTCCAGAAGGATTAAACTCCACTGTAACATAAAGTAAGGTAACCTTGTGCAGTTGTTTAGAGCAGTATTAAGTTAAAAAAACTCTGTGCACTGAGGCTTTGTGTAAGAAGATGTTTGTCAGTTTTCATAGAGCAGAAGCAGTAGATTCTCCTGTGCATCCTTTCTCCTCACTTACCTGTTACCCCACGCAGAGCACCACTCAACACACAGTGGGCAAGGAGCTCTTCTCTAGAAAGCAAAGTCTGGGATGAGCTCCTCCATGATCTGACTTTTCCAGTCTGCTCCCCTGCTGTGGCGCCTCCTGTTCCTTGCCCCAGCTCTCCCCTGACCACAGTCCCATGATGTCAGTCTCCTGCACTGAAGTTTAGCAAGCTGGGTTCTTTCAGAAGGACAAAGAGTATTAAAATACAGGTTTTGCCTAGACGCAAACTGTACCACACTGTTGTATGCCTTGGAATGATATACAGACATTTAATAATTCACATGAATGATTTCTCCCTGCACAAGAATCCAGTGACAAGAATCTGTCACTGATACATTGTGTTGGGTTTGAGTGGCAGGCAGGGTTTTAGTAGCGGGGCACTACAGGAGTGGCTTCAGTGAGAAGCTACCAGAAGCTTCCCCCGTGTCTGACAGAGCCAATGCCAGCCAGCTTCAGGATAGTCAAGGCCAAACCCATCAGCAGTGTCAGTAATACCTCTGTGATAACGTGTTTAAGAAGTGAATGGGTAACCCTCTTCAGAATAACAGCAGCGGGGAGAGGAGTGAGAATATGTGAGCAAAACTGCCCTGCAGACTACAGGGTCAGTGAGGAAGGAGGGGAGGAGGCCTTCAGGCACCAGAGCAGAGATTCACCTGCAGCCCATGGAGGGCCCCACACTGGATGGACCAGGTGGATGCCCAAAGGAGGCTGTGACCCCATGGGAAGGCCATGCTGGAGCAGGCTCCTGGCAGGATTTGTGACCCTGTGAGGGACCCACATTGGAGCAGTCTGGTCCTAAAGTACTGCACCCCATGGAAGGGACCCACACTGGAGCAGTTTGTGGAAAACCAAAGTCTATGGGAAGGATTCATGTTGGAGAAGTTTGCAGAGAATTCAGGTTGGAAAATGTCTCCCGTGGGAATTATCCTACACTGGAGAAGGGGAGGAAGGAGTAACAGAGACGAGTGATGAACTGACCACAAACTCCATTGCTTGTCCCCCTGATGAGTGTGAATGCTCTGAGAATCTTTTCATTTAGCAGCACTTTGTGACTTAGGGTCCTTCCACATGAATTGGTGCTAGACCACATGAGGCTTGTTCAGGAAAAAAGAAAGGGATATAAAAAAAAAGGTAGCAAAGGGGACCATGAGAGGCTGGAGTGAGCTGATACCAGATGGGATGAAGAGGCAGAGGTAGAGACTAGGAGGAACAGGAGGTGTGTTGGTGAAAAGGCACAAGGGAGAGCCAGCAAGGAGACATAGGAATGGCACATGATCTTTGTAGCAGCAATTTGAATGGACATGTGCCAGGAAAGATTTCATTTGTCAGGGGCAGAAGGAAGGATGCTGCGGTGAGATGTGAGATGATCTGAAGTTTATCTGTGAGGATGGAGGGGAAGGCTGTGTCTTGGCTATGGTCTGAAGGAAGAATCTGGAAGGCTTCAGTGTGGCCTGGAAGAAATTGAGGGATGCCCTGTGGCCTCTGTTATGTACAAGGTCAGATTAGATATTCACAGTAGTCCCTCCTGAGTTTAGCATCTATAAATCTGTGAAATAGAAGCTTTAAACCACAATAAAAGCTGAGTCCTTGGAGCATCATATTGAAAGCCCAGAGTACCATGAGACATTGGCTTTAAGACTGGGATTTGGGGGTATAGAAAATCTATCTCAGGATTTTTTTATTATTATTATTTTAAGGTTTATTTCATCTACCTGGTTTTACAGGCAGAGTATATTAAAAAAAACCCTCTAATAAAATATTTAAAGCCCTCTAAATATCCTTAAGAGAGTCTTTTCATAACATGTGTTGCATAAGTAGGCAGGATGCTGCTGAGATGGGATATACAGATGTCATCACTTTGATAGTTTCATAGATTTCACAGCCAGAAAGCACCACCACGGTGGTTTCCTCTGCCTTCCTGCATAATGCAGACCATGGAGTTTTGCCCAGCAATTCCCACACTGATACATGAGCTACATCATGTAAGAAGACATCCACACTTAATTTAAGTATCTTTTGGGGTGATGGAGAACCTACCATATCCCATGTCAGCTCCTCCAGTGGTTAATTACAAGACTATTAAGGAGAAAAATGTGCTTCACTTTCAACTGGATTTTTTTTTAGCTTCACTCTTTCTGGTTTATGTGCCTTTGTCTGCTAGGTTAAGTAGTCTCTGGTACCATATTCCTCCTCCATGTACAGATACTTACAGATCAATTCATCCCTTATATTGCTCTTGGATAATATAAATGGATTGTGCTCCTTTGGGTCATTGTAAGATATGCTTTCAATCAGCCTTAAAGGTTGTCACCCAATCTTTCTCAGTGTTACAACATGATTTTTAAGTGCTGACAGCTGAACTGGACTTTTGTCTCATTAATGTCATGTATAGGGCTAATATGTTCCCCCTACCACTCAATATTCCCATTTATACATCCTAGGGTCATATTAGCCCCTTTAACAAGAGCATCACACATGGAACTCATATTCAATTGCTTACCTGTTGTGACCTCTTAGGTAAACAGCCAAGAACAGTTTCCTGAATATTCCCTCTATAAAAGCTCCCATGGGATCACTCTTCATTTGCAACTCCTCTTTGGAGACTTGTCATTTAACTGCCTCATAATCCATTTTAAAAGTGCTATATTGATTTTTACAGTGCTACCATTCAGAACAAACTGGATAGCAGAATGCACCCCCCCAGAATTGCTCTGATCTTTCCAAGGACCTATTTCCATGGAGATGCATGCCCACAGCTTCTGGTTCCCTACAGCAGCTCTGTGCCTTGGCTGGCAGTGAGGGAGCATGCAGCCACCCCAGCTCCTGTTTCTGGAGGAGGTCTGCTGCTGCTTCAAATCTATAATTGGAAGCACAGGAAATTGGAGCAAAAGCACCAGCCATGAGCTCTGAAACTTCTAGAGAGGGTAAACGGATTTGCAGCTAATGCTTGCAGAGATGGCAGAGCTGTTACTGATGTGTTTAGATACCAATGCTTCTTGATGGTTTTCAGGGAATATTTTGAGACAATATCCTACTCTCAGGAGGTCCCAAACTGGCCTGTGGAGAACTATCAGTCTGAAAATCCCATATAAATGCCCTGCTGCTAGCACTTAAAATCACACTGGTTTTAGCGTGGTTTTAATTTAACAGGGAGGGGTGTGTGAGGGTGTGTGACTGGTGACCCAAGAGAAATGCTGAAGGCTGAGGGTGGTCCTTGGTCCAACGTGTTTGGGTAATATTCCAGACAATCTTGGTTTTCCTGCTGGTTGCCAAGTCCTTCTTGGGATTCACAGAACACTGTCCAAAAGGTTCATATTTTGAGATTAAGAGGCAGCTTGTTATGGGACTAATAACATGGAGAAGGAGGGGAACCATGAAAAAAGCCTGATTTCCTCTGCATAATACTGTACAACTCATGGAAGTGGAGAAGGGCAGAAGAGATACTGCCTCAGGGCAAAACAAGCAGCTGTTGTCCCCAGGTGAAATTAGACAGTGGGAGCCCTGAGTCCTGCAATTTCTCATGTTCGTGACAAAAGTTTTACTTGCCAAGAATTGCCAAAACCAGGCTCAGTCTGGGACCTAAGGGATGTGGACAAAACCACTCAGCATAACAATGCTCTCCATGCTCTGGATTAAAACATAAACAGAGGCAGAAATAACCCTGCAATGTCCCCAAAGTACTAAAATTTCTTGCTGTAACAACGATAGGCAGGGGCTTATCTGGCTTTCCTGCATGTGGGAGCATTTCTGTTGTGCAAATCCTTGCAGCTGCACTTTTCAAGTGGGGCAACTGTTGCAGCTAAGTAAAATTGTTAAAATGAGTTGATCAGCTTAGTACAATGGTTTCCACTATTTTCTATAAAACAATTTGCCTCCCACATAGTCTGCTCTGTCCCATTTCACAGCACGGAGGAGAGCCAAAGCACCCCTCAGGCTGAGCATCCAGCGTTCAGCACCAACCAGGCTCTCCCATCTCGCCTGGGAAGTGCCAGAGCAGAGTGTTCAAGCTGAGACTTATGATGTGCCCTGAAGTGCTTCATTTCTCTGCAGTAAAACTCTCCAGTGAAGGAAAAGCAGTTTTCCTAATCTGCCTAGAGCTGCTGGTGGAGGCTGGAGGTGGCCACGCACACTCCCTCAGCCTGCCCTCTGTAATGCATGGCTGAAGCTCTCAAGGCTTCAGCCAGCTGGCTATAAAATATTGCCTCTCTTCAGCTCATAACTGGTCTCAGTATAACTTTTTTTGTTTGTTTTAACCCCTATTTCCAAGGCTTTTCTCTACCTATCCCTAATTTTCTGATGGTGCCTAGTAAAGAGCAGATGAAAGCCTGGATATAAGTCCTGCAGGGTGCCACCCGTTTTGTGTTCTCAGCTCTCACTGAGTGCTGCGTTTATCCCATGCAGCACGGGAACTGGGCTGTCACTCACCTGGTGACTCTGGATGGGAAGCTGGGCCCAGTCCCTGCTGTCACCCCAGGCTCTGCCTCTACATCTGAACCGGCCACGGCAGGGGACGTGTCCCAGTTTCTAAACTGACAGCCAGAGGTATTGACTTAAATGAGTCTGGAATTAGTCATAGCTACATAGTAGCAGGTTTTTACCTGGAAGAGGTAGAAAATGAAGAGGCAGTTCCTTTTGAAATGTACAGTAATGATAATTAACAGAGGTAACTCTTTGCTTCCCATTCCAGTCTTACCTGCAGGAAAATTGAACTGAGAAAGAGATCTTGGCAGACAACTTGGTCCTGTCATACCACAGGGTCAGGATTGCTGAGGGATGCTCTTCAAAGCTATTCTCCATCTCTTTGAAGCAGCTGCTCCAGCATCCCTGTTCCTAAAAAGGACTTTTGTTTGTTTCTAGAAAGTGTCCAGTGTGCATCCTTGCTGCTGTTTTAGCCTGTTTCTCCATCACTGACATGGAGATGAGGTTAATCGCTGTGTTTCCCTAAAAAAAACCTGTAGCAATTTGTTCTCTGCTTTATCTTCCCCCAAGGCCAATGCCTCAGCGCCATTTATTAAAAGGAAAACTCTTCTTTTTGACAGTGTGTTTCTCATATGCAATAATTCAGTGTATTTCCCATGTGATGCTAATAACAGTAGAAGGGAAAAAATCACGTCAGGTGCAGAAAAGCAAGAAGGCAATGACAAGGCAGTGACATGAATGAGAAAAAGGAGTGCCCAAAAGAGAAACAGACCTCAGAGACGGTGAGAGCAGGACGATGCAACACCTCACCCGTGAAAGTGTCACTGCACGCACGGATCAGCACCTGGGGGCGGGGAGAGGTGGGCATTGAGAAACAGGAGCTGTGCATGGCAACTTCTGTCTCACAGATCAGGTGTCTCTTTTGTACCACAGTGCCAGGCCTGTTCAAATCAATCCAGCTTGTAACACAGTCTTCTTGGAAGACTTGCAGTTTCTCTGTTGGCTTTCAAGGTTTAACAGTGACAGGTAAATGCAGTTCCAGTTCCACAGTAAGGAGATGGGACACAAAGAGACGATGTGAGGGAGCGTGTCCTTTCACAAGCAACAGGTTTACAGTGGCACTGGGAACATCATGTGTGTTTCTAGGGTTGCACTTCATTCACTGGGCTTCTCTAAGGACATAACAATGTGTACTCATATCAAAAGGCATTGCTCAAATGAGCACAGATCTGCTCAGTGAACAAACACGATCTTAGTTCAAGAATACAATTTTTGGACAGGGACATGGCTTTGAGCCCAAGGGTCCAAGCAGCATAACTTGGGCTTGTAACCCCTGGATAGATGCTCAGGGGTAAGGTAAGCTTTGATGGATCCATGGGATGTACATGAGTATAACACAAGGTCATGCAAGTTTCATCGAGGACTGACTGTCACTGGAAGGAAAATGACCAGGAAAAACGAACTGTACAACTGGTTGCTCCATTGACAGCTTCTGAGTAACAAACTGTGTGTAAGGAAACTGCAACCCCATCCCCAAGATTTGTAACGCTAAACCCATATGAGCACAAATGGAAACGCCTTGTCCACAGCTTCAAGTAACTATCTTCTCTGTCACCAGGGAGAAATATTTCATGATCATGACAGCTGCTGTTTCATTATAAAGCAGATCTGGTTTAGGTGGCATATTGTTTATAATGGAAAAAATCCTAGTGTGAGGCACACAGAGTTGTAATAATATGGCACCACTGTAAGCCTTAGGGGGACCCTGATAGTGAAAAGGGTATGTGACACAGCAACTTTTTCTCTACTTGTATTATTGTTCTAATTTCCCTCAGCCCAAGAAGTAACGTGCACAGATTTGTTCAAAAACAGAGCTCTCCCTGCTAACATATTCTTCTCGCTGACAAGGTTTATGGAGTAAAAAGATTTTTAAAGATAATAAGCAGAATTTAGTAAATTGCAATCCCATCATGAAATGTTAAAATAAAAAACATGATTTATGATTTTTTTAGATGACAAATTATCTTGACTTTGTCAGTTATGGCTTACACTGTATAATTTTGTTCTATTATTTTGTATTAATTCAGTGTTTTGTGTTTGACCAAAACATGTCATCAGTCTCTACCTTACAAATGTGATACTCTTCAGAATTATGGCTGAAAAGAAAAAAACACATATATGGAAGAGCATAATATCATGTTGGAATTTCAGCTTTTCAGCATTTTTGTGAAAACTACCTAATCCATTGACTTTTAAATTGCTTGCATGCCATAAATACTGAGAATAAATGGGGCGGGTGGGATGGAAGTGAAATGCCTCACAGCATAAACAGTCTAGTACCTGCTTCTTTTGCAGTTTGGTCCCCTTAGAGGATGCTTCACTGCTGACAAGGGCATCCCCCAAGTCTCGAGAAATAAGGGCAGTGAAAGGAGAATTCTTCCTCATTGTCTGCAGTGTCTGCTCGTTGTTGCACTGCATTAAAGCAAAATCAGAAGAGTTGGTCTGGATTCACACCCAAACCCTACCCAGCAGAGCAGAGCCCTCTGCTCAGGTAACAGCTGCGATGTGCTGCATTTAGGCAACCCCTGCACCCGTGCAGCAAATCGCTGCACAGACCAGGGACTGTGGCTGGGGAAGGAGACTTGCAGGTGGGCAAAAAGCTCTGCCCACCTTCAGGTGCTGGAAACTACCTCAATGAGAATGCTCAGACTGACAGGTCAGAATTGTTGCTGGAAAAAACCTCTGTTTTTTTTACCTCCTCCCTTTCATGACCTGGATCAAGCTTGACCTTATTTAAATCAAACAAATACTTTTACTGTATAATAAAAATTCCAAGTTTTAATACATTGCCATGCACAAATGAAGTCAAACAATGCAGAGTACAAAATTGTCAAATATACAAAATGATAAAGCAGATACCCAAAGCTTCCAGAGATCATGCCCAAAGATACCAAAATCTTGATATTGGTTTTAATTTTACTGTTTAAAAGAACTTCTCCCTCCTGCCCGGGCTTGATTTTTTGTTGATTTGAAAACAGAAAGAAGTAAAGACAATATAAAAACTGTAAGGTGGAATTAAGTGATGGCCACTTTATATACTAAAAATTAGTTTGCATGATAATTTCTGTTTTGGGAAAAAAACACTGCTGTACAGCTGAACACCTTGGATGCCTGGGGAAACGCAGTGTACATCAAACAAAAAGGCACACTTTTGTCTCATGCCACCTCATTTTGCTCCATCATTAAAAAGTTCAGCCATAGATGTACTGGGAATAATAGTGTGTCACTTTATAAGCATTAGAGTGCTGGTATCTTCCTAGATTATCAACCAAGTTAACATTAAAAGGAGATCACTGGTTTAGAGAATTTCCTTAGTGAATCTAAACCAGAACTAAGTCCCAAAGGCAGCAGGACCAGACACGACTTGCTGGCTTCAGGTGACCGTTTTGACCATGGCCAAGGGCTTGCAGTCAGCCTTTCTGCATCCAGCTGTCCTGCATCAGGTGACCAGATCTCTCAAGACCTTGATCCCAGCCTCCCTCACATTCCCTGCAGCTCATGTCCATCGTCACCGGCTGATGCAGACGCACCAGCACAGCCTGGTATCTGATTGTGTCCATGGGCTCCTTTTTGGGAAGCAACCTTTGGAGGCAACTCAGGTGCAACTGCAATCCCAGCTGCCAGCTGCTTCCTTTCCTCAGGGTCAGGTTCAAACAACTTTAAATTCAATTCCCCAAAACAGAGGACCCCAAATTTAGAGCCCCCTTTGCTGGTTTATGGTGTGCAGAGCCAGGCAGGCATTCCTCCCATCTTACCCAGTGTGTTGGGTTTCAATGCAAGATGTAACCAAAAGCATTCTACTGCCATCTGAAACTGGATGGGGAGATGTTTTTCTTTATCTCTTCTATAGCCCATTCCTCATAACTCCGGGGTGGGAGGGGGCAGGTGTCTTCTGTTAATGGGCCAGCTGTTAAAACCGGGTGTGGCAGTGTTCTTATCTCTTCCACAACCCCTCCTACCTCCAGAGGGATATCTGCTGTTAATGGGCAATTAAGGCTCACTGCATGACTGATAAAATTACATCATCCCATTGTGAGATGCTCCACCCAGTGGGAGGAGCCAAGCATTCCTACCTGGATAAAATCTGAGATTCAGACTAGCATGACAGCCTGTTTCCACTGGATTCCCAGAGGAAGACCGAACCCATCTCACACCACTGGACCTTCAGAGGGAAAATACACCCTTCTACAGGATCCACTCTGCTTCAACAGAACCACATCTATCACTCTGGGAGGTCCTACTGGACTGCTACCAACACCCTCACCAACACGGTGTCAGGTTGCATTCTGACTCTGTCAGTGTTTTCTTTTTTTTGCTTATTTGCTTCTTTTGTACTATTACATTTTTATTTTTAATATTCCTAGCAAAGGACTGTTATTTGTATTCCCATATCTTTGCCTGAAATCCCCTTAATTTCAAAATTATAATAATTTGGAGGGAGGGTGTTTACATTCTCTATCCAAGGGAGGCTCTGGCTTTCCCTGGCAGACACCTGTCGTTCCAAGCCAAGACACCCAGACAATGAAAAAGAAACAATACTTTCAAGGCAGGTCTGGGTAGATGCAGTCCCTACAAAAAACTGAAAGCAAAGCCCAGGATATCTCAAGGTACTGCCCTGCCACTTTCAGATTCTGCAATATCTGTGAGAAATTTAAAAATACACATCTTTGCTTTGCCAAGCAACCCTGCAGCTTAGTGCAAATCAAAGGAGTCTTCTCCTCAGAGGACACAGCCTCATTGGGGAAATGCTGGTCATTTCCATTGCCAGGGTATTGTCCAGTCCTGGCAGGAAATGTCTCCTGCCATGGCTGCAGGAGCCACTCAGCACAGACATAGCACTGCCTGTGGGTTAGCCCAGCATGGCTCCATTCCTCCCCTTGGTCGGTGGTATTGGATTCAGGGGAGAAGGATGAGATGTGTCTCGTGCTGAGATGCTTTTCATAGACTGGAAGATCCTGTTCCTCTGTGCTTTTTCTACTGTCACTTAATCTCTTTTCCACCTTTCTCAGAAGTGCACAGAAGGAGCCTCTTACATACAAGGGAAGCAGACAAAGTGCTAAAAGGACTCCAAACATTTCTTTATCTATCTGCTCTTGAGACCAAAGCCTGGCTCCATAAGGAAAACTTCTGCCTAGATGTAAAGCCACCCTCTCAATATTGAAAAAAAACCAACCAACTGAGCAAGTCCCCTAAGCATCTGATGGGACAATTTGTGTTTTTTTCTCTTCCCTGCACAGCTTCTTATTGCTTACATGCAGTTTTGCTGCAATAACAATCTCTGTGCTTTAAAAAAAAAAACCTGTGTTTTGCTATTTAATTTGGTGACTTATGACATTAAATAGATAAATTCAAGGCAAATGCCTAATAGAAGGAATGTGATTAGAGGTGTAACTACAGAGAATTTTTTTTCTGAGAAACTATTTAGATATATTTGGAATTAGTATCAGAAAGGAGCTTTTCATTTCCTCAGCCTGGTCTGAGCCTGAGGTGTGATAATGCTCAGTCCTACTCTCATGGCAGAAGCAGATGTTACAGTCATGTGCCAGTTCAGCTTCGCACCTGCCCAGCTGGCCCCAGCCATGCCTGCCACAGATAGCTCTCTGCCAGAGCTGCAAGGTGTCTAATACCAATCTGCAGTAAGTATTGCTTTTATAGTTTCCCTTGTTTGTGTAACTGTTTACTCTTTAGATCATACATCCCAGTCTGTGCTTTCCCCACCACTTGATGAAGCACATGGAAGATTACTCCAATGGTTCACACTTGCTTTGTGCACATCAACAGTGGTTTTGTGAAATCTGGATCAGACACTGAGTACTCCTTTGTTTATTTCTGAAGTACAACATTCAAACCAGTCAATGGTAACAGGACCCAATATGGCAAAAAACCACTGTTGGGAGCAGCTGTCATTTCTCTGGGTAATCCCACTGATGTAATTTCACTTCCAGGGCTTTATTAACCAGCTCCAATGGGGCTCATCATGAAAGCAGAAGTTTGCTGTCTTTGAAGCAAGGAACTTGTATACTGTGCTCAGCTGCACAGTGATACAATCGCCCTCTCCATCAGCATTGCAGCTTCTCTGCCAGTTGTTGCAGGCATGAAAATCTGTTTCTTGCCAGCAAGATGCTACCTCCTTAAGAGGCAAACACACAGCTGTCATTCTTGCTTTGACTACATATCCACATGGCCTAATCACTTGCACGCAGCATTTTGTCCCAGGCTGCTATCAATGAAAGGCTACAGACTCTTGGCATGTCCAAGGGTTTTGTTGTCCTTTCTTGTCCAGTTCTCTTTATTAATTATGTGCAGCAGAACCTTACAACTGTCAGCAGACCTACTGATGCTCATGTCAAATGCACAGCTTTCTACAGAAGCTGTTTAAATTAATACCATTTTGGGGGGAAGGATATAGATTGCTCTGCCTTCCTGTAATATTGGCAACTTCAGGATATTTTTAATTCAGAAGTTTACATCTGATGATCTAGTCTAATCCTCACAATAACACATGCCTAATAACTTCATCCAGTAATTGCTGCACCGAGCCTGGATTTCAGTTTGAGGTAGAGCTTATTGACTTAAAAAATACTCTGCACGCATTTAAAGACTTTATGTGATGGAGAACATACCAGGTAACTGAGTAAGTTGTCTCCACAGGTAATCATCCTCCCTGTTAAGTGTTTGCACTTAATTTCTAGCCTGAAATCAGTTTCCAACCAGTAAAGCACATCATTCCCTTTTCTTCTGAATAGAAGAGATATCTGCCTTCAGACAGCACTTCCCTGCCCAGGTAGAAGACTGTGATTGCAGACGGAGATCAAGTCACTTCTTCATATTGCCTGTGATAAATTAGTAGCTTGAGCTTCATTAGTCTGACACTATAATAAGAACTGTTTTCCTGCCCTTGACTGACACTGGGAACTATTGAAAATAATCTTTCCTAGTTGTTGATACCTTTTTTTGAAGGACTGACAATGATCAAACAAACTGGAATGGCATCCCTATTGCCAGGTCCTACACCCCAGCTGGCAAGAGCATCTCTGGGGCTGATGCTGAACAAATAATTTATAATCTTCACTGCTACTGTATTATTGCAGACATCCTCCCCATGCTTCTAACTTGGACTTGCTGCCATCTCCCCTGGATTTTTAACTTTTCTGTCTTCCAGGTTATTCTCCACTACTGACCTGCTCAGATCATTATTTATTGTGCCCCTGTTCTTGTAATCTCTGGCTGTTGCCAACAGTAATTTTCTTCTTCCCTGGGGGTATATTGAAAATAGGGCATACCTTGGGAGGAGCTCATCAGAAATAGTCTCACTGAGGATAATTCATATTTACAGCTATTTTTTGCAATCTAGCCTGTAATCCATTTTTAATCCATTTAATATGGGTGATATTGATTTTGCATTGTGCGATTTTGTTCTTTATCAGAATCAAATGCTCTACAGGAGGCAAAGTATACTATGCCAGCAGAGCTGCATTTTTCAACAATCTTTTGATATCACGAAAATCATAGCAAATTCATTTGGCATGATAAAATTCTATAAAAATAATATAGAGGGTTTTATCAATTTTTAATTGCTCTAATGATTACGCCATTTCAACTTTCTCATGATTTGCCTGATAGGAAGCTAATGAGTCTATCGTCTTCTGGATCAAGCCATTCATTCTTTTGGATTATTGTGGTTTTGGTGTCATTTCAAGCTTCTTTTATGCTTTCTGGTACTGAGGAGTCCCAGGCAAGTTTTTCCTTCACTTTTGGATTCAGTTAATGGTTCTACAAATTTAAAATTAGGTTTGGATAGTTACTGCTTAATATTACTGAATTGCATTTTAATCTGTAATCTGACTCCCTCCTTTCACTGCTTTCAAATACAAAACAACTATTTGTTGGGTTTCCAATATGGTGTGACCAGTCTCTGTGCTGGGCCTGTCTAACATCACACTTAGCTTTGCTATGACAGTATTTATTAGGATATATGTGAAGTATTTGGTGTAACCAGCCCTAAGCTATTTGCCACTGACTTCCCATACATTTTTGGCTTCCTTCATTAAGCATCTACTTTTCTTACTTGCTGATTTATCCTCATGAGCCTGCCTAATCACCCATACGTTATATTGGTGGTTTTTTTATACTCCAGATTACTTTCCTGAATTTTACTATAGGAGGCTGCAGGTAATGCTGGTAATACTTTCTCCTCACCCATCAATTTTAATTATACTGAAGGCCCTTCTCTTTTTAAATTAAAATCTTACTGGCAGCCTATATATACCAGGGTCAACTGCAGTCCTGCAGCAGAGCCATTCAAGGAGGCTCTGATGGCAGAGTTAAAGGGGACCAATGTGAAATATGCAGGGTTTTACTTTGCTTTATTTTGAATAGTGCAGATCTTTTGGTTTTGTGGCAGGTGGAGGGAGGTTCATTTTAGTGATCACAAAAAAACGCCACCTTGATGCTGGCTCCTTGGCTGACACTAATCAGCACATCTCTGGAGACTACAGTGGAGTAGTGCCAATGGAGGTCTGCCAGGGTCTGGCATGTGATCTTCTGAAAATTCAGGGCGAACCCAGAATTTTGTAATTTTTAATGGTTTAATTTCCTCAATGACATTGCAGCTGCAGTTGAGTGACAACACTTACCTAAGGAAGAGACAGGGAGGGGTGGACTTACTGGTACAGCATTGTCATGCATAAGGACAAGCAAAACCAAAGAGCTCTTGGAGCTTTTTCAAACTCCCCTCCCGGAAGGCTGCCTTTGTTTTAACAGAATAAATGGCAGGTGTTCAGGAACAGAAAGACACCCAGATGAAAAAAAACAAGGAACAAAACAGTGCAAAGGATGATCTCAGGTGCAGCGTGCTCTCTGGGGTGAGCAATTCCTTCAGGTTTCTAGTGGAGGACTTCTCACAGTGTGAAGCACTCGGAATGGCTGAGTTTCTGACAGGGATTCTTAGCGGGGTCTGATGCTGCAACCTGGACACAGAGAAACCAGGTGAGTGTGGCAGCAGGGGAAGGCTCCAGCTGGGAGGAAGGCTGCAGGTCTGCACAGGGAACAGGGTCCTGGTCACAGCCCTGCCTTGTCTCAGAGATAAAAACTGGTGATCAATGTAAGAGCAGCATGGCCTTTTATGAATTTATCTATCTCCACAGGCTGATAATGGCTGCTTTATGAAAATAGCATTAGTCTTCCACTCTTTTGCAGTGAACTAATGGCTCTGAGCATATTTAAATTCACTTCCTTTGCCGGAATAACTTATTTGCTCCCTTTCATGTTGACTTGGTCTTTGGCACTCTTGACATAAATGATTTATTGACTAGAGATAAAGCATTCTTTCCCCTGAACTGTTCCTGCAACCCAGGCAAAAGTGGATATGTCTGCTATTAATAAGGTGTTCGGCATAAAAAATGCAATAGACTTGATTGTCTGCACTCAACAGCCTTTCCGAGAACACAGTACCTGCCCCCATTCATAAGAACAAAAATCTCTCCCACATGTTTATTTATATTAAAACTTTTCAGAAGAATACGCTGGGATCCAGACAGTTGTTCAGGAGATGTAGAACAATTTCATAAATATCCCTGAGGAAGCATGGCCTACTTTGGGAGAATAACAGTGATTAAAAAAATCCAAACACAATGAATAGTTAAATACAAGCCAAAAAGTACAGTTATTTCCTTATGGCTCTGGCAGACAGTTACACACGTGAGAAGTGTCACGGGGCTCGGGGGAGCTATGCTTGCAGTTATCCACATGCATAGGCTGGTTGCAGGATGGAGACCTACACCAGCTTCAAGGGAGGTTTGTCCGATAGGCACCTACAGCAGACTTCTCTCCAAGTCTGGCTACTCAAGGGTCTGGACTTGATTTTCACATTTCTCAGGGCCTATAACACTGCTTTTCTAGGTCACCATAGCTAAAATCCTGGGAAGCTTTTAAAGCAAACTGTTTTAACAGGAGAAGTGCACACATCTAAATTCATGCCCATATACTGGAAGATGTTCAAAACTAACATTGATACAAAAAAAGCTTCTAGTGGCTCTCTGCCTAATGCAACTTCTTCTCATACGCCCTTTTAAGATAACATTCTTTGATAAACTCTTCTTTTATCATTCAAATTATTCTGGATTTTTTCACTGGGTAGTAAAATAAGAGGACTCCTATTGTAGAAGTATAGCATTCTCCTTTTAATTTAACATATCAATCAAAGTATTTTGTTTTTAATTGCTTTACCAACATGAAATTGATGTCAGTTGTCAGAGTGCATTTTTAAAACCTGCAGCAGAAAGAGCTGTAAAATTTGCTGAAGCTTACAGTGGACCTGTGCCATGCACATGGCCAGCTCTATTGGTATCAGATTCCAACCTGCAACCCTATGAAAAGCTCTAAAAAGTGCAAATGTTGCAATTGGCAAAGATCATTATGTTTTAAGGAGAATTTTTACACCAATTAATTTGAAATTAGGGACCAGGATTTTCAGAAAGAGAATGTAGAAGCTTACTGCTCTGTAATTCTTGGGAGCTCTATTTGAGAATCCATGGAAAGACCCAAACCATTAAAAATCACTAGCAACTTCTGAAAATCTTTGTCACCAGTAAAAAATAATTTGCTTTTGGACTGAATACTATAGAAGTATCCACTAAGCTGAATCTGAGAAGGGTGGCGAGCTGAAACCTAAGCCCATAACCATCTAAAAAAAAATTAAACCCTGAAGGTAATTATCTGTTTCTTGTACAGGCACCCTCAGTGGTGGACCTTCCATTCTCTGGCAATGAACTGCACGATAATTTTTAAGAATTTCAACACAGGAGCTTCCTCCAGAAAGGTGCCTGTGACATACTCTAGCTGCACATTCTCTCCATCATTGCAACTTCACACAGCATTGTCTCACCCAGAGTTTGGAATAAATACTAACAGAAACACTACAGTATCTGTTTATCAGGCTGGAGAGAGTGACAGTCTTTAAGTACACAAAAAAGCTACCTTTGATTTTAAAGAAAGAAGGAACAAAGAGGTAAGCCTCCTCAATATGTTGATGACATCAGTTCATTATAAAGAGTGTGCCAAGAAGGTCCTGATGTAAGGGACAGACATTAATTCCACTGAGTCCCCGTGGAAGAAACAGTACCACAGCCAGCTGTGATACAACCAGTGATGAGGTCAGCCATTCAGAGACTGAACAAAAAACAACGTTCAGATTGAATGCAACAGTCTTGAGCCTGCTACAGTGTATTGAAAGGCTTATTGGAACCATTTGCTTATTCCCAGTTCCTACCAAAATACTGTTTTGAGTAGAAAGTGGAAAAAGTTAATGAAGAAATCTGCCCTCTCCAAAGGGAGTGTCTTGCTCCTTAGAAGTATAGTCTTACACTTTACCTTTTTAGAGAATTTGGTTTGGACTACAATTTCCCAGCCTTGCCCAAAACATAAATGGTGGCCAGCATAAAGAACCTGAATTCTTCCAGTTTATTCTGGTTTTATTGCAGATCAAACCCAGGGTCACATACATGTCTATGAGAAAGAGACATGTAGAAAGGCTCTCTCCCTTGCCTCTCCCTCGCTGAGTTAGAAAAAACACTGGCACACCAGAAATGAGATCTTTTGATATTTGGTGGGTGAGAGGGAGAGCAGACACAGTATCCTACAGCTCATTCAAACTACTCTGTTCTTGGCTATCTCTGTGACAGCTGTTTTCTAAGTCTTGATAAAAGAAGTCACATCTCTGCCACGTGCAAATCTATCTACACAACCTACTGTGAATCAGTGAAGGGATGCTAGTTCTGGGCTTCTGTTTGGATGCAGTCTCAGCACAAACACTGAAACATATCCTCAGTATTTTAAAAAAGGACCATTATATATATATGGACTGTGCTAGTTCTGTGAGAAAAGCACATATGAAGTGCTGATATTGTTTAACAGAATACCATTAGACTGCAAAACTAACACATACAAGACGTTTACATTCCTATCAGGGTGTAATATTGTGAACATATCCACTGAGATTGGAGAACTGTTGTAAGTTTTTCCTAAAACATCATGCCATCTGCATACATAATAAAAGAATCCAGTAGTTGCCATGCTAAAACAGGACTTCTAGTGAAGGGCATAGACAGTCCCCTAAAGGGAACTCAAAAGTTATGCACAGTGATGAAGACTGGAAGAAGTTTTCCAGCTAAAGGTCTGTCAATGACCATTTTCAACAAATTAGATATTTTGGATATTTTGCACCACATATTACCACCACAGCAAACCAGGTCTCCTCAGAATGTATCAGCTGAGTGGGCTGATTTTACTTCAAGTTTGTCTTCAATCCTCCACGGTCATCTTCTGGCAGTGCCATTTATTGTGTTTTTCTCATGAAGGAAAGTTCACTTTCATATCAAGTGGCAGGACAGCAGCTTTAGAGGCTGGAAATGTTTATGGAGAGCTCTCTGCTGGGGCTGTGAGAAACAAAATAGAAATCCAAAATCAGACTGTGAGTATAGAACAGAGCAAAGAAATTATCATGCATTTCAACTAAAAAAGAAAAAGTTAGGTTTGAGCTTGGTAAATGTACTCCTAGAATATATATTGTGACCCTAGTACTTTTTTTAATCAACTTTACTCACCAACTAAAAAACTCTTAATCAATTCCTTAGATAAATATAAAGTGAAGCCTAGGAATCATTTGCATGATTTAACAAATCCTCCTTGAATTTTATTGCCTCATGTGAAAGCACTGCTTACTCTTCCCGTGGTCTGAGTCCCAGAGAGCAGGGCTCTTCTATTTGGTTGGATTTGCATTAACTGCTGAAGGCTTGATAGCCAAATGTTGGAAAGGCTCTGCCAAATGTCCAAGTGGTATTTGATGTTCCTGCACCCTTTCTGCTGGGTAAGATGGTAAGAACTGGCCACTGGTGCATTGATGTGAAAACAGCTCACCCATATCCTTCCCCCCTTCAGACCCCATAACATAATGAGGAGGTTGCAGAGTTTCTCTTTCCCCAGCTAAGCAGTACAGCACACTCAGTGTTGGTGGCTCCTATTCTGTGGCTGAAAGCCCTTGCAGAGGTGTGCAGCCATCACACCATAGTGGAAGAGAATGTGGAGGTTACTTTTAACTTCTCCTCCCCTTCACCCAAACTTTTCTTTGAGAAGCACAGCAAAAGGACAAGAGGCAATGGAAACAAGAAGCAACAAGAGATATTCCAGTTAAATGCAAGGAAAAAAAATCTTCTGAGTGAGGGTGGTTACCTTTTGGACCAAGTTGCCTGACCAGGCTGTGGGACCTCCACCTACACAGACATTTGCAGCTCAACCAGATGAGTCCCCACACAACCTGACGTGGGCCTTGGCTTTGAGCACAGTTTACTGGAACCTGACATGGCCCCCTGGCTTTGAGCATAGTTTACTGGAACCATCTCCTGAAGCCTCTTCCAACCTAAATATTTTTAAGCTTATACATTTTCTGATGTGGATTTGTGCTCCTTGTTCTGCTTTTCTGAACAGGAGATGAGTACCTGTGCAGAAGTGCTCATGCTGAAGCACATTCAGTTGTTAATTCAGTGTGTAGCTCATAAATGCCTGCAAACCCATCACAGGCTCAAGCTTCTGGGACTGAGGCACCATGCAGAGACAAGTTCACCGTATTATTTAATGAAATCATAGAATCATTTAGGCTGGAAAAGACCTTTATGACCATTGAGTCCAAGTGTTAACCCAGCACTGCCAAGGCCACCACTAAAATGTTTGGGATGCAGCTTTGTTTATCACTCATCCCTCACCCATCACCTGTTTTATGGAGCAGATCTCTGACCAGGTCAGTGCTGGGATGGGACTCATCAGAATGGGCTTTGCACCCTTTCCAGCTGACATCCTGCTTCTTTCATGACTGCATGTATCTGTATGTGTGGGAAGAGCTGGATTGTTGGGGTTTTGGGGCCAGATTCCTAACTGTGAAGCTAACAGGATACTGATACTGCCAAGGCAGCATTCACATCAGCTGAAACTCAGGCTGGCAGTGGATTTCTGCTTCTCACTCCTTCAAAATCATTCCTGGTAGGCTCTTCTCTGTGGGGTGTGAACTGACTGGCACTGCCAAGCTGTCACTTTGCCCATATTTGCCTCTTCCAACCCCAAACTCTTGTAGCAATGGACATGAAGATCTGATTGAGCAGAGAAAGGATGGGATAATAAATCAGTAGGTACTGCACAAGACTAAAAGAAACCCACCCACTGCCTGCCATGAGCACTCGACCCCTGAGTGTAAATATGCCCTATGAAATAGAGAACAGCAAAAACCATTTTCCTTAATTATATCCCTCCTTATGTGGGCTTATTTACCTGATTATGGTGCTATTCCTGATTTCTGTTTTTATAGCTGCTTTGCTTTTATCCTCCAGGTTCTCTAGGGCAACGTTCCCAACACTGCCTACTGTCATCTACTACATGAGATGCCCACATCAGTAGTGGCCCAAGAAAGATGCACATTTTGGACCCAGCAACTGGTTTCACTCCATGGAAGAACATAGAGGAAGGTTTTGAGCCTTCAGCTGGTCTAGCCAGATAACTGACTGCATCCCTCAAGACAGAAAAGGAAGCAATGGTAACATAAGCAATTTTGAAGGCAAAGGGCAAATCTATGGGGAGGTTTTATAACAGGAGAGCAGCAAACAAGTACTTAATCTTGAAAGGGTTTGATTTCAGGTGAATTAGAGGATGTCTCCCATCTGTGTAGCATCAATAGAGACAGGCCTGTCTCACAAAGGACTGTCTCTTTCTTTAAGCTCATCTGCAGCAAAGAAGGGAAAATTTTAAAAGTTCTCCCAAGCAATGGAAAATACCTTGTCTAGCCACAGAGTTGGAGAACTAAAATAAAATGGGTAAACTGGCTAATTATATCAGGTCAGGCCTCATGATTGCACTCATGCTGAAATTCCCCAATCATCCCCACTGTCTCAGCTATTAGCTTGTATTTGTACTTAAGTTTAAAATGAGCCAGCTGGCCCTTCAGACAGAAACCCATGAATGAGGAGAAATGAAACTGATCCCAACCTGAGCTCCATGCTTACCACAGAGGCAGCACAACCACTTCAAGCCATGCAGAGGTGTCTGGATATAACTGGCAACACTGAGCAAGCAGACAGTAGTAGTTCTGTCAAGCTCTGCATTTAGAGCAAACAAACTGAGGCTTTAGTGGTAACCTAGCCTGTGTCTTCTCACTTTGTCTTTTGAGGACAGGGTTTTAGAAACACCTATTCTTTCTCATTACCTGCATAATTTATCGTGCCCAGTTGGAGACTCCTCTAAGGACCCTGGTTTTGTAACAGAACATATCCAGTGTTTACTGAAAGCAAAGATCTTTATAAAAGGTATCACAAATAAGCAGTTGCCTTTTGAAAACTCTGCCTGAGACAGTAAGCTCTCAAAACAAAGACAGCCCTTTGCAGGGGGTGTATATGCTTACCAACACAACATGAACAGATCTAATCTCACATGACATTTTCAAGAAGCTGTTGTAGAAAGACAACTATAATTTCAAAGCCAGAGATGTATTTTAGTTTTTGAGTATCTGTGCTGTGTGATTTTTGTCTGAGAAAGGGACATATTTTACATCCATTTTAAACACGTTAATTCAACTCAACCTAGAGGTATTACCTATTTGCCAGATTTCCATAATTGAGGGATTCTGATAAAGAAAACAAGCATCTATTATCTTTCCTAAGTTTACTCTCCTGGAATTAATTTTATACTATATTTCTGAAGTCAGCACATTTCAAACACAGGATTATAATGAAAAAGGCCTATTTCCAAACATCCTTCTACCATCTATTCCTTAGAGTCAGTGAAAAACTCCATTCTGCTATATTTAGTAATATCTTTCTTGTGTTAGAAAGGCCATAGCTATCTCACTTCACGTGTCTCATGTCACCTGAGACATTAGAATATGCTGTACATTATTGCAGACTTGTTGCACCTTGCTATTAACTGATTAGAGTTCATATAACGGTTGAATGATTGGGGTTGGGAGGAACCTTAAAGATCATCTAGTTCCAACTCCCCTGCCATGGGCAGGAAACTTTCCACTAGACCAGGTTACTCAGAGCCCCATCCAACCTGGCCTTGACACTGCCAGGGATGGGCCATCCACAGATTTTCTGGGCAACTTGTGCCAGTGGCTCACCACCCTCACCACCACTCTTCCTAAAACCAGTTTAAGGCTTCTTGTCCTGTCACACCATTGTGGAAAGTCCCTCTCTAGCCTCATTTCAGCCCCCTTTAAGGTAATAGTAGGCCCTATAAGGTTTCCCTGGAGCCTCTTCTTTTCCAGGCTGAACAGCCCCAGCCCAGCCTGTCTTCATGGGAAGGTGTTTCAGCCCCATGGTCAGTTTAGTGACTCTGGATGCCTCTGGACTTATTCCAACAGGTCTATCCATGTTCTTGTACTGGGGACGCCACAGCTGGACACAGTACTCCAGATGTGTTCAGCTCTGGGGCCCCCAACAGATACTATTACCATTGAAGAGTTTTGGACACTGATGAAGAAAATGCCTGGCAGCCCATTCATAGATTTACCCTTTTCTTTACTGTGCGTTGAATTATTTTTAACACCGAGGTGTGACAGAGTGAGGTGTCTCTGTAAGGCTCATGGAAGTTTGTGTAAAAGGAAAGTACCTTCTTGGGGAGCTGCTGATGCCAGTCAGTCATTATGGTGGAAGGGGAATTGGCAGGGGCTGGGAAGTACTGCCATGGGGCAGCCTAGGCAGGGACAGGAACCATTTTCCCCTGTACTTTACAAATAAAGTTGTACCTGAATTTGGTTTCACTCTATCACAGAGCCATCCCATTCCTGCTCTGGGTGGAGAATAGGTTAAAAGAATAATTCTTTTAACCTGTAGGTAAACGCAGCTATTGCTGCACATCCTCATTACGTAACAGGTCGCTGATAAGCCGAGTCAACAATGCCAGAGATCCAAGGTTACCTCAAACAATTGCATGTGTGGAGCCAGCTGGAGCCAGCACCGAGTGGGTGGCAAAGCACCGCCCCCAGCCCGCTCCATCCACCCACAACCCCTCCTCTCATGGGAGCAGCTCTGGCATGCACAGGCTGCAAGTCAAGCCCCAGGGCTGCACAGAGACAGTGCCACAGCCCTGCCTGTGTTAAACAGTGACACATTAATCCAGGGACTGAATGCAACATCCAGCAGCCGAGAGAATACAGACATGTGGATGCTTTTTAATAAACCTGCCAATATTACTTTGATTCCCAACCAGTCATGTCTTGGTCTGACTTGCCTGATTTTCCCCTCATTACTAAAAACTCATAGCTGATACAGTCTTGAAGGTAATTTAATGTTGTTTGTCAAATGCAGTTGTCAATATGGTGGAAAAATTCCAAGGGGGAAAGGAAGGAAGTCTCTTCTTTCTTTGATTTTTGAATTTGGTTGCCAAGCAGGAAACAAAGATTTGGGTTTTGGAGAAAAGGTGGGCCTTGACAGAAAAGGTGGGCCTGTGAGCACAACACCTAGAGCATCTAACACAGTAATCCTAATCCCAAGCATTTGATATTCTTTAATGAGTCCATGCAAAATAATTATAAAAGCCAAAAACACGTAGAATCAAATGTTGTCTTCCCTTCACATGTACTTTTTTAGGGGACAGTTAGGACATATTTGTCATTAACTATAAAACCCAACCATGAAACAAGACATTTTTGTTGAAATTATCAGGGGCATTGATGTACCATCACAAGACTTCAAGAGCAGAGTCTTTAAAACAAAGCAGCTGACATATTAGTTGCTATTTCTGCAAGGATAAATTCAAGGTTTCTTTTTCTTCTTCTGGACAACTTCCTCCCATAAGCAGGTACTCTTAATCCTCCTGGATAGAGTTTTAATATCACCATAAATACGGTCCTGAATAAATATTCTCGCATGAGATCTAGGGAAAAGAATGACGTTACAAGCAATAAACTCCTTGGCGTTATTTATGTATTGCTACACTGAGTGTCCCAGGCCCAGACAAGGGCTTTGAGGGGGCAGCTGGGCACAGCGTGGCACAGCCCGCGCGGGCACGGCGCTGGGCGGGCGCTGCGTGGGGGCCGTGAGCCGCCCCGGCCCCTACGTGGGTATGTGGGAGCCTGGCTCACTCCCACGTGTGCTGCCCAGATCAATGCCACATCTCATCTCAAGGAAGGCTTCAGGGTGCCTTTCAAAGGCAGTTTAGACAGGATGCTCAGAGTCTTATGACAGATGATGAACATTCAACAAGGTCAGGCAAATCCCATCCTCTGTGTTCTGCCTCAAGAGATAACTCCCATCCTGCCTGTGATGCTGGGCTCTCCAGCCTGCATCAGACAATTCTGAGATGAAACATTGCTGGGAGAATGGATGTCGTGGCAGATGCTCTCAGCAGGTAACCTTCTGAAAAGACAATTAGTCAGAGGTTATTGCAGTTGCTCTGTGGAACACAGTTGGTTCACACAGAATGGGTTGAAAATGTAGTTGTCCAAAATGTGTTTTGCTAAGATATTCAAAGCCATCAAATAGTCAGATTAGCCAGGAGTCTCTTTATGAGTCACACACAACCCCAGCTTCTTTACCAAAGCAAATCTCTCAACAACTTCACTAGGTTAAACAAAATGACGACACATATTGATTCTGTGTACAGATGATTTATGCAGGAATTCTGGTTCTTTGCCCTTTCCTTTAAAAATCAGAGCTCTTGGTGGACAACTCTCTAAAGCTCTTGAGCTCAGACTCTAGCCTTGTTTTGAAAAATATCTAAAAAGATTTCTACATCTTCTGAACTTGATTTTACAGTGTAATCTGGAAACCTCATGACTAAAATCTGTCCTAAGAAACTACGTCCTTTCTATGCCTGTGCCTAACCAGCTTGTGAAAATTTCCCAAGCTTAGAAGCTTGGTTCAAAAACCAGGAAAAATCCTAGGAGAGATTCTTTCTTCTTTCAAAGTGGTTCATTCATCTCAACTCAAGATGCTTCATACATCCCACCACCCACCTGCTGCTGCAAACATTCAAAGAAAACAGAAAAACACTTGCATTCAACAGATTATGATTATATCCTTGAATTAACAAGCAAAATTATATGCAACTGCTTCCTCAATGCTTGTAGGTTCTTTCAAAGAAGTCTCTTGATCTACTGCACACTGACTTATCACTGCGAACAGTGAACGGGCTGTCCTGAAGCATTCTGCCCAAGAAACTCAAATCGTGGCAAGCAAAGATTTAAAAGGAATGTGATGCTGAGGAGTCTGATAGTCTCATCTGGTGCTGTCTGAAACTGAAAATGCATATGAGATTGCTGACTTTATGCCTTATCATGCATCCCTCTCACTGCCTGGTTGTAATCAGTTCTTGGTCTCCCAAGTTCTTCTGAGGTGCTCCGCAGGATGTGAAAAAGGTTGTTATAGATGAATGGCATTCCTCATACTGTGGCTCTGTACAGCCATTTGCACTGCATTGTGAGCCTTTGCATATCTATTGCTTTCACCTCGAGAGACTGGGTTTTAAAATGAAGCTTCAGGAACTGCACAAACTGAGTGAACTCAAAGAAGACATAGCCTTTAGTGGAATCTTCAGCATGCACTTAATTAAGGTGCTTAAGCACACAGTCGCCAGTGGTTTGATGGCTGCTCTGATCCTGATCACCACCTGGAACCTGTATTTGCATTCATTCTGCAGATTCTGCAGGACACTTTCAAGCCTACCCCACTCAGAAGAATGCAGCAGCATTTGGGAATTATTCTGTGCATTATAAGTTCTGTGCATTATATCATCCTATTACTTGCTTAGGATTCTCAATGAAATATGCATCAAGTTAAGAAATACAATCAGATGAAACTAAAGATTTCACTGCAAAAATTGACGTATTATAGCAAAAGGGTTTGAAAACTCTCTGGAGCTACAACTCCCTCAATGGTTATGCAGAGCTTATGCAGGATTAATAGGTGGAACAAACTATCCACCTTTAGGGAGACATTCACTATGAGATTCCCTGAAATGAAAATTTCCATTCTGTGATTAACCAAGCAAAAGGGAAATTATACCTACTAAAACCACCTAAAAGACTGCTCACATGCACACACATATTTACCACACAACAAAACAAAAATGCCTCATGAAACCTACAAAACCAGTCCCCACCCCTTAGTTAGCTGAGCAAGCAAATTTGTTTAGCTTTTTGCAGGAATTAATCAATATATACCCTTTACCTGTATGATCACATTATGTTACCACTGTTTTCTCCAGGACCCTTGCACTGCTCTGAGCACCAAAACAGACAGAATGCAGACAAAGAGCATTTTGGTACCATTTGCTGCTTGAAGTTCAGCATGTGTCCCACCACCTCATTTAATGCACAATGTCCAACCTCCATGTGGAAAATAATTATTGCTATTCTCATGGACACAGTGTCTAAACACGTAATCAAAAATGACTTTAATTTCAAAATACCTCAGTGAGAAGACATGGCCTTATTTTACAGTTCCTAGTTAAGCACAAAGAGAGTTACAAGGCTGCACTGGTGCTGTCTGTCCAGCTCCTGTCTCCAGCAACAAGTTCTTCAGGATGTCAGAGCCATGTTGGGCTCCTGAGGAAAGGGGGTTTGAGGAAACTTCTGGAATACATACTCCAGAATGCCAGTGATGCCTTCTCCTAATCTGGCCCAAAGTCTGATTTTATCTCAAAATTGTACTTTATCGATGGTTATCTGAAAGTGAAATTGCTGGACCATCAATGTTAACAATCCATCAGGGCCCTCCACTACCACTGGGTTGTATAGGAAAAAAGCAGCCACTGTTTTAGCCTCATCGATCTGACTGTGACCAAATCTTCCCAGGCATCCTCAGAAAGGTCTACACAACAATTAGCATGTTGCATACACCACTACTGTTTTAAAAATAAAATCAAATAGAAGGCCCCTGGTCTCCTTCTCCCAAGTGCAGGACCAGACTCAGGGAGAGCTGCAGTGAGGACAGGTCCTGTCCAAGGCAGGGCTCCTCTTCCACCCTATGACTGATGCTGTGTCAAGGCAGCAGAGAGGGCTCGCCCTCTGCACATGGGGCTTCATATCACTGTCTAAACAGCTAGAAAGTGAACTACAGTGATCAAAATTAGTTACCACATTTGAAGAGTCCCCTAGGTGATTACTAAAGACTGTATCTGGATGTATTCCCAAAGGAGACCCTAAATACCAGTAATGGTGCCTTGGCAGAAGGGCTTGATAAACAAAGGGTGGGCAGTTTGCATCAAAGTTCTTAAGTCATGCATGAAGTCTAAGTAGTGAAATTATGTGGGCTGTATTGACCACAGAGCCAAGCAAAGAAGTCAGTCATGAAAACCTGATGTGTATGAAAAAAAAGAAAGCCAAAGAAAAACAAACAAAGCTCTCAGAATGCATGAGCTAATCAGTCATTCAGGGTTTTGGGGAGTTCCTGCTCAGCACAGGGATTCTTTGGTTGCAAATTGTGCTTTACTCTGATTTGCCATTTCCTATCATTTTAATTTGGAGGCCATCCAAAGCACCTGCATATTCTTCTGTCTCTTTTTGAATCCTGCACATGTTCCTGAAAAGATGATTGCACAGAAATGTATACAAATGGTGACAGACCACACCATATGCTGTGGAGGTGATGCTGTCTGTGGTTGCTGCCATCCCAAGCAAAATGCTGTGTAATCTCTCCCTTTGCCCAAACTAAGTGGTATCAACCATGCCCTGTGGGACATTATACAGGACCTGCTGGAATTCTCTACATTGCCCTGTCTGCCTCCAAGTCCAGTTCTTCTTCCCAAGGAAGCCCAGGCCCAGGAAGATGATGCACTCCCCATCCTCACCCTCATGTGCTGCCATCACTGGCCAGGCTGGGCATCCAGCCCAGGGCTGGGTCATGCTCTCAGGTGCTGTAGCACAGGCATACCCAGTGTAAATCAGGGATGGGACCACTGTACTTGGTGGTAGAAAATAATTCAATACCAGGTAGAAACTGACCTTTAAAAGTCAGATGGAAGGGCACTGCTACACTTTAAAGAGAAGGGTTTGGGGCTAAATGTCATATCAGGAAAAAGACTTCCATTCATCATTCAGACTCTTTGCTTGCAGAACATAACAGTATGGACTGAGAGATGCAAGAAAGTGAAATATGTAGCAGAGCAGCATCTCAGTGGGTAAGGCAAAGGCCTTATCTGCCATATCACAGATTGCTAGACTTCCCTTTGCTGTCTAAGTTAAATAAATACATAATTGTTCTGCACAAACTGGAACAGCATAAAAAAAAGACATACACCATATCTCCCATCTGGAAGCTTGTCTTTAAGGTTAGAGATGTAAATAAATAAAGCTTGTGTGGATTTCTGAGATGATTCACTTTAACTTTTGCAGATAGCCTGATAAGCCATCCGGGTATTTCCACGCATAACTGCAGACTCGAACCCCAGATAAATATGAAACACAGACAGGAGTGGGATGGGAGAATCCATCCCTGCCTGTGGTGAGCTAGGAGAAGCAATTTGCTGTGCAGACCACCAGCTCACTTGGCTCTGAAGTTTGTGTGGTGGCTGAACAAACTCATTTCATCCATCCTAGATGGGCAACCAGCCTACAGTGTTATCTGGGCTTCTTCCACAAGCAGTGGAGAAAGACAGGGCCCTTCGAAGAGTGACCCACCTACCTACCTGTCATATTGGATAAATGATTCCTTGGCAGCTCCACTCTTCTCTGATTACCAAGAAAGCTGACTGATGAGCTGAGAGTAGTTATCCACCAATTAAATGGCAAACAAGAGGTGACAGGAATTGCAACTTCATGCTTAATTTGATTGTTACAATTTTTAATTAGCATGTGAAGTGTAGGTACCACAATGTTCAGGATTAGCATGTTTAATGCTTACATTTCTACTGATATCAAGAAGAATATTATAGATTCCGGTGAAGGATAAGAGCCCTAAATTCCTTTGAGGCCTCGGATATTGGAATTTGACAAGGAAATTACACACCAAATAATCTTCTTAAAAATTCATACACATAACTGAGATAATGAGATGTTTCCTGCAAAAAATCCACAAAGTACTAAAGTTTGTAGAGGAATTATTTACTCAGCACTATTGGTATCATTTTGTAGCCAGATAATTTATTGTGCCTATGCTGCCAAATTGTTTCGATTTGCTACTGATTTCTTTTTATTTCCACTTGGAATATATGAACAAATGAAAAGAAATTCACATAGGTAAATAAAATTTGAGTAAACAAAAATAGTGGTTTGTTTGTTATTAAACACCTTTCATATTTTAGCTGTGGTAGGAAATTAGGTTGGTAAGAACTTGTAACTGGAAAAGTTCTACCATTTTATCTCAGGCCAAACAGTTTATCACAATTCATGTGCAGACAAACTTTCATGCCTCAAAAATCAGGGAAAAATATGTAATGGGCTGTGGTAGTTCTCCCCCAGTGCCAGAACAGTAAGCATCCTAATTAAATTTTTGCTTCAAGGAAGGAAGAAAGGAAGGAAGGAAGGATTTCTGCCACTGGAGCATAAAACAGATTTTGGCTAGAAAGAAGATGGACAAGATATTCAAAAACCCCCAAGTAATTTGCACACCAAAGTCTCATTAAAGTCAACAAGACTTTGATTTCCAAGTTACTTGTGAAAATTTTTTCTGATGATGCCTCCAAGCCTTTCAATATTTATCTTAAACAAGTGCTGACACATCATTCAAAAGCAGATCTGGGGTAGCAACAAGTTTTGGTAACCCCTCAAGACATTTCTAAAGCCTCACCCACAAAAGACACAAAACTTCTGGCATGTCCATATGTCTGGAATTTTCAGTTTGCATCATGCATTTGTATATTTAGGGTAATTAAGGGCATGTGTCTGTGAACACAGCACTGCGAGGGAACGGGCGCCTGGATGTGCAGCAGAACAGATGCTCTGCTGTGTGTGCCCGAGTGCCCTCGGCCCGCAGCAAACACAGGGCAGCACTGGGCACTGCCAGTGAAGAGGAGCAAGCAACATGTGCTCAGCATCCACATTCCATCTTCCAGTGGCCTCACTGTCACCCAGCTCAGGTAGCTGCCAGATTTGTTTCACAAGCCCAGCCACCATCACACACTGCCCAAGAATAAACACAGCCAGAACATCTTTTGCTAAGCCATTTTTTAACTTGTCCTCCATCACCTCCAACACACCCTCCAAGGATTTTGTATTTGAAGCTCATCCCCACTTAGGCTGGACCAGGCTTGGAGGAAACATGAAGAAATAGATGCTGGGACTGGTTGGCTAAGAGGTTAGCTAGGAGGATCCATGCCCTAGGCTCCTGAAGAGCCAGGATTTAAACACTGTGCACATAAAATGCCTAAATGGATATAAAAAAGGAAGCTGTGATGTTGCAGAGACTGCAAACCTGAACAGCAGCCTTATCAGAAAAGCAATGTGAGATGTTCATGAATAGCCAGTCTGTTTGCCCTACTAATGAAAAGTCTTTTTTCTGGAAAAATCTCAGATTTGAGAATTCTGGAGTTTGGCCCTGAAGGGTATGGGAACTGGGAGAGCTGTAAATGTGTTAAATATCAACTTCTTAATGACACTATCATTCACCTTCTGCTTTCCATTCTGAGAATTCAAAGAGAAATGATCTCACCTCACTAGGGTGTAACTACAACATGCTGCTGCAGCTCAGGTCTCCCTGTTTTTTCCAATTTTCTCTGGTTAGAGAATCCCATGAGATTACTATATCTGTGGCCTTAATGGAGCATCCTGGAGACGTCTCTGTGATCATTGGGCACCGCCTGCCAACAAGAACTTTTTTCTAACCTCTGGGCCCAGATTCCAAATGAGAAATTCATTCTAATGTCTCAGGAAATTACACCTTCTGAAATAGATGAAAGGCATTTCTTCATTGCTTCTGACTATTATTCATTGCTATTACACAGACCAGGCCACTCCAGCAACCACTTCTAAATCCACTGCTACAAATCCACCCCAGATTTTCCTCTTGCAGATACTAATGGCTTTATGTAGAAAGAAAAAAAAGGTTTCAAAAAAGCCTTTTTGCTTCTGATTCAGTCTCAAGAATTTCATCGGGAAATAACCTGTGAAATCACTGGTAAAGAGGTAAGACTTCTGAATCTGGTACTTAAAAAGGGTAATCCAATAGCTACCCTTCTCTCCTAGAAAACAAGTTTTTATGTGTGTTTTAGCTTTTTATGCTAAAGCACATGGTTTATGCAATGCCGAGACCAGGAATATCTCTACCTATGCAAACTCCTCATGGCATTGTGGTGTCTCTGCTGTTAAGAGTCTGCACATTCAGTGCTCCTTGAGGGTGACTGATGGGAGCCATTCTGTTCCCTGCTAAACCAGCTTTCTTTTTGCACCTTCAAGCAATGGGAAGAGATTTGCCTTCTGCCGGTGGGCTGAAGACCATGGCTGTGCTTCCAGCATGCACACAATACTGGGAGCACAGTTCCATGTGATGAATCACTCAGTGGTGGAGATGGTTCTCCCGTCTTTCCTCCCCTTCCTCCACTGCCCTGCTGCTGGCCCAATGCTGCTGCACAGTACAATGGACCTGCGAAATGAGCCTATCAGAAAAGCTAGAACAAGGCTTTAAACCAATTTATTTCCCAGATCTGCCTCAGAGCTCCAGCACAGCTACAGCAGTCCTGGCAGGGAGCGGGGGAATGGCCACAGGCAGCAGCAGGAGCCTCTTCAGCCAGCTCTGCAATCGGAGTATTCACAACGTGGAGACTGGCTTGCATCTCCCCAAATGCTGACTATAGTCTCTCAAAGAACATAGATGTTTAACTAGATTTAGAAAGGTAATAAAGAATGAAGCCAGCAGGCTGCAAATGGATAGACTGTGCTGTAGATAACAGGCACAGCTAATTCTGGTTTTAAATAACAATAGGGACAGCAGACCCACTGGCAACAGCCAGAGCATTTCTTCAAATTATGCATTCTCTGACTTTTCTTTTGCTACTGGAGGGCCCAACTCTGCAAACTATTTTTAGTAGTGTTACTTTGTCAATGCCCAGCCATGAATTGGGGTCCCACTGTGCTATTCAAACACTTAAATAAAGGCTGGTTTCTGCCCAAAGACTCTGAAATCCAACTTACAAAAATCCCATAGGTTTAAATGGCAGAAAGAATTATATTAGCAGTGCGTTGGTTTATTGTCTTCTATTACTTATTTTACTAAATATTATTTACTTCGGTTGCAGCAGTTGGAGTAGAATGATGAAAAAAATGTTTCCAAGCAAAAGCCTGGAACAACTCTGCAGTGCTGCTGGTGAAATAACAAGCCCTTTCAATGAAAGAAACCGTAAGAATTGAACAGCCCAAAATGGCTTCTGCAGAGCCACAGCAGTATTGTATGCAAATATGTAATTTGGTTGTTTTTATGTAACCTGGCTATTTTGTAACCACAAAAGTAGAGATTAGACAAATGGGGCATATGCCATTTCTAAAGGATCTACGTGGGAAAAATATGCACTGCAGTTACAGTCCTGATATTTAAAATTAGCTACTCAGAAAACATATTGCCAGCTAACAGCAAATTATTCAGTTTCATTAATGATACTGATTTGGAATAGAATACACAGAAATGAATAGGTACATGACCTTAAAACAAATTTTAATGAACAGTGATTATCTTGCTTCTATCGAGTGCTGTTCATCCAGGTGTGCTTTACAAACCAACTGCACAATCACATACTCATTTGCCCATGAAGAGTTCACTGTGTCTATCACTAGACAGCCATCATCTCTGCTGTGACAGCACGAGGTGCTCAGAACCATGCACAGCACTTTAAAGACACTTTTGCACAATAAATGCAAAATATAGACAGGTTCTGTGTCTAGAATCTAGACAGTCTATGTGTCTACAGTATCTCTAGTTAAAATGTCATGAGAAACATATATATATACATATATATCACACAAAATCTACTGATCATGACTATATACATAAAAAACCCACAAGTGATTAGGACTATATATCTACATTCTACAAATCCAGCAACTCATCCATACCACCCTGCCAAGATATAATTTGCAACAACCTTTAAAGAAGATGACCCCTATTCCCAGAGAGCAGACTGCCCGCAGGACAAGTGACTAGGATATTAGCTCAGGATTGAGTGGCTAATATCTTTACACAACTCCAGTTCACCTGATCCAACATGAAAAACCATTTTGAGACCATGTTTTTGTCCCCTATTCTGACACTCAGCTTCCAAAACATTTGCAGCAGCCTCTACAATGTTTTTGGAAAGCTTGATAACCTTTTCCACTAAAATCAAGGCATTATGACAGCCAAAAGTTTAATTCGATCTCTCCAAATGGTCCTAAAATCTGTGGTAGGGATCTGTATCAATTCTGAAACCAAAGCCCAGGACAGAAGCACCACTAAAGGTGACAGCAGCTGATTGTTTGAAATATCTGTTCCCCATTACACAACATTAGCTACTTACATTACATAACATGCAACCCAAAGTCTACCTACCACACTTGGTATTTTGGGCTGCTGTAGCAGCAAAGGTCTTGCAAATGAAAGTGTGGCCCAGATTCATTCAGCCATTTTTAGACATCTACTGCTGTTAACTATTTATGTCTGCAGACTGTCTACACAGTGCAGAGCCAGGCCCTGCCTCTGGTCCCCAGCACCAAACCTGATTGCTCACAGGAGATCCTTATTGCTGGTTACAGCAGGACACCACGAAATCTGGGACATACCTGCAGGTAGATGGAACCTCAAAATTTGATTTAGTGATGCAAAAGAGCAAGGTTTTCACTGAAAGCATAGTTCAATTGGAGAGGACCTGTGATCATCCAATCCAATGGCCTGACCTGTCCAACCATAATCTCAGCTAACATTGAGAAAAGGAACTATGAGCTGTGCTGCATCTACAGAGCTGAGGGGGGAGAAAAGTAACAAAACTATTCTATTTAGCCAAGGTTCAATGCATGGATCTGAAGACACACAGAACAGATATTTTTGAGTAACGCAGTGCCATTCTTACATACTGATGTGTAATAGCACACTCTAAAAATGTTTTACAGGAGTTATTGTGAGAGACAGAATTAGTTTGGGAACTTTGCCTTTTGAAGACTGTGACAAGCACTACAAAGGTGAAAAACAGTCTCCCTGAAATGGAGGTTTCTGATAATAGCTTGCCTGGTGCTTGAATCTCTGCATGGCAGCAGAACTACTGACTTTGTTGGGAATGACCAAGACTGCCTGCTTAAATATCACGTTATGATAAATCACTGTTAACTCTAGTGCTGGCTATAAATTGTGGTAACATTTTCTTTGAGATTTTAAGGACTGGACAAAGGATTTGGAAGACTGGAATAGAAATAGTGCCCTGTTGACCAGTTTCCCTGTTAATTCCATACAGGTTCCTTGATTGTTGGACCTTTCTTTTCTCTAAATAAAAATCTGTGAAGGTCTGATACCAGCTATCTGCCAGCAGTTAAATGTCCTGCAGTGAGTGCACAGCAAATTACCTCATTCTAGTCAGACTAGCACTGATGGAGCTCTCTTCACCCAGAAGCACATCCATCCCAAAAAAAGAGTAGCTCTCAATCCTCTTAGTTTTTTTGGACTTTATAATCTTGGACTTACTATCTCCCCATGCCATAGCACTTGCTTAATGTAAGAAAGGGACAAAACAAACACACAGAACTGTGTTTGTACATATGCAAACACTGTGAATGAGGATATAGCAAATTCTCCAGCAACTCTGGGGGATCTAAAAGCATCCCCTGTAACCCCTGCTGCATCAGAGAACAGCCAGAAGCTGGTTTCTAATGTAATCTGACACTCTCTCCCCACTTTACATATTTGGAACTGCCTGCAAACTTAATCTTGAATGTGAAATCAAATGATGTAAACAGCCAGTCTCATTCCAGTAGAAACATTAAATTCAATTTTAAGGTAGGATATCTAGATTGGGGAAGATTCCATTTGTACTTCTAGAGGTTTATTCCCCAAAACAAAGGTCTTTTTAATGTTGATGATTTGCCCCAGTTAGAGTCACTGATGGCCAAGATGGAAGGGCCAGAAGAAGGACAAAAATATAACATCTGGGCCTATGGCATGAAGACTGCACTTTGTATAGACAATCAAATCTGCCTCTTATTGACACCTGTCTAACTATCTGGATATTGGATTTTTATCTTGTCTCTCTGTGTTGGCACTGATTACTGTATACACCCGCCATGTCAGCTCCAAACAAAAATATTTTTCACTCCTCCAGCTTATCCTTGCTGTGTCACGATGCATGCCAGACTTACCTCTGAAAGTCTGTATTTAAGTCCTTCTGTTTTGTCTGAGTAACACACAGGAAATTTGCTCTTTGATTTCAAGGTAAGACTAAAATGGACTCAAAGTAATACTTAACCAGGGATGATTTATTTAAAAACATACTCTCATCTTCATAACTAGACCATGCAAGCTAAATGCTTTAAAAAATACTTTGGTTGTTACTAGTGCATCTGAAACCTACTGCCATTTTTTTTTAGGTTGTCTGCCATATTTTTTAAGTAAGCCAGTCTCAAAACAAAATAAAATCCATCATAGGCACCCACAGAATGGTAGTGAAAAAGGATTTCATTTCTGATTTGGAGAGATGCTTAACTGTGGCAGCCTCCTTTAGTTTCAGGAGAGAGGAAATGAAAAAAACAACCCCAAATATAAAGGAGACCAAGCATAGTTGCATATAAATATTAAAAAATAGACTGGTGACAACAGAGTTCTATCATTTATCTTTACCTAAAAACACGCAAGTAGACAAATTAAGTAGATGTATGCTCTGTGTATATACATTAATGTTGGTATTGCACACCTACAAAATAACTTCCCATTACACACTCCTTAAGCCACTATGAATTTGGTTGGCATCTGCATGCCAGTGGAAGGAATGAAGCAGTCAGTGGTATGAATTGTTGTTAAATTCTATTTAGAACAATTATATATTTATACTAGCTGAAAATCTTTACTGTCCATAGTCAGCTTTCAGCTCTAAAATCCAAGTCCCTAGGATATATACATAACTTACATTACACTGTAAGACTATGGCTGTAAAAGAATATTAAGGAGGAACCCTTGCCAAAGTAGCACTAAATAATTCCTTTCTAGTTAAGGTTAAAATTATGGCTAAGAGAGTAGAAGCTTGCTAATTCACTTTAAGGACTGGGAGATCCACTGCAAATTACTGAATTTTCCAACTAAGTGAGAAACACATTAAAAAAGCAAGTGTAATTTATCACAAAATGCACTTTGCTCATTTATTTTGACAACTGTTATTTAAATTATTTATGCCCTTCCATCATGTACTAGTAAATGTACTGTAGCCTGTTTTGTAAAAATAGTCATCAGTGAGATTAGAGTAACACAACATCCTCTATTACCCTTTGCTTGGAGGTGAACAGAAACTAGCATTTTGTGCCTTGCAGGCACAAACAGGGTTTTAGAAAAGGGGGGTCGTGGTGGTTCTTGGGTTTTGGGTTTTTCTGTTTAACACAATGCTAAACCTACAGCACCTACCACTGTTTCAAACATTTATACGGAAGCTTGAGTGTTCACACAAGTGGGGCCACTTATTTAAGCACCTTATTTAAAGGCTTAATAACGTGATACTAGGTTTACCTCACTGGAAATTTTCATTGGTGCCCAGGAACAAGGTTCTAAACCTGAAAGCTGTCATAGGAACTTTGTTTGAACGGGCTGATGACCATTAGCAAGTACCTAGCTTTGAATTAGTGCATTTCTTTAAAGGAAGAGAAATTTTGCCTTCTCCCTGTTCCTATTTCAAGGCTATCTGAAGGAACAAAGCAGAAAGCCACACTTTCCTCTCCTGAGCAGCGGTTTGAATTTACAAACTTGTATCACAGGCACAAAATCGAAGTAAGTGCACATGAGGAAGGAGAAAAGTTAAAGCAGATTTGGCTCTAGTCATTCCTGGAATCAAGTTATGTCAAGACTGTGAAATACTGAGGGTGTTGGCTGGAGTTGCATCACAGCCAACCCACGCTTATGAACACCATGTACTCAGGAAATGAGGGAGTTGGGCATCCCATGAGGATTAGCGCAGCAGGCTTGCCAGTGCATGTGCTTCCAGCCATTCTAGCATTCTTGCAATTCTGAAGAAGCAAGGGAAAAAAAACCCAAAACCCCAGCTCTCCCCCTCCCTAGTAAAAGATTAACAATTGTGAAAGATGCTGGACTGATAGCCTGAATTAGGGATGTGTGGGGTTTGTGAGGGGTTTAGGCATTTGTAACTGTGTACCTTACAGGAGATCTTTGGAAGGGAGCTGGAGAACTTCTTGAGATTCCTCCATTACACAGAGCAATAAGATCCACCAGAGTCTAACCTTACTGTTGCATTCACCCCACCTAATTTATACCTTAACTAATGATGATTATTAATTACCCTTAATTACATGAGATACCTGAATTAATGATGGCACTTCTCAATTAGAAAGGTGGCATTTGGTGCCTCAGCAGATGCTACAAATTCAGGCCCTGCAGTATTATCTTCTCACTTACACACATTCATGATTGAAGGTACTGAATATCCTTTCTGTGCAAGGTTAAAAAAATGGCCCTTGAAAATACTTACTGTGAAATCAAAGTTAGTCTCTCCTGGAACTAATAATTAGCAAATGAGCTTTAACATGTGTTTAGGGCTTTAAAATCTACCCCCAGCTTATGGGCATGTAGCTCTGTGCCTCACTCAGGAGAAGAGTGCTGACCTCTCCACAGGACAGAGGGAGATTTTGGGCTTCAGGAAAGCAACAAGCTTTAAAAAGCAGTCATTAAACTGTAATTTAGGGGAAGAGGGGAAAGTGGAAAAAGAGATTTACAGATAATCTCATCAGTCATGTGCATTAGCTTCCAGTATGCTGACTCACCTTTAGCTGTTTAAACGTGTCTCCTACTTTTCCTTTGTTTTCTTTCTTTTTTTTGTGTGGGTTTTGTTTTGTTTTGTTTTGTTTTTGGGGGGGGTGGGCGGGTGTTGGTTTTGGTTGTTTGCTTTTGGGATTTTTTAAACTTTCGATTTTGGGTTGTTTTTCTTAGTGGTATAAACTCTTCTCTAGTTAATATGGTAAGATGCAGTCAAAGATACTCAAGCCTTCATCCCGAGTTCATTCATTCTTTCCATTTTTTTCCACCTCCCTGGATCTGTGAAAACTTAACCAGTTTCCTCTTCAGTGTTAACTATCTGAAGGGCACCCACAGGCAGATGAAACAAGTTTATGCCATGCACTCCATCCAGCCTGATCCTCTTGTGTAGAAAGATACTTTGAGAATAAGCAGGTTTCCAAGCAGGAGAGTTAAATTTAATAGCTGGCGGGTGGCTGCAGGATAGCCCTTGGTTCAAACCAGCTGGATGTCCACATCAAACTGACAGCAGCCTCATGAATGAGCTGCTCAGGAGTGACTCACATTTCTGTGCCATTTACAACAAAAAAACCTAACTGTTAATGTTCCTCTGCTCTCTTCCCATGTGCAAATAAATGCAACTCTGTGATTATTTATTAGATAACTTACACTTCTATTGTGTAAGGTGAGACAGCTGTGGATGTATGAGGGCTGTTTGCTTCCACAGGTGGGATCCTTCCTCTAGGAGCAGGACTGAGTCCTCTTAAACCAGGGCTGAAGGCAGGGTTGTCACTAGTGGGGACTATCAGATTAGTCTTGCACCATGGACAGATGTTTTCCTCCAGCTTTAGCTGAAAGCTCAGTTTTTCAGCCTGCATTGGTTTGTAGCCTGAAGCCTGGTGGCCACAGTCTGTCTTGTCTTGGTTACCTCTCGCCAGCCCCCCACAACAAACCCCAGCTCCCAGAGGCTGCAGCCACTTCCCAAAGCCCTGCTTTGAGCAATAAAAGAACCACATCAATATTTCTCTAGCATGTGTGTGTGTGCATGCAGAGGATAGTGCTCTTTTAACTCCTGGCTGGATCTCATTAAGATCAGGCTAAGATTGCAGTACAGAATCTCTAAAGCAGCCCAAAGAAAAACCAAAGGTACTGTCAACTACTATTAGCTAACCTGGGATTGTAGCAGTAGTTTTGTGCACTTAACAACAAATTATTAAACACACTTCAACTATAAATACAAATTGATAAGCAAATCTTCTTAACGTCTGCAAAACTCAACCTTAAAATTCTAGGTGCATTTCTATAGTCAAATTACAAAGCACTAAACCTAACATTAACTTGTTCCGGGCAATCTTAAAATAGTAAATCGCTGGATCTAAGCTTTTGGGTGTTCTCAGTTAACTGCTCCTGAAGAAATATAAAAATGGTTTATTACATCTATCATTATAGCAAAACTTTGCCCTGTACTTTTCTCTCCTGGCTGGAGGAGACAAGTTTGGAGGTATTATGTGAAACTAAGCAAAAGGACAGGAATCTTAAAGTGTCTGAGCAATCAAAGGTCTTGAGCAAACTCCACACAGCCTTATCCAGGACTATGCAGGTTTGTCTCTTGCAAGACCAGTTGTCTTGCACACATATACACACATACATGTGTATATATGTACTGTATGCATTATATATATATATAATGCATGCTTATATGTACACCCACAATTACATATGTAGAGATAAATAACCCAGCAGAAAAGGAACTTTCAGACCACATTTAAAAATAGAAGCTCTTGCACACACACAAAATTACTTTTCAAAGTATTCACTGTTTCCCATATTTCTACCATCACTTTGTCTATCAACAGTTTTATCTTTGTCTAAAATTTGAAACTCTGATCTTGATGATACACATGATAAAATCCACTACCATAGATCACAGAGTATTGACAATATTGTCAATCTTGGCAGAAGATGAGAGTCAGACTCCTCTCCACAAAACCGTAAGGCTGGGTGAAAAATCAATCTGAGAGATTGACCTGCTTTCTGATTTTTCAGTTGTTACCAGTCACATTTCCAAGCTGTTCTCTCCAGACCATGAAGGGCCAGAAACTTCTTTTTTATTGCTTAATGAAAGCTGAAAACTCATAATTTCACATGCCTTCAGAAGCAGTGGCTCTAAGAGAAATAACAAATATTGTCACAGTCATGATAAACCATACAATTGGTCACAGTTTTAAGATTTTGAGGGTTGAAGTGCTACCTTCAGCAGCAAGTCATGCAGACAGACTTTTAAGCAAGTCAAGAGATGTAAAAAAATCTGGAAAATATATTTTTCATAAAAGAAAAAAGAGAATATTGCTATTCTATAAAGAACTTCAATCCTGCATGGCTATTTTATAAACTTTTCCACAGGGAATGCAGCAATCACCATTTATTTTCAAATTCACCTCCTTTTACTCAGTACATGTAGAAATATTTTCAGGTGGGAGATTTCTCTTGGAGGAAGTAATGCATCTGATATCCCATGCTCTTCCTACATCTGGAATCAGATGTAGTTCCTCATTCTTGATTGCGTTTGCTACTGTATTGCAACATTTTATGATTAAGTCATTAAACTTTACAATATTTAAACTGCTGTTCTGATTAGAGAGTTTAAATTTTGTGGAGAGTAAAGGGGTTATTTTCAAAAGCACTTGGCTTAATTTTTCTTCCACTGTAATACATGACTGATTCAGAGAAGTAACACAGGAATACCAGGTATTTAGACCTAAAAAAAAAAAAAAAATTATACCCCTTCTATTTGCCCTCTAGTGCTTTTTCTACTGTTTTCCAGCCTACTGATTTTCTTGCACCTTTTAAAATTTCCTCTCATAAAGTGACAATTTGGACAAAAGATTTGCAATGTGAAAACACAAAGAGCCATTCCCATGATTATGCAATGCAAAATTTACAAAAAATGTCAATACTTCTGAAATATCAGCAGACGTTTCTGTTTACAAAAATGACTTTTAGGGTCAAGACTGGTTGTGGAAAAGTGCCATGTTTCTCTGACAGAATATTATTTTTATATTGAAGGCAGAATTTACAATGTTAAAAAGGAAGTGAAACCGTAACAGGCTAGACATGTAGACTTCCCTTCAAAACTGCTATCTAGAGAAGGAGTCATATGTTCATTTACCACTAGGCTTGGATTAAGCAGTGGATATGAAAGCAGAAAAATAAAACCACAACTAATGTCCAAAGATTAACTTCTCATCTCAGAGAAAAAGTAAAAAAAAATCACTATATATGTGTGAAAGTTTTTGTACACTATAAATGTATACAGTGTATATGTATACACTATATACATCTATATGCACTATATATGTATAATAGTGTTTGCTCTGTTAAGCAAAATGAATTATGAATATGATTAAATTTTAGAAAATATGAAATATCTAATTATTAAAAAGTTTTTGCTAAAACCTATTTTATGATGCTATAAAGACCCTGTTTCCTGAAATGCACCAATGGTTTTACATTTTTTACATAGCAAATAATGCATTCAAACACCTGTTCTGCAGACTGCAATTTCAGGGACAACAAAAGACCAAAAAACATTCAGTAAAGAATTTCAGACCCATTCAATTCTTCCCAGCCTGTGCCCGGTCTGGCCAAAAAGAGCAAGAGATATCTGAAATATATTGATCTCAACCTATGAGAATCATAGAATCATTGAATGGTTTGGGTTGGAAAGGACTTTAAAATATCATCTTGTTTCAACCTCCTGCCATGAGCAGGGAATCTTCCACTAGACCAGACTGCTCATGGTCGCATCCAGCCTGGCCTTGGACGCTGCCAGGGTTGGAGCACCCACAATTTCTCTGGACAACCTATTCCAGGGTCTCACTACCCTCACAGTCAAGAATTTCTTCCTAGTAGAATCTAAATTATTCCCTGTATTTCAGTGAACAGAAATGAAGTTAAACAAAATAAATGCTAAACCACATAAAATTTCAAAACTTAAACGAAAATACTCAGTTGCTTTTGCCTAGGGATTGCATAACTCATTTAATTAAAAACTCATAGCATAAGAAGAGCTCGATCTAAATATGAGGTTGCACATTTGCACAAGAATTTACTTTTTGTAGTATCAAGATATTTTCCCTTTCTTCATTATCCTTTGACAAAATAACACCAGGCAGCATTTCACAGGCACTGCAGGTGAGGTTATTTGCCATTTGCCAAATCCACTTGCACAAACAGCTCCCAGGATTTCTTGTTTTCACCAGATGGTGTTAGGGTGGGATCAGTGGTGGGCACCAAACCTGCCTATTTCTGTACTGATCCTTTCTGAAAGACTTGCTGACAGCAACATGTGAAAAGCAGAGCTGTGAAGTCGTGCCTCCTGTGCGTGAACTGGGTTTTTCACAGCATCAGTCAACTGTCTGGAAAAGATAGCCATCCCCCGTATGCTCCCCGTCTCCTTCCCCGAGCCCCTTCCAAACAGTTAAAAACAAGTCCTGACACCAGCCAACTTTTTTTTGAATATATATTATCATGCCAAGAAATCTTGATTCTTTGGGCTTTGTGTTACATTCCAAAACAATGTACAGCAACAATGGTCTGGGACAGTGAGCAGTGCATTCATTCTTTCATTTACAACAGACTTGATACATAAAGATTCATCATCGATTTTGTTTCTAGAAGACCCAACAGAAAACACAACAGGCTTGGACTTGCTGTGCAATTTTTGGGAGGATTGTAAACAGAAGGTGACATAAGATAGAAACCTGATTTTAACTGAAATTTTTCAGGACAGGCAAAAGTAAGCTCTTCATGATGCATCATGCCATCATCTTCGATTAACTTTTAGCTAAAACGAAGGCTTACTGAGAGTGTGAATGATTTTTGAGCCATTTCATCATGAGAGCTTCCTTAAGTAGCAGACACTCCTTCATCACACTTTCAGAAGGCAAACTACTGAGTGCATTTGGGCAAGTCTTAAGAAGGGACATTTTTCAGTCCTGCCAAACAGTTTCCCGGAGAGCATATATTCTCAGAAAAATATCTGGTCCAATTATGATCTAAAATACTTAAATCTTTAATAGCATACAATGCCGATGTATCTTAATATTTTTGATAATAATGATCTTAAATATTGAGCAAATGCTTATTCATAACCCTTTTGACTAATTTTCTCTCTTTTTTTTAGTCTTCTCCACATTGCAATTCAGTTCATCTGTTTTCAAACTACAGTTAAGCTGAAAACACACAAAGAAAAACCTGCCTGTACTTGCTCAATACTATTTTGCAGTTAAGGTTAAAAACAATGAGAGGTCTTCATTGTATGCACAATACCTTCACTTGGACTGAACATGTTAGACTGCCTTCAAGCACTGGCTGTGAATGCCAGGAAAGCTGTAATGTCAAGATTGCAGTATTTGGGAAAACTGCAGTACATTTGGCTTATCTGGATATGAACATGTATCAGCCAAAAAGTGTTCTTGAAGTTTTTTGAAAGAAAAAGCTTGCAGAAAGAGGAGGTGAAAGTTAGGTACCCAACCACACTATTTTTGCATCTAAAAATGACCCAGCATTAACAAGGATGGATCACTCCCACATTCCACCTCATGGAATGGCACCCACAGACTTCCAGCATTTGGAGGCTTAGGCTTCTTAATCAGAAACTTCCATCTGACTGTGAAAGCCAAATGTTGGTGGTTCAGCAAAGGAGTTCCTGGTCTGCCAGTCTAAAGAATGACAAGGTTTAACTTTATCATAGGAAACGAGTGGATCCTTTCATTTTATCTAACATAGTGTATTATGTCCACCTCCTCCTTAGGAAACAAACTAGTTCCAGTGAGTCTCATAACCTGTTGTTTTAATGTCGGTCCCATGAACTTCAGCAAAGGAAAGTACAAAATCCTGCCTCCAGGGAGGAATAACCCCAGACACCATGACACAGCTCAGGCAAATGTCAGCAAAGCAGCTTTGCAAAAATGGCCCTGGGAGTCCTGGTGGACAGCAAGCTGACCATGAGCCAGCATTGGGCCCTTGCAGTGAAGGTGGCCAGCAGCCTCCCAGGCTGCACAGGGCAGCATTGCCACCAGGGCAAGGGAGATAATCCTTCCCTTTGCTCAGCACCAGTGACACACCAAGGTCAGGAATGCTGCGTCCAGTACAAGAGATACAGGGACTTTGTGGAGCAAGTCCAGCAAAAGGCTACAAAGATGATGAAGGACTGGAGCTTCTGTTATACAAGGAGAGACTGAGAGCTGTGCCTGTTCAGCTCTGATGAAGAGAAGGCTTGGGAGAACACGTGCCTGTGTGTAAACATCTGATGGAAGAAGGAAAGAAGATGGACCCAGGCTCCTTTAGGCAGCACCCAGTGACAGGTCAAAGGGCAATGGGCATGAATCTGACAGAGGGGAAATTCTATTTAAACATAAGAGACCTTTTCACTGGACTGGTAAGCAAACACTGAAACAGATTGTCTGAAGTGGTTATGCAGTCTGTATGTTTGGAAAGATTTAATATCTGAATGGGCATAGTCCTGAGTTCTCTGCTCTAGTGGACCATGTTTTGTGCTGGGAGCTTGGAATAGATAATCTCAAGAGATCCCTTCCCACATCAACTATTCTCATTTGCAATTGTTTTTTCTGACAATGCAAATTAGTTTAAGATTTGTAGCTGTACTTTACTCAAAAGCTTCTAATTTTCTAAGTAAAACAGTGTGATACTTTAGGACTAAAGCAGAAATGCGTTTAATGCAAACTCAACTCACAAGGTACCCTATTGTGCACTCATGGTTGCAGTTTCCTCAAGTCCTTATTCTTTGTGTATCTCCTTCAACCTCATCATCTAGGGAGTGTAGTCGTCCAATTCAGTATCTTGTCCTGAATCTACAGATCTGAAACTGCTTAGAAATGTCTTCAGATAAAATTCAGAAAGAGAACTTACAAACCCTATGAGACCTATAGGAGGCTTAGGACAAGACCCAAGACAAAGAAGTTGAAGAGTCAGTGTGCAAATGTAGAAGACATGACCAGAACTACAGCCCAGCCCCTGCAAAAGCTGTGCACACACATTTGCTTTTGTCCTTATCACACAGATATACTCACAAATGCTACAGTTAAGGGCTTTTCCTTGTGCATGTTATGTAGCCCCTCACTGTTCTGCAGCACTGTTTCTGTGCATTATTCCATGACCACCGAGTTTTGAAATATCCTGCAATTGTGAATATCAATGAAATCCCACCTTGACCAGTGCATTGAAACATCTTCTCATCTACAGTAGAATTGTGCTTTGGCTTAAATTCTGAGTGAATGCTCAGCAAATAATTTTTTTTGGATCCATGTCTTACTAACATTCAGGAAAAAGCATCTTTCATATACAAATCCTTTTTTCTAATTCACTTTCTTTAAAAAGCAAGCAAATAGTTTTGCATGTTTAATGTAAACTCTCAAAAATGGAGATCTTTACAACAGCACTACAAGCAACTTCATAATTAAGTCCTTTCCAAAATAACCTTACATTTAGAAATTTGCCTGTATGTTAAATGATACTAAAACAATAAATGGATTAAATTCCTACTGATTCAGAATTCAACTATCAGCTGAAAAATAAATGTAAAAAAACTAATGTTAGTCCTGGTATTTGTGGTTAAAATAAAAACTTTTACTCTACAAGTGTAATGAATGTGGCTAAACAGCTGCTACAGCCACTGCTGGAGGAAAAAAAGCAATTTAATAAGGAGTAAAATGATAATTATCCAACATCCTGATTCATTTTAAGATATGGCATCTTCAAGCAACAGAACACCCATACTTCCTTTAATTGATAACTGAAAACATTTCCTTGGGCTAACTAAATATCTAGTTGACTGAATTTTCATTTAAAAAAAATGATGATATGATCCCCTGGGGAGAATGTTCTTCAATTATAAACAGCTATGTTCCATTTTATATTCTCCTCTCATACCTTCTTGAGAAGCCCACATTAAGCTCATGCCATAAATCTCTTCAGAAGCAGGCAATATTTACTATCATTCATACTTTTTCTAGAGCAAGAATAAGTAAGAAGCCATTCTCCACATCTGGACAGCATCACATGCTATGTATTACCAGCACTACTAAAGGTCCAATCTACCCTTAACAATTTTCCCCTATAAAGGGCATCAGCCACATACCTCACAGTGAACATAGTTGTTCTGCACATTCTAAAAAGCTGGTAGAGGAAAGGCTCTCAGGAGATGACCTCTCAATATGCCACTGGCATAGGAAAGAGAAAGTAGGGCCAGAAGGAGATTTATAGCAAATTATGGTAATTGTTTTTGTTCCTGTCTCATTCCTCAAGGTTTTTTTTCTGAGTGTAGAAGGAAGGTAGTAAAGGCAGAGAAATTAAGCTGAATGATCTCTCTCTGCCTCATTTTACCTGTGTGCTATTCTGTCAGTTCTTCCTACTGCTGCCACCCTTCTTAAATTCCTGTTTAGTTGTGCAGGTCTCTAAGTGACAGCATTTGGTGTCAGGTTTATCAGTGCAGATCCTGCTGATCTATTAATCCATATGCTGTCAACACTGAAATTTATCATTCACTCTCTGAACACATCATGCATTTTCTGCCTTGCCACCTGCTCCTCTTCCACTCCTACTGCCCAGTGATTTCCTTCTGCACTCCAAATGTTACTATAAGGGCCATCATCTTTATATAGCTCTGACAGCTCTGCCCTTGTATGCTCAGTACCTCATCCTATCTCTGACTTTTCCACATGGAAATGCTCTTCTGACCTAGGCAAAACATGCCTAGAAGAGACCTTTCAACTTAAACACATTCAGTTTATCCTGGCTTACTTGTCCCCAGTTAGGAACTCATGGTCTGAATGGAGAGAACACCTACAACTGCCCAACGCCAGGGCTTTTTCTAACCTTAGCCATCACTCCTGTTGATCAATACCATTTAATAATAGCCAGGCAGATGGTAACTGCCATTTCTCTGGCTGCTGCTTCTGAGTAGAACCCTGGGTGGAGTAATTCCATGCCCAGGGTACAACTCCTCCTCTTTCCCCAGTTCTCATTCACCTGATTCCCTTCAAGCTGCAGACTTGCTTCAGCTGCCATCTACTGATTTGTCAGTCACTGAGGCTGAGAGCCCCTGGACTGGTGCTGCAGACACCTGTGTAGCAGCTAACCCTACTAAGAAGGAAAGGACAGCTGACACCTAGGTGGCATTTGTGCACTGTGGGGAGAACTGGAAACAGAGCAGAAAGAGGCAATATGGACCAGTTCAGAAGAGGGACAAGAAATGGAAAGGCAAAGAAAGCAAAGCAGGAAGAAAATTTATCATGTTATCTATCATAACAAAAAAACTAATTTGTTCTATAAACCTTTGAACAATAGACTTTGGGAGCAAAGCCAAACAATAAATTAGTACTATCCTTTGTGTTGATCTATGCCTGAGATGAACTGTATCACCATGGCTCAGTTTATAATATAGGGCAGAAACATGTCATAAAATGCACCTGGACCACAATTACCCTGTGTTCAGTTTTGGGCCCCTTACTACCAGAAAGATATTGATGGGTTGGAGCTTGTCCAGAGGAAAACAATACAGCTGGTGAGGTGGCTGGAGCACAAGTTTTATGCAGAGCAGCTGTGTGACCTGGGGGTGTTTAACCTGGAGAAAGAAGGCTCAGGGGTGATTTTATCTCTTTATAAAACCACCTGAATAGAGGCTGTAGCCAGGTGAAGGTGAATCTCTCCTTCCAAACGGCAAGAGATGGGGGCAAGAGGAAGCAGTCTCAAGTTGCATCAGGGGAAATTTAGACTGGATGTTAGTAAAAGTTTCTTCACAGAAAGGGCTCTCCAGCATTGAAACAAGCTTTTCAGGGCAGTGGTGAAGTGACCATCCCTAGAGGTGTTTAAAGATGTGTAGATGTGGCACTTAGGGACATGGTTTAGTGGTGGACTGGGCAGTGCTGTGTTAAGGGTAGGACTTGACAACCTTAAATTTTTTTTCCAACCTAACAATCCTATGATTCTATATTTATTCCCCTCTGATGGCCAACATGAGGGGCCCACTGCAGTGTCCTGTGATGCTCTGCTACTTGGGCTTTCTCTATATATAAACTGAAAGTTCTACTTTACTTTTAGTTCTACTGAAAGAAGGAAATGAGAGCTGAGAAATACCTAGACCCAAGTGCTGGAAAGCAGCACTGGATCCCACAGTATAAATGCAATATAGATACCACCAATGTTATTAGTAGGCAGAGAAGTTCATATCAATGGATCACATAGCAGTAAAATAAGCAAAACAGTAATTAACAGACAACCCCTGTTTATTTCAAGCTGCTTGTGGAGTTTTCAAACATGCTTTTAGGCATGGGCTTGATTAAAAAAATTCAGCTGAAATTAACCCAGTAGTATTTGCAAATCATATATTCAAACCATAAACCCATTTAAAATCTAACAGTAGTCTTTGTCCTTCCCATACACTTTGATATTCAGATGATTTAATCTCTGCTATGAAGCTTCCTAGGACGTGCCCTTACAGATTTACTTTCAATACCATGAAGAGTTATTTAATGACCGTTTCCAGGCCACCATTCAATCCCCTTTGGAAAGGTTTCATTTAGCCAACAGAAGCTCTCCACAGAGCAGAACAGCCAAGAGGTCAGTGGCTACCTTCCTTTCTTCCACAATAGAGAGCAACAGACATTTCTGGTGTGGGGCTCATCTCATTCCATCTGGAGGTAGACATTTAAACTAGGCAAAGATGTAGGTCACATCCTTAGGTCTACAGTTAGGAGAGAAGAGCCCAAACTTATTCTTTATCAAATCCAAGCTCAAATGTTCTTCCTTGTGCCTTGACCAAACTGTCCCTAGGGGTAAGAGTTCCAGAAACCATTTACTAGAAAATACAGAGCATGCAGGAAGAATTTAGGCTGTCTCTGTCTGGGCTTTTCAAGTGTAACACATCACTAACCACATAATGCAAAACTGTAAAAAAATCCAATCTCTTCATCAAGTTTTTGTCAGAAATGTAGTGGCATTGTTGCAACCATTACAGTCACCTTTGCCTGTAATAGAAAAAATAATTTATTTTTACAAGGTCCTGGAATTACCAAATACCCTCCAGTCATCCATTTTGCATCAACCAACTGCACAGACATTGACTAAGGAAAAAAAAGTGACAAACTTATGTCTCTGGAACACAAGACCAGATCCTTTAAAACACTTATAATGCTCTTCATTTGACAGAGGCACTGCTGCCACTTAGACCTGCTTGTTCAGCCACCCTGGCCCATGGCAGCTCATACCCAGAACCCCATGGAGTATTCAAAACATCTGCTGCTGGCACAGGGGAGCATGGGACTGACTGCATGCCCTCACCCTCCCTGCTCTAACAGGATCTATCACAGTCCGATCATGCTGAATATCCCTTCTCCAAAGGTTTTTCTGAGTGTGGGAAAGGAAGCTCTTAGTTCTGGACATTGCCATTAATTTATATGCAGAAGGTAACTATTTTTGTTATTAATCTTCTGCACCTGTGCCCAGCATGTTGGATGGGTGAATTTTAAATGAATTACATTTTGCATACTCACTCCTTTTGTGATTTTATTATGCAAATAATGCTCATCTTTTCACCTCTGAAACCATCCGCATGCCACAATTTCAAAGTCAGACTAATTTATAAATACGCTGAGAAAGGCAGATCTTTTTTAAGGACTCAATACAATAAGAACTGATTTCTGTTACTTTGTAATCTGGAGGGTAAATGGGAGAGCCCATTGTTTTCACGTGGTTTTTCTCTTTCAGAAAATAGAAGTTTAATTGTAATTTTTATCTATGGTTATATTCTATTCTCTCCAGATTTTTGCAGGTCATCTTAAATCCTGCCTGTTCAACTGGCTGTGGGCATTTTATGATTTTCTGAGACACAGACTGCAATTCTGAAAGCAAAAGCCACAATCATTTCTTGAGATGGTTGGGGATGGATGAACTCCCAAGGTAAGTGGGGCCAGGCGGAGGAGCAGGAGAGGAGGACAATGCAGAGGACAGCAAGAGGGAGAGCTGGCAGATTTCTGAACATTTGGATTGCTCTCCAGAGGTTGCCCTGGAAATCAGCAGAGTTTGCAGCAGGATGTATTGAAAAGATAGAGTGCATAATCCTCAGCTCCTTCACAAATGCTGATCCACAGCTGGGTCACATCAGCTGCTGCAGAGCAGGAGCAGTAGTAACAGATGTCACCAGTACAGAAATGTGTTGGCTTTCTAAGCCTCAGCTTTTGCAGAGACAGACACAGACTGGTCCCACATGTCATGCTCATTTTTGACTCCCTGTGAGGTTTGAGTGGAGAGGGACTCCCTTCACCACTAATTTTATCTACAGGTTCAAATGGCAGAACCAGGTTTCCCAACATCTGGACCATACTGCCTAACTGCAGACATTTATTAAAGGCTTTTGAAGCAGATAAATACTGCTTATTTATCACTCAGATCAAGGGTCGGTCATTCTTGGCTAGAAAACTATGAATATTACTCAATGCTTTCTTGACCTTAGTTTCAAGAATTAAGTTAGTCAGCTGTCTTGGTTGACTGAATACAGTCCTGCTGTAGGGGAGTTGGTCCAGTTCCAACTCTAGAAACTCTTGGAGGATGCTTTTCTATTTTATTGGTTTCATGTACATTTTATATTTGAGCCTCTCTTTTCAGCCTAACTAGGAGAGTCAGTAGTCAAAATTTCTGGTTAGAAGTACTTTCTTCATTATTGTCTTCAGTAAATACTTTAGCTTATTTTCTCTAATGAATGCCCTGTCACCTCTGTATTATGCAAGAGTTCTTTGGTGCATCCAAACCAACCAGTAACTACCAACCCCAAAGACACCCACTCTAATGATGAATCCAACAGATCAGATAGATACAGAAATAATTCAAAGGAATCCTTAGCAATCTTAGCTTGCACAAAAAAATAAAAAAAGAAACAGTAATAAAAAAGTGTATTTGATCTGTTCACATTTAGCATCAATTATAGAGATAATGTAAAGTCGACAGATTTCAAATTTTAATTACCTTTAAATCTGCATAGTGGTTTACTAAATGCCTTTTTGTTTAAGTCTGTTTAATATAGTATTTAATTAAATCTCATTCTAGGTCAAAGTAATTTAATTAAAAAATCTTATTGCTTGTAGATCCTTCATAAACAGCATTGAGCACACCCTGTGTTCAGAAGCTCATGTGATCATCAACAAAGTTGCTTCCTCACTCAGGAACAAGCTGATTACTTATACACCTCAATTACTGGAAATGGGGGAACAGGGAAATGCTTTGCCATTGGTAAATCTCAATGCAAAATACAGCTGTCCCACAGGATAGCTCTTCTCTACAGAGTGGCTGTTGTGGTGTGAGTGGGATACCACACGAAAGCCCAGCATACATATCCTTCTCTGAGAAGAAGTGAAGGGACAGTACTTTAAATTATACTCCAAAGGATTTTACTACAAAACACTGAAAAAATCCCAAACACATACACTCCTCTTCTCCAGGGTGCACCTAATGTAGAGCTTGTAGCATTAGAATGTCTTTAGATACCTGTACCAGGCCCAAAGGGTGTAAAATTTGATGAACAGCAATCGACTCATCAGTTTAACAGTTCAAACAGTGCTCTGCCAAGGACCTGAGCAATCTTGTGCAGATTAAAAACATATTTAAGTCTTGGCAGTATTTCTCTCTTAGCCTTACAATATTTTTCATTTCCAAATGGAAATTTGTCAAAGCTCATGGCTATCTTGAGAAACAGGGTCTATCAACTGTGTGTTGTAGCACTTCACATATTCTCCTGGTCCTGCTTTCCCTCCATTCAAAATGCTGCCATGGAGACTATTTTCTGTTTCCTTGCTTTGATGATAATGGATTCATATTTGCAACAGCAGATTCAGAAATGCCTGAAGACTCTCAAGGTCCCTCTGAGTGGAACCTATCTTTACCCATAATTTCTTATTTATAATAACCTATTGGTCCTAATTCTGACAGAGATACCTGCCTCTACTACCCAGTCAAAGAAATCTCAATCAGACAATCAGATTTTCTCCCAAGCAGCTCACACTTCTGGGCAGAGTTTGTTTATAACACCTGCAAGGCCACAACTTACTGTCTTCTTGAAAAATCTTGGAAGAAATCTAGAAACATCTCCTTTTAGCATGATATCTACAAAAAAAACCTGACAGAATTGTTGGGATGATGTCTTGCTTTAAGAGAGAGCCAGTCTCTTATTTTTTTCCCATATCTATTTGTTGCATTTACCTGCTGATTTCTGACATAGTTAGCATGCAATCTTTTGCAGTCTTTGCAGTGCATACTCATAAAGCACTGAGTGCAGGAGGGCCCACAAGGAGGGCTTCTGAAATGCTGTCATAATATAAATAAGCACAAAGAAACGACAACAACATCTGAAAAGGATTAATTTTACTCTCTCCTTTCATCAGTGGGAAAAAGAGGATTCTAATATCCAGACAAAATAACCACTGCATATTGCACACAGGCTACATGTACCAGTTAATTTGCAGAGTTTCACACTTCATGACAACACCATAAAAGAGAGTTCAAGCTGAAGCACAGTTAGGTACCTTCACACCTGATATGCCACATTCTTGGCTCCTTCACTGCACCTCCCTCCACTGGGGGTGGAGACACAAGTATCCCAAAAGGTCACTCAGCTCCACATCTGGAGTCATGCTCTTCAGTTCAAGATTGTTTAGAAGCACAGGTCAAGGATATTTTCATGAGTCGCACGCACTGTCATGCAAACCATCCTTCTTCTTTATCCTATTCTAAAGCTACCTAAAATATATTAAAGAAGGGAAAATATGCACTTGGTAAGGCAGACTAGGAAGTTTTGAAGAAGCATGGTTGCTGCTTCATTTTCAGAGGTATGAAGCCCCCAGAAGCTCTTTGCAGGGCTTGACTCTCTCAAAATAAACCTTAAAGTATTTAACACTGATCTTTTGACACCTGTGGGTACCTTGAGGAAACCAGGCTACCCCAGAGAACATGTGTACTAAAGCAGTTACTATTTTTTGTAGGCTATGTGCCCATGTGCAGCTGCTTATTTAAGGCAAGCTTTAAACTGTGAATGAGATGCAGAGATAGAAAACCTTGCAACACCGTGGCAAATTATGTAAATAACACACACAAGGAAGCACCCTCAAACAGTGATCTTGTATTCTCTCTAACTTTCCATAGGTGTGGATTCTAACTAAACAAACAACGTTTATCTTGTGTTGTTATTTGGAAAGAGAACCCAGTGGGAACTCTGCTTCTCTGAACCACGTCCTAGATCTTTTTAGCTTAAAATCTCCACCACCCACATCCCTGGACATCCCTACTTTCACCTGCAAAAATTAACCCTTATTTCCACTGTATGTTTCCAGATCCCAAGGCAATTGGTTTCTAGGCAACCACCCCCTATTTTCCCTTGCTTTTAATTGAGGTCTGTGCTAAATAACATCACAAAAGAGGAAAGGCACTTTCTAACTGTGAATAGCCATTACTGAAGTCATGGGGGAGAGAGCTTTGGTATGAGGGGGATGGGTACAGGAAAGCAGTCCCCTCCCTAAACTGTCGTCTTACCACCACCAAACAACTGCTAAATATACAAAGGAAGAACTTTTGTCTATTTGTCTTCTGAGCACAAAAAGAGGCCCACATGAAGCGAGGTCTGTGATGCCTGGTGACCTGCCCCAGGGTTATCCCATCACTCCTTCTGCCCACTTCCCCATTTATCATCCACACCACCTGACAGAGCCCTCTGTGGATGGAGGGAAACACTGAACTGCTCATCCTTCCTCTGGGAAGAGACCAACACCTGTTTCACCACAGACAGAACCTGCAGCTGATCTACTCTGCCTCCAGAACAACAGGATACTGTGGACCCTTGGGAAGAAAACTGAATTGACAGTGCTGCTGGTGTTACAGGGGTGAGCAACTCCAGCACTGGAGTCTGGATCAGTCTGACAGCAAGTATTTTAGCACAGATTTTCAAAGAAGGCCATTCCAGCATGCATCATTTCCACATGAATACACTGCACATGCAGCAGGGTGGTCTGGAAAAAGAGCTGGAATTTTTGCAGCTATTCCTGCAAGCTCAAATACAAAAGGTGCCACCTTACAAAAAGTACAGGTCCTTCTGTTTTTGGCAGTACTGTCTCTCAGAGGAAGGTGGGAACATGGACCAGAAAGCCTACAGTCCCACACTCCAAATGGAACACGAACAAGCCTGTGTGCATGCAGGAGGTGAGAACACATTTGGATGATGCAAAGCTTGCTAACGATGAATGTTTCAGTACACAAACTCCCTAATGCTTTAGTAGCCATTAGTCTTTACAGTGACTATTTTCTGCCTAGATCAACTCATTACATCAGTTCTCTACACTGCTGTATGAGTTCCAAAAGCGGAGTTAGAAACCTGCAAGAAGCTGGGATGGACAAACTGCAGCAGTGTCCACCAGATGACATTAAACTGCTAATGAAACATCTCAAAAATAGAACCAATCTACTAAATATTCCCATTGTTGTGTTAGATGGGGATCTTGCTGCCACCATAGACATGTCTATGGCAGCAGTGGCACAGCACTTGAAAGCAGATGCTGACTAGACCTGCTCCAAGCCTGGCTTCACAGATGAATTTATGTAACATTCACAGCAAACAAAACAAAAAATAAATCTATTAGTTTCCTATTTAATGCATGAAGAATGAATGATGCAATTGACTTTTAGGAAGAGTGCTTAACCAGAGAAATGGCTGACCTAAGTACTGGGCAAAGAAGTAGTGGTACCAAACACTTTCATAAACTGAGAGCTGTGGAGCAAGTTCTCCTCTTCTAAAGAGGGCTCTGCCTCTTCATTCTCTAGCAGCCAAATTCTTGTCCAAGCAAGTTCAGCCAGGCTGCAGAGATAGATCTCACAGCCTGGCTTCATCCCACGAAACTGAAAGCATTTAAATAAATTACTTCATAAATTTAGACCCTGATTACTTTATATTTACTGGAGGAATAATATTGCCTCAAATGTGAACTGTCCTCTGGAAGCCTATCTGAATCAGTGGATTAAAAGGGGTTTCTTGACTCTCAACTCCAGATGTAAAATTCAAGTTTGGTGGGAAAACCCCAGGCTGTACTATGCCGTGGCTGTGCACTTCCAGCACCAAGAAAACGGTTTTCCATTGTGCCTCATTTGCTTGCCTGTTCCAAGAGAGATTTTCCTGAGTGATAAGAATGAAATACTTCACTTAAGATTGTCAAGAACTCAGAATTGGTGTGATACCTGAAATAGCACTACTTTTACACTTCCTTTATACCTCATCCTGACTCGTGACACATATCTTCATGATATCCCCTGCCAGACAGCTAAGACTTGGTCCAGAAGCTCCCAATGACTAATTGGTAAGACTATATCTTAAAGAGAATGACTTCTTCTAATTAAATTATGTGTTTGACATCTTTATATATGTTTTGTGAGATGATAAATACATTTTCACCAGGTTTCCACTGATGCCATATGGTGGCTCACAAAAAACAAAACAAATTAGGTGTAATGAGACTCATAAAATAAAATAACTAACAAACTAACTAAATAAACATAATAAACATAGCAAACATAATAACAATAATAATGATGATAGTAATAATAAAGGAAGACCTGCTATTAAATTTTAGAATTTGCAAGATGATATTCAGCTGGTGAAGATACTGTGTACCTTTTCTCCTCTGGTATTTCTGGTAGAAGGCCAGAAATGCCTCTGCCCTTGTCAAAGGAACCAGTGGACTTGTGAAGAGAAACAGTCCCAGGAACATTTCAAATATGAATAAATGGCAGAACAGAAACACCTTTCACAAAATAGATTCAAGCCCAACATCCTTAAAAGTGGGAAAAAATGTGGGAGATGATGGCTGACGGACATGGTAATCCTGACTTAGAATCAGGTAACAGCTTCAGATGGTCAGGTGACTAGGAGGTCAAAGGCCAGAGGTCCAGCTGCTGTAGTAGGGTGAAAGAGCTACAGGCAGCAAATGGGAAGAAGGTTCAGATGGGATAGTTGCCCCTGTCCTCTCTTTCCTTGAAAGGGAAGGAGGGTCAGAATACAGCTTGATGCAACAGAAAAAAACCCGAACAACCCTGAGTACTGTGGATCAGTATTAAAGATTCACAAGGGGATCATCAGGCTCAGGGCAGCACTGAAAGCAGCAGCAACTGCTGCCTGAAGGGGTTCTTCACAGCTGGTTCACACTCCACCAAATATGCAGCCACCTCACTGCCAGACAAAGCACATTTGGAGGGCCAGGAAGAGGGAGAATCTCTAAAAATCATCCTCTGCCTTAGTGCCCCTTCCACAGTTCAGGCTGGCAGCGTGACTGAGTGTCCTCTGAGACAAAAGGGCAGACACTGGAGATTTCTGAACTGCAGCAGTCCCTAAAAATGTGACACAATCCCTACCATCATCTTGTGACACACACAAACAACTAGACAGTGCTGTACATCTCCCATCAGGGTGATCTGAGCATTTACTCAGTAAGTAGCATAAAAGATGCTTTTGTGTGACCGCAGTTAGAATATGGAGACAGACAGCTCAGGTTTTGTCTGCACAGGGGCCATTCTCACTTGAGCTATGCTAGAGAAGAGCATCTCTGCAGTGAAAATCTGTCTAGAGCTCTAGAGAAAAGCCCAGCTGGTTATTACTGTGGGACACATGCACTGCTTAGTTATTGCTGGAGCTATGGCTCAGGAAGATGATGTGGTTTAATTACAGTTGCTACAGAACCAGCCTTCCTCTGCCCCTCTTTTCACTTGAGAGTGTGTGCTGCTCCTCTGACCTGGCTGCAGGACAAACCCAACAACAGTGACTCACCTGCTTTGGAATGGCTAGATTAAGAGCAGGATGCTTATATTTTATTTTTTTGTTTTAATGGTGAGATTACTCAAGAAAATGGCCAAAATGGATCTGCAGATTGAAGGAAAGGACTCTGCTGCCACTTATTTCAAGGTAGGCTATTTGAACCTAAGCCTACCATTATCATTATGATAGTAAAATCTGGTATGAGCACTTAGCCTTTCTTCTTGTCTTTACATTTCCACTTCCCTCTGGTTTTGACAGATTTGTCAGTAACAACAACTATTACATCTCTAACCTCTGTCCATTTCCTAAAGCCTACTGCCTCCACCTAAACCCATCACCCTGCAAGACTCCTCTGCAGGATTCCTGGTTTAGACATTAATGTCTAAAATAATGTCTTCAATAGAAGCAGCAGATGCACAAGGCAGAAATAAAGACATACAGAGCAGGAAAGAGGGAGGACAGCACTGATTAAGTTTTGCTGTGTTACAGCTTGTTCTTCCAGAAAGGCTTGCTGTCAGCTGTTCCCTAGCACTGTGCATGTGTCTCTTCTGGCTGGAAAACACTGCGTTGTGTGTCAGATGCAGCACAATTTCTCCTGTCTATGGCTCACTAATTGCAGACCCACTTCAGGGTCATTCAGCCTCTCTGCTCAACAAGATGCTGGATTTTGCCTTAATAAAAAACCTTCCTAGGCCAGACCCTACAATAAGAGACATGATATACTAATTAAGTTATATCAGCTGTATTTTTTCTTACATCCCATATAAAAGAATGAGATCCTTCTCTGAAAGCTCAAAGGATACAGACCAAAGTATAACTAACCAGTGGGGGAAAAGCAAGGGCCCCCACCTCTTCTGCCCATATGTCCTTAATAGTCCTTTCACGAGGAAAGCACTGTTAGGCTGGGAAATAGGAAATAAAGCATATTGATTCAGTCCGGTCATAAATGGGCAGAAAATAAGGGATAGATATATTAGACATTATCAAAATAGGAGGAAAAAAGGACATTTTTTGTACTTATTTACACCCTGCTCAAAAATCCAGAGGGAACTTATGTTGTTCTTTCTTTAAATTCCCCAAGCTGAAGAGATGTTTATAAGATTTTACTGCCTTGACTATATTTACCCTATTTTGTTACCACAAAGAGGACTTTGAGCTGATAAAATATCCTTCCAAAGAGCACATTAGTCTCCTTTTGGAATGATGAGTTGCCATTAAAACTGACAGGTATTTTCTATAATTTCCCATGGGAAAATATCCCCTGACTCCTCTAAAAGCTTTTCAAACCCCATTGCTGCTGCCATTCACAAGGCACAAGCAAAACACCCCACTCCTGCTGTCCATTTCCAAGCACTCTTCAAAAACAAATGACAAATTCCCCAACAAATTGCTACTGAATACAATTTGCCTGCCCTCCTTGATTTTGCTTATAAAGAAGAGTGTTTTGTTCACATTACTCTTCCTGCCAAAACCATATTATCACGAGTTAAAGGGGGAAATTACTTTGTGGGACCCTTTAATTAAAAGAGGGTCACATTTCATTGCCTTTTTTCTCTGTGACAGACATTGCTATCCCTCCCCTCCCCTTTCTCCATCTTCCAAAAACCAGTACAGAACAGGTTGGCATGATTGTCTTTTACTGAACCTACATCACTACGAAAATTCACTCTTTTTATACACTGTCAGAATGCAGCATTGCACAATGCAATAAAAAACTGGTTTATTTATTAAGGGCTTACTTGGCACTGGCTATCACACTGCTCTTTTTAGTACTGTGCAATAACTACAAATTACAATTTTCTCACCACTGTGTTTATTTAGTACTAAAAAGAATTGTAAGGAGCACAATATCACAGTCTCCTTATGTTTTTAACAATTATTTTCTTGTCCCATTAATTGCCTCTAAATTGTTCAAATTCAAATGTGTTGTTAAGAGTAAAAATTAATTAAGAGTATATTTGTCTATGTTGTTCACTTTTCTCTGAACTAGGAAATTACTTACTCATGCCTGCCATGGGTCTAAGTGAGCTGCTATGTTCATTTTCCCCCAGAAGAGAGATAATGTTGTGTGAGCATGTGTTTTACCTTACCTCTGCTTCACTTCTATCTTCACTTCTGTCTAGCTGACTGAAATATCAGTCAGAAGCCTGTAGCAGACATATAGTGCCATTTGTGATCAGATATCTTTCTGAGATTTGCTGCCTGGCAGACCACCACAAGATTTTAAGACTTTCTGCAGTAATTTCATTTTTTCCTTGAAAGAAAATTTTCTCTTTTAAATGTATCCCCTCTTCCTTTTGGGGCTGATACACATCTATGAAGAATCTTGCTTTCCTTGCTTAGAAACTCCTGGATCAGCAGAAGTGTCTGCAACAGTAGGTTTCAAGGGTTTCTCTGACAGCATGAGGCATTTGGATGGCACACGCCTAAGCTCATTTCAAAAGGAACTATGGGGGGTTTATTTTCACTGTTATACATCACAAGTTTATCACAATTGGAATAAAAAGGGTTAGCAAAAAAAAACCCAAAAAACCCATAAGCATCTCCTTGTCAAGAAACCATTATCTAAATAGCCTCTGAGATGTATCACAAGCACAAAACTACATTCTTTCCTCCGGCAATGCCTTTCAAAGCCAAGAGGTAAAAAAGGTATGATGAAATATAGGGTTCAGAAAAAGATGACCCAAGGTCTATACACTATATATAATTCAGCATACATGAACTCCAATTCAAAATATGGAAACACTGAGGAAAATTAAGATAAATCACCCTAAAGAATGAAGTCACTGTGTAGGAGGTTGTGTCCCTCAAACCGACAAGAGGATGCTTTCATTCAAGCATAAAGTAGTCATAACTCTCAACATCATAATTCTGCTTAGAGAATTTTATGAGCTCTATCACAGATGCATTGACTTAAAGCATTAGCAGATTTGGCTTATCCTTCCCCTATGTATTTGGGTATATATGGTCCTGCTCAGAGACGACTGATTTGAAAGTTGAGCTCAGATTTAACATGGCAATTTGCTCTGTTGCTATAAATCTCTCACTCAAACATAACTGCAGGAAGGGTGAAGAAATGAGGGAAGTCCAAAGCACAGTCAATGCTATAGAAATATCTCCTGAACTCCACTTTGAACTGAAGTTTAGAAATATTTGAACCCTCTGAAGCTTTAGTTTCCACATAATCTTTTTCAGGTATTTCTGTGAACATGTCAGGTTACAGCCAGAGCGCTGTGCTGTCTTGGTCCTCTTGGTAGGAAAGAATTGCCATTACAGGACAACAGAAGCTAAGGCTGTTTAAGAAACAACATTATAAAAGGCATTTTAAGAATGTGAGTTATAAAAGCTGTGGTTCTAGTCTAAAGAATTAGTCCATTAAAGAAAGCGTCACTAGATGTTTCCATGTTTATTATGTGCTAGTAAATCTGGGCTGAATGTGTGCAATTTGTGAATACAAAGACATTTTTCTTCTAACAGCCAATCTTAAAAATTCAAACTGGGATCTGAGAGGTGGGGTGGGCTTTTCATTCTCATACCTAATTACCAAGAAACATCAATTAATATATACTTGCTTATGTAGCTGTAAGTAATCCATATTATTCTGTTTTTAATCTTGAAACTGGTTAGAAATCAAGAGTCAAAAAATGCAAAACAGACTGCAGAGTTTACACAATGATGACCCAGTGCCCATACTCTGTAACTCAGCATATGTGAGCACAAATCGAAAACATCTGACTAAAGCCACAAAAGTTGCAAAATTAATAACCCAGATAAATGGTGAAGATACCACTGTTTAGAGTCAAACCCTCCCTAGACAACTGCATCGGTTGTTAGTGTCCTCTGAACTCCTGCCAGTATCTTTTCGGGAAGGAGTGTTCAGGGCACAATGTGTTATCCCAAAGTCACAAAAAGCCAGATAGGAAGGCTATTACCTCCCTGCATTATCATGTAGTATCTCTGTCATCACTTCCCTGGTGGCAAGCATACAGTATTCTGAATTTATATTTAACCTGTGTTAACTAGGAGAGCAGAAGTTTATCAAAGAGGCTTTGAGCAACAACTTGTGTTCCACTCGCATGTACTGTAAGCCACCAGGCACAGCTTAGAGGAACCCAGCTTGGACCTCCTGCCTCTCCCTGGGATCAAGGCAGGAAACAAGTTAAGTCAGTAGCCATTCTCTAATGAAATGAGATTTTTAGAAGACTATCCTATTACAATTAGTTCATAATAATTAGCAATGAACAAAAACAATAAAAATAGCATTCATTCACTTAAAATTATTTTTAATGCTATAATGACTGGTACATAATTATCCCAGAGAAGGGCTATTTAAAAGAGGAGAAAAAAGATGTTAACTTCAAAAGAAGAGAATTCATTTGCTGTTTATTTGCTTCAGGGTTCTAATTACTCTGGAAACCAGCAACCCTCCTGATAGGATTACTGACATGAACGCAACTGCAGCTGCAAGGAATGCTGACCACATCAGTTTTTTAGCACCATTAAAACAGTCCTCTATAAATACCAGATGCATCTATCTATCTATTTCTCTCCCTTCTCAGCACTTACTAGTGGAGCAGTCGCAGAGCATATCACAAAAATGAAATGTGTAGCTGTGGCAGAACTGGCACAGTAGAGCAAGTAATTTGTATCAGGCTGTATAAGAGTTTAAGTTTTATTATTAAGTATATGTCACAGATATACCAGCACCAGTTCATCTTCTTTCCCCTTATAGTTCAGATTTATACACTTATTAATAAAATCCAGACGGTCATTTCAACACCCTCACTTAGCAAAATAAGCCAGTCAAATCTGGTCAGAGTTGCCTGGACTCCATGTGGCAATGCAGAGCACCCTGGCAACTTTAATTGTTGCTGTCTAGAGGAGATTTATGATGCTATCCATCCTGGTCCTAGCTAATAAATCACATCTTCCTCCAGTCTTCAGCATATAGGTGGGATGAAAAAGGCTGGTGGGTCTCATTAGGGCTCCTGCAAGTGGTGCAGAGGTAAGAAGAGAGCCACTGGGCTTGGCACTGCTTTTGCTTTTGCCCATATGGACTCTCAGAGAATTGGGTTTGTTGATGGGGTTTAGAAAACCATCAAGAGGAGGATTTTTCCTCAGGAATGGAGGGTGGGGGAACCTTGAGCTGCCGTTCTGTTCTGGTTCAAGCACCTACAGCCTTTGGTTTGGTGCCTCTTTGCCTCATCCTCCACAGAGCAACCTTCAGGTGACACTTCCTACCATTTGCCCTGGATAAGCTCTGCAGAACAGCCACTGTCTTCTACCATGCATATGCAGCCATTCTCACCAGGGGGTGGCAAGTATAACAGCAACACAAAATAATAGCTAAAAGAGCTGGAAAATACCTTCAAATGTCAAGTTTTTGTATTCTGTCCCTCCCCCTCGCTTTTCTAGCAGTTTGGAATTTCTTAGGTCCAATGTGGACAGTATCAAGGGGAAAAACGTGGAAATGTACTCCTAAATAACAAATTTATTAAAACACACAAGAGACAAGGAACCACCAAACCAGCAGTTTCCTTAAGAGCTCATTCTGTAATGGTCTTTGGGGAGCAACATCAGAAATTAAAATTTTTACATCATACTTTTAATAACTGTATAAGTGTAAGATATGCAAGGGTGACAGGAAGCTACACTTACAATACACTGTGTGTGTCCTGAAGACTGGCAAGGCAAATCAGATGAGGCACAAGAAGCACACCGATGGGGGGGAAAAAAAGGTATTTCAATGTTTAATATCTTCATAAGAGATCTGGATGATGGGATAAATTGTGCCCCAATGAAGTCTGCTGATGATACCAAACTGAGTGGGAGGTACACACTTTGAAAGGGAGAACCACCCTGCAGGAATACGGGATAGGCTGAAATAGTGGGCTAACAAGAACCTTATGAAGTTAAAACAAGGACAGGTCTGTCTGGGGAGCAGCCCTGTGGAAAGGGACCTGGGAGTCCTGGTGGATAACAAGTTCAATATGAGTGAACAGTGTGCTGCTGTGGCAAAGAAAGCCCACAGAATCCTGGCCTGCATCAACACATGCATCCCCAGTAGAGATGAAGTCACTATCCTGCCCTACTCAGTGCTTTTCAGGCCACACATGGAATACTGCTTTCACTTTTGGTCCCTGCTATACAGAAAAGATGTGGACAGGCTGGAGAGGGTCCAGACAAGGGCTACAAAAAAGGAAAGGCTGAGATTTTGTTCAGCTTTGAGACAAGAAGGCTTAGGGGAAACCTTACTACTGTGACTCAGTATTTAAAGAATGGCTATAAAGAAGAGGGAGACTACCTTTTTACAGGGAGTCACAGGGAAAACGGGAAAGGTAACGGATACATGCTACTCCTGGGGACATTCCAACTGGACACAAGAGGAAAATATTTCATAGTGAGAACCATCAGCTGTTGGAATAATCTCCCCAGGGAAATAGTGAATTCTGCAACATCAGACACATTTAAGACTCAGCTGAGAAGGCTGCTGCATGCCTAGACCATGCTTTTGCCAAGAAAGGTTAGACCAGATGATCCTTGAGGTCTCTTCCAATCCATTATTCTTGATTCTATGTCATTATAGTGCAGATCTGTAATTTATAGAAATATATTGCTTGTCCAATTCATGTGAAAACATATTTATCTATTAATAACGGAACTATTACCCTACTCGTTATGTCAAGTGCATTCCCAATGCAAAACAGAGAGTCTGTGCACTAGAGTTTCATGTAGAGTAAAGTGATGCAAATCTAAATGAGCTGGCTCAAGAAAATGAGCTACAATGGCAGAGCACAAAGCTCTTCCTCCTGCAGGTGGGCTCCTCCAAGCTGCCTGGCTGGATAATCCTTCTTCATGACATACTGCAGAAGGCATTATAGACAAACCCAGAGACAAGACAAACAGCAGACGCAGAGACACAAGAAAACAGGGAGCCACAGGTCCGCAAGGCACTAAGTAGTCAGCACTTGATTGCTTTTGATGCTTCAGTACCTCAAATGCTGGCAAACTTTCAGCCAGCAAGACAGTCATCAGGTGGGGTCTGAGGAGAGCATGGGGTGACTTTGTGATAGGGAGTTCTTCCCAAGGAATAGCATAGGTGATATCATAATTTAGACATGTCTGGGGGATGTGGCATTGTAGCAATGGAGAATGACCTCACTAATCCATAAAGCTGCTAGGGAGGGAGAGAGCCAAAGAAGGGCTGGAATAAAAGAGAAGCATCTTGTGTTTAATACATACTCAAGAGCCAGGTGTGAAAAGGATTCCCAATGGCTCTGAGGGGCAGTTTCCCAAAGACTGCAGAAGTTCACTTTGCTTGTGCTGACAGGCATCACAGAAGCAGGTTCATAAAAAGTGCAACATTGGCCTCAAAAGATTTGAAATTTTCACTTATTTCAGTTACATGGCTAACAGGAGGAAAAGATTGTATCATATCTTTGTTAACAACCTCATTAATGACAAGAGAATGAGACTCGGTGCTGCAGATCCTAATTACTGGCTAATGCTTAAAATAGCAAATAGTACCTTTTTCTTGAGCAGTCACACTAAGCATCAACCTTACTTCTCCCTCACACTTCCAAGATGATGTTCAGCTTTCAAAGGGGAAAAGAGGGAAAAAGAATGCTGTATGCAGTCTCATAATAGCATCAGTTGTGCAAAAGACTCAGCTTCATGTTTTCCAAAGTTGCTATTTTTGTATTTGCTTGGAAAAAGCACAGTTTAACAAAACTTCACCATCAGCGATCCTCACAAAACGTTTGGCATGTATTTGCCAGCTTTTTACTAAGCTAATTCATTTTTTAAAAGCAGCTTAGCAGAGATAACCACTCAGATTTAGATCTGAGTTCTTGTGTATGACATTCGTCAGTAGAAATGAAGTACTTTGGAGATAAAAACAATCACATTGTTTCATTAGCCTGAAATATTTCAGATGGGGACAGCAATAAAAGTAGATAGCTTTTAGATACAAGCACAGCAGAAAAACTGTTTCATAGTGAGAGTTCAAAATGACTGGCAAATAACCTGCTCTCCTAACAGAAGAAGTGGGAGTAAGGTCAGGCCAGCATGTGGACTACTTTGCTCAGCTGATGAAGGTCTTGCTGTTCTTTGAGCTCTGTGTGTTATGCATTCTAACACACTGAGTTTCAATGCTTTCCAGTGGTTGCTTTATCTCATAGGGAAATGCAAACACAGTGCCAAATGTTCCATGAACTCCAAAGACAGGCCCAACCTTATGATCTATACACATTATTTTCCTTGAAGGCAACTCAAATCGGATGCTGCTCATGTGGAAATGTCTGAGTATTCTTCCTCCTTCAAACTCCTGATGAAACATCACTCCTGATAGGAAACATTTATGAATGTCCCTTTTTCCATGTCAAGAATTAAGGAAGTTTGTAGAAGTCAGTGTGAGCCCCAAACCAGATTTTAATCAGTACTTGACTGACCTCCTAATGCATTAATTTCTTCATAGAAAAGCTTAAAATTACTTGAATTAGAAAAACTGGCATTTTAGAACCAAACCACTGTGCTGTAAAGCAAAGCAAGAAAACTCCAGACCAAATATGTCTTAATTCCCCTTCATCCTAGAAAGTTACTAAGACTTCATTAGAATACAGTCTGGTAAAGCTTTTTAGCTTGGCCAGCAGAGTATCCTGTGACTGATCATAAAGCCAACTTGTTGGTATTAACATACAGGAGACAACTTGTAACTTAAGTTCCAAGAGACAACTTTGAACTGAAAAAAAGAACTAAACCAAAATAAATTATATACCAAACTTCAACTGCCTTTCATATTGAAATATTATTGGTGTGTATCACTGAGACTTAATTTTTAAACTTCTGAGGTACATCAGAAGTTATTTGGGGACCTTAAGCTATAAGGCACAAGCTGACATTTTGAGGTATCATCAGAAAGATTACAATGAAATGTTAAAGAGTTATTCCCTCTAGGTCAGTTGAAGCAGGAATGGCAATCCTCATCTCTCTAAGTCCACCACAAGCCCTAAATTGTACAACAGCACACTTCAATTATTCCCCTGCTTTCAATGTGCTAAAAATAAAACGGACATCATAAACCAATTTTAACTAATATTATAAAGCTAAGTGCATGCCAATGTCAGTAAATGAAATGTAAAATTAATTGTGCTGCAAGAGAGGAAAGCCTTGTGAAAGAATTACTGCAGTAGTAAACGGTGAGCACTTTGCCCTCAAGCTTCACTGAAGTCATTACTTCTTAGATGTCACGAAGGATAGTTTTACGAAGTCTTCAACACGATGTTAATTTATTTTCAGACAGACACAAAAGCCAGCCAGCAACCCCAAGACTCACTGACATTAGCTTCTGATGATTTCAAGGATCAGTATTTGGCCTCAGACATGTGGATGGGAGGCTGCATGTAACTAAAGTTTTGATGGAAGACAACACTGTCTCTAGAAAAACTAATGCATTGTTTTCTGGAACAAATAAAAATGTCGCGTTGTCAAAATGAGCGATCATTAACTTGAGGAGCTAAAATGAACATGAAAGTAAACAGATCATGGCAACTTTTAAAAGCTGGCACTGATCATACTGGCTCTCTACACAGCCTCAAATCACTACTGCTTCCTTCCCCGGCCAAACAAGATTTGACTGCTGTAAGAGACATATTTCCAGGACAACCATGGTTGGGCAAACTGACTTCTATATGCTACCTTCATGCCTTAATTGCAACACTGCCAGATAGAGCAGGTTTCTTTTGGTGGTGGTTATGTTAAGAAGCATGAGGCAGGCAGGTAAGGTTGGGAGGACAGCACAGCCAGGGATGAGGAAGGCACTTGGTAACCTGTAAAAACAAAAAAAAAAACCCTAAGAAGATGTTGAAACAATCCATAAGAGAGAACACATCCTTTCAGACATCTTCCTCTTTAAAAGCCTCTTTTTTCCTAACAACAACAACAGTTAATGAAGCAGTAAGGAAGGACTGAATTTGATGCTCAACAGTTTTAGGACCTGGAGCTGAAAGCACTGAGATGACTTGTTCCATGCCTCCCCAGGGTGTGCAAAATGCAGGTCTGAGTGAGTCACCGGACAGGCAGGGGATTTCTGGGACACAAATGGCCAATTTAACAAGTATGCTAATGTTCACTGAAGGGAATGACAATTAGAAGAGCAAGCTGTGTCTTAAAGATGAGCTGAAAAGACAATGAGGAGATGCAGCTCTTTGGAAGGAAACTCTGTTGAGTTGGGATGTTATCTGTGGTTTCTATTACAAAGAACCCGAGTCTACAACAAAAATAACGACTCTACTTTAGTGGAAGGTGGTTTAAAACAAACCTAACATGAATACATTTTTGTACACAAACCATGGTCTTTGAACTCCCTGCATCTTGATCCTGTTCTGTAGAGCAGATTAGTGCCCACTACACAGGGACACTTGTGTTAGTAAAATGCTGTGACTAGCTGGTACGGCAGAACGATGAAGAAACAGGAGCCTTGTTCACAACATTGCTCTTGATTAAAAGAGGCTACACTAAAAACATGTACCTACAGCAGTTCTATAACTAATAAGTGTTAAGAATAATAATTTTCAGAGAATCTCTGGTCCCGGTAAGGCTACCAGTTCCTGAAACACTTAGTGAGTAACTTGGCTCTGTAAGGTCAAACTCTTGTTGTGTTAATATTCCAAGGTCTTTACATATGCATTGGTGTTTGAAGAAATGGTTCACAACACCATACCACAGAACTCCATCTCCATACATAATTTAACATGGCCATATGAAACTTAGTTTAATATGCAAAGCAAAAAATCACATGAAGTGATAAAGATTTAATGTAAGTGGAGTTGAAGGTGACACACTACCATAAAACAAAAACATAAAGCAGTATTTGTTCCTCCTGTCATCCTCTGCTAGACAACTTGATAACAAAATGACACACATGTATTTCCAGGCTTAATCTGGATGCACAACAAAACCTAAAATTTAAATTAACAGGCCCAAGGATTTGGATCCAAGAATATACTATGCCAAGAGAAAACAGTGAAATCTGATGATTACACTTTTCAAAAGAATGATCCCTCAAATGTGTCATGCCAAGATTATAAATGTAACTGAATATCCACAGAACCTACAGGCAAGATTTAAAATAGAAACCAGCCTTTAAATACAAGAATTTCGACCTGAGCCAAAGATGAGTATATTTAAAAAAAAAAAAAATTGCTAGTTGTTTATTGTCAGTGTTTTAGTCACTAATGTGACACTGACCAGTAGTTTCATCTTGCTTACACACAATTTAAAATAAATAGTAATTTAAAAGTCTTACACCTACCGGAAAGCCAACTTTCTTTCCCTACCAATTCTGACCTTTTCTGTTTGGGAGTCATTGATTTTTTTTACCGCCTGTGTTTCTAATGGAGCTTGAAATTAACACGGCTTTTTGTTTACCTCCTAATTTGTGCACTACCATCATCAGTGCTGTCAGCACAGCTTTGGGAATAGGGCTTGTTTACTGCTTCTGCATAACCAGCACTAAGAGCATAGGAGCAGAAAATAGGTTTGGTTTAGAGTTTTTCCTTTATTTATTCTTTTTGTCCAGATCCTTTTATAGCTTACATATTAATCACTTGAGTGATAATGTGGCTCATTTTGTCAATATTCCTTAAATAGAACACAGGAAGACTTGAGCTAGTTCAGAGATATGTTGAATTCCTCTGGTACATGTACCACAAAAAATTGGTATTATTGTTGTGTCAGTCCAAAGCATTTGTCAGCCTTTTGCACAGTGGGAGTTTCAGCAAGACCAGCACCACCTGCCTAATGTGGAATACCAGCTAGAGAAGTCCCACAGCAACTCATTCTCTGATTCACAGCTTTGGCACAATATCCCAATCTCTGCATTAAGACAGCTTCCAGTACTAGAGTGCCCCCAGTGGTATAGGAAAAATGTCATTGAGTGACATACTCAAGATCAGCACAAAGGGTTGCATTCTTGAAGATCTGCAGTGTTGTCATTGCTGTAAGAATGAACTTATCTGTCTTGGTCACCACCAAAGTGCATGGCCAGGGGTCAGTGACATACAAATGAATTTGAGTAAGTTACCATCCCATTATCATGTTTTTCAACAACTGTTGCTACGTAACATGCAGCACTTAGTATTGTAATTGTATAACTCACATTTGTGATACCCTATAAAACCATTAATATCGCCAACTAAAAGTAATTCTATCCATTTTCCAGACAGAATTACAAACCCTACGCACTGATTTTGTTTCAGTGCAAAGGTATGGACTACATGGTCCATAAAACCTGGTATCTGTTTTCTAGATGTTTTTTCCTAAGAAACATTCCCATGCCACGCTGCCATCCACTCTTGTATGAGCACTGACATAATCTGAACATGTAGGAAAGCTATTTCTTCATTAAAATATTCTAAACAGTTTTAGAACAGCTGTTCTAAACCATCCACCTCTTTGAGTATTATATCCCCAAAACCATAGAAGCCTGGATATCTGACTCAAACTCAGTAACAGGAGTTTCTTGCTCCTGTCAGTATCTCTCTTCTCCAAATTCAGTACAACCTCTAACTATGCTCCCCAGGCTCCTCCTGCATATAATATATTATTTCATGATTCTGAGAATTTAGTGCTGCATTGATTCAATGCCTTTGATGATGTGTATGCAACACATTTAGACATTGGGCATTCGATAATAAAAATCCTGCTTTATTCCTTGTGAAGGATCAAGAGCTGTGTTTTAAATACAGTGATGTTTTTCTACCTTACCTACTCTGTCAACTGTGCTCCTATGTCAAAATAATAACTTTTAGTTAACTAGAACATAGTGTATCCCAGTCATTTCTTTTTCTGTATTCTCTCCCAGATGACAGCCTTGTTGATTTTTGCTTGTATCTTCATGCCTAAAGCCTTTTTCCCCTACAGAAGGTCATTAAGTTTCAGAGGGGCTTTTTTTTTCTGCATGAAGCTACCAAAATTAGTTCGTCTGTCATCACCGCCTTGTTGGCATCTCAGTGACTAAACAATGCTCCCTCCTCTGGAGACAGCAACTCAGAAAGGTCATCTCTTGACCCAGCCAGGTCTGTGTATATGCACTCTGTATCCTCTAGGCTGTCTATGAGCTTAGTATAAATCACTATCGAGTACCAGAAAGATAAAAGTTAATCTGATTTTTAAAACATATCTTCTGGGGGGGTTCAATGTACGCTGGAAGGACTTCCACAAGTATTCAGTAAACCTTTACTAAACTAAGTGGTTTTGCAACAGTATGCAAAGATTTACCAGGGCACAAAGCCAAAGAATCTTGAAGACATAATCTTAAAATCAGGAAACTTATTTAAGTTTTTTATCCACCATTATTACAATAATTGCCTTAGAAATAGACTTATGCATTTTGCTGTATTCATTTCAATTTTTGTCAAAGACTGATGTACCAGAATGTTAATGTTGTATAATTATATATTCTGTAAATTAAAGCAGCATGGCATACTGGTTGGGAATAGCACATTTCACACTTCATTACTTCTGCTACAACTCAACCAATCTTCTTTTTCCAGCAGTCAAGAGTTTCTTTGCTGTTTACTTTCTTTTTTTTTCTTTTCAAGTGTTTCTGCTCGCCAGTTCTTAGTTGCTTATCCACAAGCTATACTGTCCTCAGTGACAGACATGTAGATGGCAATGGTGGAAATCTGGTGGCTTCCTCTAGTAACAAAGACAACTAACAATGGAAGTGAATGGCGGGTTTGGGAAATGTACACAGCCATCACAATGAGCACTGGAGAGAGGACAGAACTGTCACCAGTGGCGCGAATGCTACAGCGTGGAAATCTTACAGCAAATGGACCTAAGCCTGACTATTTTAAACCACAGCATGCGTCCCAAATTCATCAGATTAGGAAAAATACCATGTTGCAAGATTGCTTCTAAGTTGTGATATAGGTAGGTGAATTTTTAAACACAGAAGACTGTTCTAACTGATCTGCAGAAACACGTACAAAGAATATGCTTGGTGAATTAAGAGGGTCCTGAAACACTACTAAGAACTATCTCCTACTTTGACACCTCTGAAAATGTTATTTGTGCTGGCCCTTCCAATACAAAATAACCACTAAGGAATGGGCATTTTGCTAATGTATAAAAAGATTAAACCAAGATGCCACTGAAATCCATATCTTACTTCTCCTCCAAACATATTTCCATACTGATTTGGAGATAGTTTTGATATCAGTAGTAAAAATAGAGTATCGTTTGTTTATTTTGATTGGTACGGCAGGAGGAAGTTGCAGCACATTATGGAGTTTTCATTAGTCTTAAAAAATCCAGATGTGCTGGGTTCAAATTGGTAATGTTGTCAGTGGCTGAAGTATTAAACTGTAAACATAAAAGAGAGTTTAAGGAGTTGTGGGTCAACTTTAAAAGATAAAAATCTTTGAATTTATTCATATGGGTTTAAGAATTTGTGAATGATAACATGAATCTGTATGACACCAGCTCTAACCATATCATGAATGGGAGCTTTCATAGGTTGCAATGCTTATTTAGTAGCTTAAATCTGCACATGTGGATTTTCCAGGCAGCAGCCAGAGTGCCCTATCTCCCACTGATCACAGCTTCTTATTATGTGCCACAGCAGAAGCACCCACAGAGATGTGAAATCTTCCCCCATCCAGACCACAAACAGCTCAGCTCAGAGCCTTTGGTTTCAGTTTGGCTTCTAACTAGCAGGTGGATTGTATGCAACAAAATCTGCTGCTTTCAGAATCTGTGCACTGTGCATGGACAGCGTCAGCAGGCAGAGCACAGGCTTGTTCTATGAAGCTCTCTTTCACTTTATACCTTTTTACTCATTCTCAAGTAGGCCCCTTACTGAAGCTGCAGGTTCCACTATGCTAACAACAAACTGATTCCCCAGGGATGCAGTCATACAGTTTCACAATGCTTCCCATTCTTAAAAGGATATAAACTCTTTTCAGTATCATACACAAAAAACTGCCATCACTGCAATGGCACAGCTGCTTCTATTTAGGAAACGTCATTTCTTTGTGCTTTCAAGCACTGCGAAACACCAAAACTCACAATACCACCACATTTTACATATGGACCATCAAAGCACATAAGGGTTAGCTTTCTGGTCTCGTATCACCCAAGAAGCTCAGAACAGATTTAGAGGCAAGATGTCCCAAAGAGCAGCCCTACACTATAATCCCAAGCACATCCTTCCATAAAGGTACTTTATTTCAAGATGCACATTTTTCTTTCCAGCTTGGCAGTTTGACTTCTTTTTAAGGCCTTTAATTATAGCTCAAATTATGTTCAATTTATTTTTCCATGGCTGTTTTTTCCTGTCTAGTACTCTACTGGCTTTTCCTCTTTCTACAAAACACCAAATGCTTTAAAAATCTCTTTCGTTGTTAGCAAGCAGGAAAGGAGAATTTCTTGAGAGTGTCTCTCTCTTTCTCCACGGAGAAAACAAAACAGATGTTGTGGTCTCCTCAGGGAGAAGGATCCTATCACAGAGCAGGTGTAAGTGAAGGCTGCTTTGCATGTGGAGAGGAAAAGAGCTGCATTAAAGGACTTTGATGGAAAAGCAGCACTGATGGCAAAAGCATTCATTTTTTTGACGTAGAGAAAGAAGTTCATTCCTCTAAAGAAAAGAAGGGATATGGGGAAAGCAGTAGGAAAAATAACACCTTGCTTTGCTTTGGCAGGAGGAGCAAGGGCTACTGCCAACTCTCCCAGTATTAATCTAGCATTTCCCTTAAAGCAACTGCACTGCAAAACAGGGAATGGCATGAAAATGTTTACTTTGGGTTTATAAAAGGTTTAATGCTTCAGCCTCAAACCAAGAATAGGCTAGAGACTCCACCTCCCAAAGCATCCACAGAAAAATGTGGGTTTCTTTTAAACCTCATTATTTCTGAAGGAGGTCAATACTGTATTTTTAAACACTTTAGGCGAACATTAACGGGTAACTTTCACAATTTGAAAGATCCCCTAAGCCCTTCATTGTGACTTCAAAAAATAATTTTAAACATTCCACAGCATAACAAGAAACAATTACTTGAAAATAATTTCACCTTTTGAAACACTTCCTTTGTATATATGTGAATACACAATGAAGAAATAATAATGTTTGTGTTAACATCAGTAAATCTTACACAACTCAGACTTAAGATGAAACAGTGAAGCTCTATCACACCAGGGAACAAAGGTCAGAGCAGCTTTCTCCATCTCCATGAAGACTGGTCTTCTAATGAAAAGAAAAAAATATTATTTCCTTTGGAGTTCAGTGGAGTTCTAATTTTCATTCTCTCACAGATTGAAGAGTATATTCCCCTGCATGACTTAAGTCAAGTTTGCATAAATGCCAGCTCACTTCTAAGGACAGCCTTGCACTTACAGAGAGCCAGTTTTATCTCCAGAGCTCAATTTTAAAAAAAGGAGACACCAAATGAGCTGGTCCCAATGCTGCTTCCAAGATCAAACTTAAGAAGGGACAGGCGTTCATAGGCATTATTTATACTGAAACACAGGTCCAGATGCATCTCTGGAACCTCCAAACTTCTACCATTGCCCCCTGGTTTCTTTTTTCCAACACAAAAGTGTTGGAATAATGCTACAGCATACAAACCCTTGTTTACTTGGGAATAAAAGAACTATAGTATTCATGTACCCTTTAACTTGTTTAATTCATCTGTTTAATTTTGATGGATGCATTTTTGACAAGTCCTCAGAAAGCAAAACTGGCTGGTTTACACGGGGGGCTAAGGGTGCTGGAGGACAGGCAAGACTGCTGCATAGTCACATTTATAAATAGGCAACAGCCAAATGCTGCTCAAAATTGCTGAGAAGGGTCAGCACATTGTATCAGGAACACCACACTTGCATAGCTGTATAAATATCACCATTGAGTGCAGCAGGAAATAAATGGAGTGCAGCCCCAAAGATGCAGGAGGAGAACACAGAGCCAAAGCTACAGTAGCACACCTCTTCAGAAACACCCAAACCTGTGTTCCTGTGAATTGTATGCATTGGTGCTGACACCACAGGACAACAATACATCAGATTCAACTGATGCACAACAGAGCACAGACCTCTGTTCTTTGGATTAGTTATGGCAGAGCTGCAGTGGAACATCTCAGACCAGGCCACTGTCACTTCTGCACAACCGTTTTTTTACTGCGGGCAATGTCACAGTATTACAGAAAAATCCCTATTTCTTTGCAGAATGAAAAAAAATTAAAAGCTACATGTTTTTGTTTTGAGCTGCTCTTGGCTGACAAGCAAGGCCAGCTAAAGTTTGTAAGTGGAAACACTGCCTGGAATAACTACCAGCAATATTCTAAGGATCCAATTCAGTTTTACATAGGAATACTATTCTAAAGCAAACCACAGTTAAAAACATGATTGTTTTCTTTTTTTGGCATCATGTTCTAACCACTAATAGCCATTGTGGCCTCAATGCCACCTTTCTGATGCAGCAGCACAGGGACAAGGGTACAAACTCTGCACCATGCCAGTACTACTGTCCTGCAGTGGCCAGGACAGCAGTGATTCAGTCTCCTTGTGTCAGTGGCAGGCCACAGAATCTCAGCAAAGTAGGTGACTTCAGCAGATCCTATACAGCTGTGATTTGTAGGGACAGAAGAAAGATCTCAAGTCTACCACTGTCTTTACACTTTACCTTTTTATTGTCTTTGCAGTGGAATGACACATGTTCTGCTGCATGGATGAACCTTGATGAAAAAACAAGGAGCCAAGCTAGGTTTTTCTCCATTACTCAAATGTGCTCTGTATTTTCTACTTGAGAAACAGACTAATAGGTTTGGTCCATCAAACAATAAATAATTTGTGCACACAAATAGATTTGATTCACAACAGCCCAACGGTGCACACTACCAATGCAGCATGATGCCTGCTGTAAAAGCAATGCATTCTCCAACTATCAGAAAGCAAAGGGTACAGCTGCTGAAGGATGATGTGAAATTAAAGAGGGAATGAGACATGTGGTCTTATTTAATCACACCTGGTGCTTCAATTTTTCAGTAACAGCACCCTGCTAGACTGTGTCAAATCAGTTCTACAAAGAAAAAAATTCTGGGTGGAAAAAATGAATTAACTCTTTCATCCCTGCTGTTAACACATTATCTGAGTCAGAATCATCCTTAGCTGTGGCTGTTAAGAATCCTTTTTTCCCAGATGAAAGATGCTTGTCATCTGGCTAAACGGAGTGGATGACAGGGCTCCTGTGCCAGCAGGTGAGCATGTGCCCCCTACACTGAGAGAAGCCCAGGTTTTGGGGGTGTGAATAAACTATTATTATACACAAGAATTCTTTCTGGCCAGAATCAACTTGAAGGACTGAAGTGCCACACTGGGACCAGTCATTTTTATTTGTTTCCTTAGGTGGGTGGCACATATGTGCAGAGAGAGAAGCAGAGGAAGCAGGACAGCTGGGCTCAGCAGAATACAGAAGGGCAAAAAGCAGCTCTTCCTCTGCTTTGGACACTCTGCTCAGCATAGATTTCCTGTGAGAAGAAAATTTATCCCAGAAATTCTCTGGTTTCTGTTTTCTTTTGGGCTTTCCTTTTTTGAGGATTTTTGTTTGTTTAAGTCTTATTTTACAGTTTGGGTTAATATTAAACATCAAACATAATTTGATTCTGCAGGCATAGTGTGGTGTGATTTCTGTGTCCTGTTGGCTAGTCACTGCTCCTGAGTGTGAACTATGTACTCATAAATCACTTGCAGTAATAGACAGCAAGGTTCTGTATCTAATGTAAAAAAAAAATGGCATCTGTGGTGGAACATTCCATTCTTCAGGGAAAAGGGAAAAAAATAATCCTTCTACATGATTTCAGCCAGCAGCAGCAAACAAAAAGCCAAGGCATAATTAGCTTAACATAAACATCTTTATATTAAATTCCTAGAGAAGAAAATCCAACCTGAAAAATAACTATCATGCTTCCATTTTGGTCTCCTCATTGAATTAATGTCACCAGTACAACACTGGATAAAGTAAGATATACAAGGCTACTGTCTGGATAAGCTGTGTTTGGAGAGCAGCTCATTTTTGGAGGGCAGATACTTCTTCATGCATATTTAAGAAATTGGCATTTATTTGGACAAGATGTCTAGTTTTTACAGTATGGATTCAGCCAATTTACTGAAATACTAGGGCATTCACCAAATACCTGAGAACAATTTTAAGAACATTGTTGTTTCTTCATCATTACTTGCACTCATACTCAAAGAGATTATCACACCAAAGAGTACTTTTTTTAATAAATAAAAAGGCATTGTAAAAGACCTCCATAAGCAGATGATACTGACACTGCAACAAAAGGATTAATTTAAACCAGGAATATTTGAAATGCTCAGTATAATCACAGTTCAAATTAACATGAAGGAACGCTTGGTTTAAATCAGTTTTACTCGTTTTACACTTTTAATCTGTCTATTTCTTTAGTGGACTGAACCACAAGAGAGAACTGAAATGGATTTCAAAAATATCATCTAGTCTACCCCTTCACTCCAGGCAAGGACAAATATCCACACAGGCAACTCTTACTTAGTCCTCACATCTACAACTCTACTCCAGTTCCCCCAGTTACTCCATTAGAATATGCTTATGCTATGTTTCTAATACCCAAACTAAACCTTCTTAGGTGCAAACTGAACTAATTCCTTTTCCTCTTACCTTTCCATCTCCTTTGGTTAGATGGAGAAGGTATGGCAAAACACCCTATGATTTAATATTAAAAAACCTTTAATATACTTCAAAGATTGTTTCTCTTTCCATCGTTGTCTTTGCATCCTGGACCCAATTCTTTCAATATTTTCTCACTGGTCTTTTCTAAATCTCTGATCACTCCCACTGCTCTTTTTCTGGCATTCTCCAGTTTGTCTATACTGTTCCATGGTGAGAAGCCAGCTCTGGACACTATCCCAGCAAAGCGACAGCCAGCCAGCAGAAAAGACTGAAGGATGTCCTATGGTGTACACACAAGACTCTGACTTAGATTAGAGTCTGGTTTCTTCCCCATTTTCTCTGCCAGCCATATCATAGCATGAGTCATATTCAGCTTGTGATATCCCAACATCACATGCTCTCTCACTGTTACTTACTCAGATATCCCTTGTCTGCATACACACATTTGTTTTCCCTTCCTGGGGAAAACAGTTCACTGAAGGCCTTACTTATATTTGCTGAATTCCCATCTTACTAATTTTAACCATTTCTGTATTTATGAAGACCACTCAGGACTCTAAACACCTGACCTCCACAATGCCCAAAGCCTACTGGAGATTTTAGTCCCTTGCACACTGCTCTGTCCAGCCCATTGTTCAAGACACTAATGAAAACCATGAGCAGCACCGACCTGGGGCAGAATGTAATAACAGCAGCACTGCACTTCAGGCTGCCTCCCCATCTGCCAAGCAAACAAGAGCTGTTCCTTGGACACAGTACTTCAAGCAGTCCTTCACCTGCCTCACAATAATTCCACCTAGATTATTTTTAATCTGTTTACTTGTAAGAAGGCTACATAGCTTTCCACAACACTGCTAAAAGCTGTACTAAAGACATACCTACTATTTTTATGTCCTAAGCCACTTATTCTACTCAAAAAGGAAATTAGAAAGGTTTGACACATTTTTTTTCCTAATAAATCCACACTGGCTGTTTTTCCATCAGTTTATTACCCGCTAGGTGTTTACAAATTGATTCATAATTTTCAGGAGCATTTCACCGTGTATCAAAGTTAAGCTGACAGGCTTCCTCATTTTCATGTTTAAATTTGCCCTTCCCCATCCTTCACAAGTTCTTAAAAGCTAAAGTTCAGGGATTGTCTCATCTGTGGCACACAAGGGACACTTTCAAGAGACCCTGGTGATTTGACTGTGTCCAGCTTCCTTACATTATTTAATCTCTATCCCCTATTCTAGCTTGTGTTCTTTGCCCTCAGTGTAAGTTAACTTAAACTGTTCCAAGCTTCCATCACAATTAGCCTGTTTGGGAAAATTAAATCCAAGAAAGGCTGGTGTTCATCCTCTTCTTCGTGACCAGCTTTTCTCTCACTGTCCACAAAGTAACAGCACTCTAACTTCCTACATCTTTCCCTTATTTCTATAGCACTGAAAAACCTGAATCTTAATACCCATTGTAGTTGTCACTCATTGAACTAGCTGTTAGTATTACTTTTTAAATTTTACCTCTACCAGTGCATTATCTTGTTGTCATTAGTTATAGAATTCCTGATTTTCAGGTAATTGCAAAGGGCCTGAAGTACTTGTGATATTTTGTGTTTTCCTTCTTCAGTGGAACAGTCTGCTGCTGTGTCTGTTGAATCTTGCCCTCTAAAAACCGGCCAGTTCCCTTGAACTTTCTTTTCCCTGCCTTCCTAGCACTTACCTATCAATTCCAAAGTTCAAAGAAACAAGCTCTTTTAAAGTCCTTTGACATTATTCAGCTGCTTTTACTCATTCCTTCCTTTCCTCCAGATCAGAAACTTTTTTGTGACCATTTTCATTCACATTGTCTTCTGTCTTCAAATTCTCAACCGCTTTCTTCTTATGACTCAGAATAAAGCATAAAGTAAATTTCCTTTGCTCTCAGAAACAAAAGTAATCCTATTTAGATTTTAACTCTTGTTAGACAGCCTGGACAAGATTCACCAAGGGTCGGCATGGATTCAGCTTGTCACCCCAGAGATCAGGCTCTCCCAGACTGGAATTCAACTTACGGTGTAGGAAATGCCTAAAGAAAATCACACGAAACATCTCGAATAGTTCATATTTTTCCTAGAGTGACCCACAGTGGGCAATTAGCTCACACACTGGCAGCTATCAATTACAGAACTGTGCTATATGGAAGGGAACTCTGGAGATCTCCAGTCCAACTCCTTGAGAGCAGGAGTAGTGCTAGAGCAGGTTGTACTGGGCTATGTCCAGTCGAGTTTGGAATATCAACAAGAGTGGAGATCAATACCTTCCCTGGGCCAGCTCCACTGCTTCATCACTCTTTCTCCCCACCTTATATTTACTTAGAATTTTCTGCATTAGAAGTTGGGCTCATTACCTCTTGTTCTGGTCTTGTGTGCATCTGGGAAGAGTCTGGTTCTGCCTTTCTCCACTCTCCCAACAGGCTGCTGCAGATGCGAGACCCCCAGAACCTTGTCTTCCGACTGAACAAACCCAGCCCTCACCCTCTTTTCCTTCATCATGTGCTCCAGACTCTGGCTGCCTTGGGGACCTACTCCATGGACCTGCTCCAGTTTGTCATCATCTTTCCTGTGCTGAGCACAGAACTGCACAGACTGCTCAAGATGTCATCACATTAGTGCCAAATGGAAGGGAATGATCAGTTCCCTTGACCTGCTGACTACACTGCTGCTTGTACAGTCCAGGACATTCTTGTCCCCCTTTGCAGTGAGGACACTGCTTGTTTGTATTTAAATTGTTGTTTATCAAGACTTCAAGGTATTTTTCAGCAAAGCATTACCCAATAGCCTAATGCCTGTTTTATATTGTGATGACCAAAACTGTAGCCAGGACTCGAGGTGAGGCCACCCCAGCGCAGAGCAGAGCAGGACAATCCCCTCCCTTGCCTGGCCTGATGGCCCCCTCAGGACATGCTTTGCCCTCCTGGCTGCCAGAGCACTGCTGACTCATGTTTATCTTTCCATCAACCAGGACTCCCAGACCCCTTTCCGTAGTGCTGCTCTCCAGCCTCTCACACACACAGCCAGGGCTGCCCCATTCCAGGTGCAGAATCCAGCACCTGCCCTTGTTAAACTTCACGGTTGATGATTGCCCAGTCCTTTAAATTGTTAAGGTCTCTCACCAGGGCCTCTCTGCCCTGGAGAGAGTCAACAGCTCTTCCCAATTCAATATTTTCAATAAACTTAGTATTCTTTCCATTCCTATGTCCAGGTCATTAATGAAGATGTTGAAGAGCACAGGGCCAAGGAAGGAGCCCCATGGAAACTCACTAGTGACAGGTTGCCAGTCTGATGTCACCCCATTCCTTTGTGCCTGACCTGTGAGCCAGTCACTCACCCATCGTGTAACACAATTGTTATGATGTGTGCTGGATATTTTGTTCAGAAGGACCCTGTGAGAGACAGTATCCAAAAGCTTTTCCTTTTTTAAAAAAAATATGTTTTACTGGCTTTTCTAGATCAGCTAGGTGCATTACCCTGCCCTAGAAGGAAATCAGGTTTGACAAGCAGGACTTTCCTCTCATGAAGCCATGCTGACTGTGACTGACTTACCCTAAGCTTGTGGGCAGTAGAAAACAAATGTTAGTGAATGCTTCAGCTTGTTGATATAAACTTAAAGACAGCATGTATAAATAAGCGTGGCATTTCTTATTCAGTTAATACAACCTACACATATTTTTTTACATGATTTGCACTTTCACACACGACTCTTGATTGATTTCCATTCCTTACATTTAATTATATTTGGACATGAGTAATGATAGATTATTCTAGGTAATATTTTTTATTACTTGGGATTTATGCTAAGCTCTAGTTATAAAATAGATGTTAAAGTGAAATGCAAAAATGCTGAAGAACAGTATTTTCCAAATAAGCTACAAAATCAAGGCAAAAAGTAAGCTTGTCATTAAACTTTTAAGTATTCAGTCTCATTAAGCAAGGAAGCATTATCTTGGTGAACTGCATGTCAGTTCTGGTTGCCATATTTCTCAAGAGCATAGAACTGGCAGATCTCAGCCTCTACCACACAGATTTTGTTTATAGACTCAAAGGGGAAAACATGCTTTTCAGCTTTTTTTTTCTCCTCCCAAGTGGTTTCTTATTTTTGAATGAACCAGTCACTGAACTGAAATAGCTGAACAAACATGAAAAAGATATTATCTCTGCACCTGCAGAAGTAGAAAAAGTTTAGTTCTTCAACAACAGGTGTTTAACCAGTGACTTTCTCCAAGTCTGTTGTCTGACTTCCGTTGTTTCAGCAGCAGCCAGTGCTATACATGGATAAACAGAAATTTAAGTAATTACAAGAACCTCTATGATCTAACTTTACTCTGCTGTCTGAAGTTCAAATAAATCCAATGTACTTTTCCTTAAAAAAAGTAAATATGCAGCACAGTTTTAATTTAAAATCACATTAAATATTCCATACCCACTTTGCACTGCACAGTTTGCAACTGTGGGAAATACCGCAGTGTGTTAATACAATTTTTAGTCCTTTCTTTTTTTAAGAGGAAGGAAAAAAATGACCCATGACAGAGAACTTGCTGTGAAAAAAGACAGAGAAGCACTTGCTGCCTCGTCCCCCAAAGAATTCAAGTGCATGCTGAAGGCAAGAAACACCAATGGGGTAGTTGTGAATAAAATCATCTTTCAATATTCAGAACTGTGTTGAAATAACTTTTGAGCAAACACATTGTTGGCTTCAAAAAGCTTTTGTGTTTTTGAAATTGTTACACCGGTTTTAAAATATCAAGCTATTCAATCTGTAACATATACATTTTGCTTCACTACTGCCAGTATGGTTCAATCTGGCCTCTTTACATCAAATCTGACATTTTTGCTATCTCAGATACAGCTCTGAACCTGTGAGCTGAATGTGTCAAACAATGCTTTTAAAGCTCGCGAATTGGTGTGCACTTGTAACAGTTTATTTGTCTCTATCTTCCCTTAATTATAAATGAAAATTCTTCCTAATTTTGCACAGGCTAGGTTGGACAGTAACGAGGACAGTTCAAAATAGAAAACACTGATGCTAAAATACATAACTCTGGGTATGGATGGATTTTATTTTCTGTTTGGCACATCTGTCAAGTACCTAGATCTGATGTGCTGATAAAACAAGACAGCTTACAGCAATAAACATGTCAGATCCATCTGTTCTCCAGGACACTGGGAAGAAAAAGGATGGCTCCCTGTGGTATTCTATATACTTGAGACCCCTCTGGAGAGGTTTCCCTCTGCTGCCCACAGCAATTCAGCTCTAGGAGCCTAAGCCAGTGGGTTTCCAACCTTGCTCTCTGTCTTTTACCTGGGCACATTGTGTACCTGTGGCTTCCTCCCCTTTGTGAGAATTAGTTGCTGGGACAGGGACGTAACTATATTGGAAAGGCCTTGCAAAGTCAAGAAACAAAACCCAGAAAATGAGAGTGAACCCAATACTGAATCTACCTCACTGAGGATCCTGGCTCCTGCTGTGGCACTCGGCAGCTGCAGGCACCTCACTCTGCATCTCAGACCTGGTTTACACCCCTTGTGTCCTCCCCTTTCTCAGAGCCATAATATCCCGTCTCACACTATTTCCCTTTTATTTGCAAAAACTCACATTGTAAATACACCAGTCAGTGTAGCCTGTATATCCCTCAAAACACAGTCAGTGGTCTAAACAACTGAAGGTGACCCTGAGCAGACCACAGCTGCTTGTGTGTGCCACCATTTGCCCAGCTCACTGGAGTGTGGCTGCAGCCAATGCTGGACTACAACACTGACAGCTACCAAAGAGCCACCCACTGCATGGCTTCAATATGGACCACATCAGCTGGAGCAGAACAAGCACAGAAACAGCTGAGAGGGCTGAGGTGTTAATGACAGAAATCATCTTCCAGCAGTGTTTTAACAAAAGCCACGTTTCAGCCACCTGCAGCCACATTCAAGGGGTTTGGCAGCGATTCAAGGGATGTGCTACTTTCTCACAGGAAGGTAGAATTAAAGTTTTTTTTTCAGGATATATACAACCCTCTGATACTGGGTGAACTATAATTATCTTTCACTCAAGGAACACCCATTCACGTCTTGATTTTGACTGGCAGGAGAAAAGAGGGAAGGAGGTCTCCAGCCTAAATGAACACAGGAGCCCCAGATAACATGCAAAAAGTCCAGCTACTTTCTGGAGAGAGCAGCCATCAGTTTTGGCCAAGATGAATGTAAGAAATATGTATGCAAAGGCTCCTTTATACCATATACTGGTCAAACATCCGTATTACGGAACCCACCTGAAAAGCAATTACCCAAGAAGCCACATCTCACTAGAAAAGATTCTGTTTTGCTCTGCTTCCAGATTAGTCCCAATTTTGAGAGGTTTTTAAACCTTGTTTCAACTTTCCCCATAACACTTAAAGCTAGCATTGAGCTGCTGGTGTTCAACAGATGCTGTAAAAGTTCTTGTGAGAATCCCTTGCTCTGGCTGGAAACATGCTAATTCTCACAAAGCAGGATGGCCAAACATCCTGTCTTCCAACACACTGGACTCCACGTGCAGGACTCACACGAGTAGGGCATAGATGTTATGAGATGAGATGGAAAGGGCCCATGGAGTTGGAAGGATACCCTTTCCAGAAACTGCAGCCTCTGGCCTGTAGATCCCAGGTATGTTTGCGTGGATGTGGCACTTGGATGGAGTCTTAGGTTACAATGCAAGATATAACCAAACATACCTATTCTATCACCATCTTCATAAGCTGTTGAAACCAGGTGGGGCAGTGTTCTTTATCTCTTCCATGACTCATCCCTAATAACTCCCTTGGGTGGGGGAGGAGGGGGGGGGTTATCTTCTGCTAATGGGCCATCATGTCTCACTGCATGATCCATAAAATTACATCATCCCATTATGAAATGCTCCACCCAGGGGCAGCAACAAAGCATTCCTACCTGGACATAATGTAAGGTTTGGGACACTACAAGCAACCTTACTTACTGGATTCCCAGAGGACAAGAGCTACAAAACCACCACTGGACCTTCAGAAGACCAGACCCTTCTACAGGATCACTGCTTCAACAGAACCACATCTATCACTTCAACAGGACTGCAGCCATCATTTCATTGGATGGCTACCATCACCCTGTCAAACAAGGTGCCAGGTTGTATCCAGAGCCTGTAAGTTTAAGCCAGTATTTTCTGCCTTTATCTTAATTCTGTAGTTCTGACTTGGAATCTCCCACTGGTTTGTTTTCAAACTAGTACAGAAGGGCAAGTGAATTTGTATAAATCAGCTTTGTCCTCCAGCTCATCATGCAGCGTGTACATAAACAGCAAGCAAGATGGGTCCCAGAATGGACAGGGGCTCTGGTGAAGCCCTGTAAAAACACAGGCAAACCACAGAAGTCTTGCAATGGAGAGAAGACAGAGCTGGATGAGACCCACACTGACTCATTCCGCTAAGCAGCAGAAGCAAAGGATTAAGTACATCACCCACTGTAGTTAAAGAAAGTCATGCACATTATCAGTTACTTAAAAACGGCTGGCAAAAATTGGGAAGGAAAAAACCAAGCAATCAGAGTTGAGGGTCTGATTATTGAAACCCAGAAATATCCTTTTAGAAAGCTGCCCTTATTTGCTGCAAATCAGTTTCAGCAGGCAATTTGAAGCTATCACACCAGCATGCTGTTACGTGTAAGTTAATAAGCATTTACTGCTGATGGTTTCTGCAGTGGCTGTTTAATTTTTAATCATATCCCTAATTTACTGTTTACAGTTTTATCCAATTAGAGTATGTGCATGTGTGTGCATCTGTGACAAGGAGAACATAGAAATCTGCATTTAATCAGAAGCACAAAGCCTTGCTCTCTAAATGACAAGATACATGTGTCTCCTGCTTGAAATTTTTTTATATAGCCCTCTTATTTTCCAGGAGAATGTCATCTCAGGCTGTTGTGTTGCACTATTCTGCTGTTAGAAATGGGCACTACTGACCTCTCTGTGCAATGCTGTACCTGGAGTTTGGAACTGAATGTCATTAAAATAGGCAGTGCTAAGAACTAGGCAGTTTTTCTGGCACTTTCCTGAACAGAAATCCCAGCATTGCTTTTTATCTGTAGATCAGGCATTTAGGTAACACCCTGGGTCACCCTCATCCTCCTCATCCATATTTCATCCTTATATTAGATTCCTGCAGTCAGAAAAACTAGATGCACTGAAGGAAAATCGACCATTTATTTGAAGCACTGAAAAGTTTTCATGGTAATCAACAGTAAAGTTTTCAATTACAGAGGGAGAGTAAATAAACCAAACAATAAAGCTCCAAAGAAAACTGGGTGATGATGGAAGGACAGAGATTAGAACATCTCAGAGCCCAAGAGATGAGCTAATCACAAATAAAATAATATTACATTCCTATTATTACCTGACACGCTGTTTGGTGTAATGCCAGTGATGAAATAAAGTATCAAAAAAGGAGTGCTAGAAATGCACTCAACAGAGGTATAATTTGGTTGATATGGATCCTGGCAGAGCCCTCAGGAGGTGATCTGACACCCAGCACAACTCCCTGTGCCTTCCACATTCACACTGCCTCCGGTCACAGGCTCAGCTGTACAGCAAATTAGGACAGGCAGCAACAGGACTGCACAATCCTCAGACAGAGACTGCTTTCACTCCCAGCAGGCAGAGGCTGAAGGGAAAAGGCAGAAGCCTTTGTTTCTCTCATCTAGCATCTACTTCAAGGAGAGATAATGGCAGAGCTCCACAGCAAAGGTTTAAATAGAGGTAGATGACCAGGGCTCACAGCCTTCTCCTGCTGTGTTCGTGGCTCAACAACTGGATACTCACATCCCACTACAGCTGTATTCCCTGCAGCCTTGAGAGCTACACTGAAAAACCCAGACTGCCATCTGCTTTATTTCGCTCTCATGAATTAAAAAAAAAAAAAAAGATACAATTCTATCCCTCTGCAAATATAATACCTTCAATTTCACTTCTTTTTCTCTGCAGCACAAGGAAGGTAAAGATAGGAAATCAATACATTCATAGAAAAAATAAACATCTAAAGTTCCCATAAGAGGAAGAAACTACAGGGCTATGGCTATAGATGTCTTAAAAATGGCAGAACAGGTTGGATTAATGTGCTGAGGTAAAAGACTAACAAATAGAGAAGGATAAACTGCTTTTAGATTAAATGCTACAGATTACAGCACCCTTTTTCAGTAGCCAGTGCACTCTGCAGCCAGAGCACAGGGAGGTTGCACACAGCCTTTGCACAGGAACAGTTCCTAAAAACACCCACCCCAGGAACATTGGTGAGAAGTCTGTGCAGCCCTGCGCTCCAGGAACTGTGTTTAAAACAAAAGCTGCTGGCATCAGCCAAGCAGCTCAAAAAGGCAGCTTCAGCTCTTGTTTTCTTCTTTGCCCCTGAGAGCAGGAACTTGCAGCACGGAAGGAGGAGACTGTGTAATAAAAAGGAGACAGGAAGGTCTCCAGTAGGCTCCGAGTCCTAAAGATAGCAATGAAACTAGCATGAAGGGAAGGAGGAAATCACCCTCCCACATAAGAGGAAACCCCAAAATAAAACCTTTTGGCAGATTATAAAGGTTTTAGTATTCAACAAAAAGAACGAGCTGCATGAGAATGCAAAAGAGCTTTAAAAGAGACACAGAAAGACCAAACAAAAGACGTATGAAGAAGTTTTTTTCAGTCACCTTTCTGTATCACTATTCCATTTTTGATAGGTTTTACTGGCTTTTCTATTTAATTGAAACTATGCACTATTTAATTATATGAAAGAGAAGAAGTTTTCAGTAAGTTTTCTGAATTATAAGGTAAAAGTTCAGTTCCTAGTGGGCATTCCATCTGGGGCTCTCGGCCTGGTCCTGGCCTTCCTGTCTAAGACTGGATCCAGTTCCACAGCAGCAACAAATCTACAATCATAAAAAATAAAAATTATTCAATATTTGCATTAGGCTCAACCACATTGAGATGAAAGAAGAACTCAGAGGACTAAGATCTAACTGCAGTTGTTAAAGCATTCATGTCTGAGAAAAATTCCAGAAGTGAAGGTAAGTTATAAACCTATGCCAAGACAATATATAAAATGCATCCATGTCTGCTTCGGACTAAAGGATTATTTAAATTGCAACTATGAAAGCAACCCCAAAATCCTTAACCCTGAACATGCAATTCCTTAAATGTTCACCTATGAACACCTAAATGTTGCTTTAATTCTATTACCAGTGAATAGTAATTAGGCTCGATTAAAAAAAAAGTTAATGAAAGTAATAGAGTATGAAAGATGATGTTATCACTTGCAGTAAAAAGAAGTGCAATTTAAAGGCACAGCACAAACAGATTTTGCTAACAGATACAGATAAAGAAATAAAATTACTATACTAATGCAGTGAAAGTTTGCTGTCAAATTAGCAGTTGGTAACATCACTTGTTACATGCTTAATGCTGAAAAGCAAAAAGTAGGAAAAGCTACTACCTACTTTTCCTCCATTAAACTTAGGTGTCCCAAATTAAACGACAAGTCCTCCATCTGACAGAGGCACGAAGTTCCAGAGGGCAATATATTGCACATATCACAGGCAATTCAGAAGGGCACAGATTGTCTCTGGGGATGGTATTTTTTTCTTCGTTGATTATTGGAGGAATGCAAACAATGAGTTCAATTGGACACCAAAGTTTTAGCTGGATAAGGCAAGATGTGACAAAGAATCTTCAAACTGCTTGAGCTAAAAGACAGTATAATTGTTTTTATCTTTGATTATGCCATTTTAGTATAGAGCATGACTACAAAGAATAAGGTAAAAGTGCAGCTTTTACTTTCATTTCCAGCAGTGATTATGAAATTGGATTGAAAATAACACAGGCAGTGCACATCGTCAAAGGAGATTTTGCAACCAAGTGAAAAATAGGTCTTACATAGTTAAGAAAAAACTTCTAAATATAATAATATATCAAAATTGTATTTTTGATTCAATAAAATTGGCAAGAGATCATATTTTTCAATTTGACAAAGACCTGTGCTGGGTTACAGAATAGAACCCTTATGTTTCTGTATTTGTGGTTTTAAGTTATAAAAAGGTTTATGGATTTGATCCAAAGGTCAACAGAGCATTGGTACTCTTCATTGATTTGAATGGGCTTTATAGTCTCATGCTGTAGAGTGATTCTGTTCTTATTTTTACTAGTTTAAATTTCTCTGCAAGCAATGAAGCATTGCTCTTTCATTTGCCCACACAGAACCAAGAGCAAAGTTGAGGTCTCCAATTTTCAAAGGGAGATAATTGGGATAAAAGCAAATCCTAGCTGCTAGTAGACATAAATTTAGATTCTTCTTAGCAGAGTAGCTACTCTTGCTATTTTTTTACTGTGCTAGAACTACAGAATGTGTGCATGGAGTAAGGATCAGTTTTAAGTCAGTTAAAGACTTTCAGAAAGACTCTAGCCAAATAAATTATAAGCAGCAAAAACTTAAGGAAGATAGTATTTTTAAGTGTTAATTTTTAGAGACATCCCTGATAAAAGGAGTTTTCTTCTTGTTCCAGCATCTATTTGCATTCCTCACTTAAATAGCCTGGGCTCTGATCATCTGGATCAAAAGAAAATGGTAAAGAAATCAGTAAAACACTTATTCTCATCTCAGAATTATCCTGTGATCAGCTAAGCCATGTAGAAGTAAAGTAAAATTTCCACAGTGACATTTCCATTACTAGAGAGAACCGAAAAGTTGTCAAGAACAGCAGTAACAGTATAACAAAGGAAAACGTGAGTTGCTGACAAAGCAACGGTCACACATTTTAGTGCTTATCACAGCAGCTGATATTTAAGAAGGGAGAAAGAAAACTTATCAACAAACAAATCTAGCAAGCAAGTATCAGTAAAAAATAATAATTCACTCGGAAAGAGCTTATTAGGATTAGAAGAAAATAAACTACAATTTTCATTATGCTGAGATAAACCTCCAGACCTAAAGGAAACATTTCTAGAAAAAGACAAAAACGCTCATAGGTGTCTCAATGTATGAAGACACATCCCAGCAAAAAGACATTCATTACCTTAATGGGCCATAGGGGCTGGCTGCCTTTCAATGACCCTCATGACATTCCGGGTTTAAGCAGAGACATACAAAAGTTAACAATATCAGTGGTTAGTGTCACAGTCAACCGCTGTAACAGAAAGGATGGTGGTCACACAGATGGGCGTTAAAGAAACTCTGGAATCTAGAGAAAGGTCTGTTCAGAACCTACCCAGATGACAACTGATTTATCAGTGGAGCTTTAGAGGTAGAAGTATCCTTCCCTTCCTCCTTCCCATCTTTTTCATCTGAAATACAGTTTGTTTGCTTCAAAATCTTTCAAGTTTAGACTGAGAATTATAACTGTTGTGATACTGCAAGTGATTAGTGTAGGGAATTTTCAAAGGTTTATCTGCATCCTTAATTGCCTGATACTTTTAAAAGCTGGTCCATTGTCTAAGATGCTCCTTCCACCATCCAATATTCTCAAAATACTCATTAAATACAGCTGGACCATCTTGGCACTTTATGACAGAAAATTACAAGGAACTGGTGAAAACTGTTTCACATAGCTACACTCTCTGGAACAAAGTAAAGAAATTCTTCAGCAGACAACTGTAGTCTAATCAGCCCTCTAAACATTTAGACTACAGGGAAATAAATAAAATAAAACTAGAGCAGGAGATATTAATCTCTAGGTCTAATTTCAACAACAATCCTCAGTTCTTTAGGAGTTCTTGAAGGAATGAAAAACAAAAGAAATAGAGTAAGAAAGAAGGCTTTCCTCTCTATTCTGAAGGAAAACTGCAACTACCTAACACTTAAAAGAATGAAGGAAATGTAATTACCATTCGCTCTCCATGTCTACCTCTGACATACGCCAAAGGGGAAAGAAAACAAAAACCATAGGACTTTGGAGGACTTTGGAGACTAAACTTTAAGAACAGAAGCTTTTCATCACTGAAGAAGGCAAAATCAGAGAAGAATCTCCTCCTTTTGCTGTGTAAGACCTTTTTTCTTACAGATCTTTTTCTCAAAATCCAGCTCCTGGAAGTCCTACACAGCAGTGCTCTTTCAATGTGGAAAAATGAGAGTAGCTGACTTACTTCTGGTAGCTAACCAATGCTAGCAGAAGTAAGCCTCTTAACTGGTCTCACTAAAGAAAGAATATGACAAAATTACTTGTTTCCAGGTCCAGGTGTTGAAGCTGTTTCAATTTCATCTCACTTCATGAACTGCCAGCTGATGCCAGCTGGCTGTGCCAGACAGATGGACTGGGAAGATGGGAATCCTCTTTCTAGTGCAGAGGACTCAGAACTCCAAGACCACACGTACATGCCTTCAGACAATGTACATGCCTTCAGACTGTGCTCAAGCTTGCAAGGGAACCTTGAAATGCCTTTTTGCTCACATACAAAAGTCTCTAACTTGCTTATCCCTACAGTTCCTGAGGAAAGAGATCCAGCCCTCTTGTGTAGCTGAACAAGTATGCCAAGTCAAGAGTCCTGACATAATATACCAGGCTGCCTGGATATAACACTGTGCCATTCCTGAGCCTGGTTATTTTCTAAGCAGGTTGTCGTCAGGTGGATGCCACTGATTAAGCAAATGTACACAAACAAATATTCCAACAATGTGGATAAACTTAACCAAGAGTAAGCTCTAAGATGTGGATGAAAACTTAGTGGGATTGAGGAGCACCAGAACCGTGGCATTGCCAAGTACAAACTGCCTAAAACTCAACTTATCACTGTGACCCTGACAAAAATATCAATGCCCTCCAGGTGATACCTTTGGAAAAACTGTAGTTCTTACAGAGCTGCTCACAGCAGATTTTCTCAATGTTTTTTCTTTGTACAGGTAACTCCTAATAATTCATGAGACTGGCATGCACTTTTACTGATAAAAATATTTTTCAATTTCAAGATCATACAATAGAGTTGCAGCTGAATTGCCAACAGAGAAATAAGTTGTAAAAACAACAATTCTTAGCCACATTTTCATTCACATTCCTGTTTCAAATTAAGGCTGCTGTATTTATGCTGTCATCTACTGGAATTAACACAAAAAAAATACAGGTGTTTCATGAGTACTTATGCTGTATAGAGGTAAATCACGTATTTTTTAAAAACTGTTCAGAATTTTGTTAGAAGTCAGAACTTGAATGTCAAGGACCACAAGACCATTGTTAATACACTTCAATTTATTATTTCATAGGAAATCAATTTCAATTAAAATACATTGAAATAGTGACTGGAAAAATTCTATAATATTGATCTTAGGGGGGAACCAGCATAGTTAAAATTATTCATCATATTTGAGCATGTCATAAAACACTAGGCTAGTACCCATGCTTTATGATCAAGTCAAATAAAGGCTTTAAAATAACCCACCCTTTCCTTTGTGGTATATGCCAGAGATCTGCATACTGCTCAGTAAAAAAGAAACAGTTCATAACACTGCTGCCTGCCTATGTATAACTAAGCAAATGAAGGTGCTCTATCATATGAAGCATAAATGCCATTAAGAGTAAACTTTTATTCTAATAGAACCACATTCATTTTTAAAACTACAATACAGAAAAGCTTTTAAAGAATGTGAAAGAAGAAAAAGAGGAGCTTTTAAATAAAACAGGTTCTTTTTACACAACATAGAAAAGCAACTTCACAAAGGCATAAAAAGGAGAGAGGTTTTTTCCTGCCTCCCTTGAATCTTTCCAGTAATTAGAAATTTTTATTGCACAGGCCATAAATGCTAGTAACAACAGGAAGAAAAATGCTTTTGAACTCTTCGACAACACTCATCTTCAGGGATTCAAAACAGCAAAACTTTATTCTACATTTTCAAAAAAGCTTTAAGTGACTTTCATGTTTGTTAGAGCTGCCAATATCGCAAAACACTTTACAAACAGGACACATTCACGTAGGTGCAGTAATACCAGTTTCATAAAATCAGCAAGATGATGTTACCAAAATTCATCTGAGTGAAGAGGGCAATTCATCCAGTTTCAGACCAATTTTTTTTAGCGTAGGAGTTTACATCTAGGCTTAGCTAGTGGGAATTTATCTGATACACGTTCAGTCATCTACTGTGTAGACAAATATATCTGCCAACCATTCCAAGTGTCTGTAATAATCGATGGAGAGCAACAGGTATAGTTCATCTAATGTGTCTGAGTTGTGACTGCTGGATCTGAAATACAGAGGATGTGCAGCTACTACTGTATGCACATGACAGTAGGAGTCTCTGTGGAAGGCAGAAGTACCCAACTGAAGGCATGCCAAGTTAGGCTTTGGCACTTTTGTCACCACTGAGGCTGCCAGTGATGATATTTTAGTTTGTAAAAAACTTGTGAACAACTTGTTTCTGAAGACTGTCAGACAGATTCTCAACGGATACTAAAGAATTAGGCAGGGTAATACTCTTCCAAATCCATCAATTCTGAATGCTGCAGAGCCCAAGGAAATGGGGCCACAGAGAGGCAACAGGATCTGGTGATCTGCCTAAACATCATTGCTATTGTTAGAAGCCGAGTAATGGGACAGACGGATACTGGATCCAACTGAGAATGGTATTCCTTGTCTTCTTATTTCCAGTACTATACACTCAGTTTGACAGAAAAAAAAAGTGTTAGTTGATGAAGACAATCAGGATTGAAAGAGAAGCAGAGCAGTGAAAAATTCCATGCACTTTCTAAGGGGTCAGAAGTATAGTTAGGACTCTGATTTCCTCAGCTCTTCTACAAAAACAACTATCAAAGGCATGTAGCAACAGGACAAGGGGTAGTGGCTTCAGACTGAAAGAGGGTAGCTTTAGACTGAACATAAAGAAGAAATTCTTTACTATGAGGGTGGTGAGGCACTAGAACAGGTTGCTCAGAGAAGTTGTGAATGACCCATCCCTGGAATTATTCAAGGCCACATTGAATGGGGCTTTGAGACACCTGGGCTAGTGGAAGGTGGCTGGGTGTGCCTGTATGGCAGGAGGGTTGGACCTAGATAGTCTGAAGGTCCCTTCAAACCCAGACCATTCTAGAATCAATCCTAATTTTATTCTATGTCTGATTTCTGGAAAAATCTCATCAGAAATCACAATTATGTTATATTGTAAATGGTACCATATTACAATATGATTTATTTAAACTCTGTGTACCTATTAATGGAATCCCTTTTACCAGCCTGTTCTCTGTGAATGGGTGAAAACAAGTGATTTCCAACTGGCACTGATCACAAACAGCTGTTGTTAAATAACAGACTGACTGCTGAAAGCTTTCCTGTTTAGCTAAAATTCTTTCATGACTGGCTGCAGCACAAACAGCAATAGTTTCTTTTTTTAATTAAACTTTGAGAAAAATTGTTTTTTCTCTTACCAGTTACATGAGTGAGAAAATACATTCATATATACGTGTGGGTTTATATATGTATATATAAAATACATATTCATCAAACATGTAAGACAGTATGGGGTATGCATTGTTCAGAAGGACTGAACATTCCAGACCAAACTGACCAGTAGGCTGACTTCTGAGAAATTTGAAAAGCAGGAATGAAGAAAAAAATCAACGTTAATAAAATAATGAGAAAACCAGACAACTGCAATCATGATCTCACAGTCATACAAAACAGCTAATACTACTTTACTAGTAGTTGCAATACTATTTATAGAAACACATAAAAATGCAAAAACATCATAATATTATACAGCTAAAATCTTGCCAGAGAAGTTCATCAATACAAATTTCATAGGTCCTATGTCTCCTTATTCATATTCCAAACTAATATACTACACATACTGAAGGACAACTCTGTGCTAAACCTATCCAGAGTGCATTACAATGTATTGTCCAGTGTATTGGAACTTATTTTACCTGTCAGCTGAATCACTTGGTTATTTGATATGAATATGTATTAGCATCACAGCAATAGCTTAAAGGTAACTAACAGTCCCACAGCAATGCAATGGTCTGCCAGGGACCATTGATTGCATTGCAAAGTACATTCTTCAGGTTAGAAACCAGACACATGAAATTCAAATAACTGAAGCCATAGATGGAATTTGATATTTATCATCATTGATGCATGTATATTAGATATTTTATGTTTGCTCAGATACACACTCCACGTACAATACTGTGTTTCAGCTAAAACAAATGAAAACCATACAGAACCCCTACATGCATACTTGTAACCTGAAAAAAAATATTTTCAGACATCTTAACAGTGCCTAAAGCCTGAAAAGCCTCTCATGAACAACCAAGGCTTCTGATTCCAGAGCTACATCCTCTGTTAAGTGCTGAAACTGTCCTTGACTGTAATGGGAAAAATACAACAAAGACTGATCTTTTGTAGTCTAATGGGTGGTAGCAAAGTCGTTTTACAGTCTTGGAAAGCAGTGTTAAGAACAAGTGCAATGATTCCTGCAGTTGTACAGGAAAAAAGGACATACAATAGTAAGGAGTAAAAGGGATATAGACGTTTAGTGAAAATAAAACCATATTGAGAAGAAGGTTAAGATTTCTTTACCTGTAATCAGGCAATTTAGCATGCTGAGTTCTGGAACACAGTTTTCATGCTATGATAACAGATAAACTACTGTTATTGGGCAATTTCTGACAGTGCTTTCATAATACACTTTGTGTTCAACTCACAAGGTCTCTCAGAGATTTTGGAGTATAACAGGAGCACAGAGCAAAGGAAACCAGCGGGGAATTAAGCTTGCTGGAGCTCTTCTGAAAGAGCAAGTATTTTTTTCTGTGCCATGGATAGGTGCCATGTATGCAACATATGCAAGAAACAGTTGCATAGTACTCTGTGCTTTGGGAAGAAAGGCCCTTCCTGACTAGTGGAAGCTTCAGGGTTAGGCAAAAGAAAAAGGTAAGGTCAAAAAAATGAAAACAAAAGAAGTGATGTCTGGTAAGAAGACAGTCAAAATTTCAAATGCTGCAGGCCTTGAAACACCACAGGTATATGAAACCAAGATTCCTTGGATGCCAAAACCTTGAGCTCAGAATGCACACAGAACGTACTCCTTTGCAGGGGTGACAAAGAAAAGTACTGATCTCAAGCAACATTTCTTCAAGGAACATGAAGGACAGTAGGCAATAACAGTTCAGATATCACAGGATGCAAAGTCTACAGCAGGGGGAAAGCAAGCTGCAATTGCTTTCTCTTAACTCATTGACCTTCCAGTCCTGTGCTTGGCAAGTTTCTGTGTTCTCAAGAATTCTGAGCACTAAAGTCCCTTTTCAGCCAAGTGTGTAACTCCAAATCATTCATGTTGTGTACTGGAGCACCACAGCAGGAAAGGTGAAATCAGAAGATAGGACCGAGTCTAGTACTTTAAAGTTTTGATTATGGAAAATGACAACAAATCTCATATGTAGTGATGAAACCTGGTATGACAGTGCTCAGGTTCCTCCCAGCATTGATATCCATATGGACAAAGCAGATAGGGCAAACAGGAAGTACCATCATGTTTCTGATAGACTGGGAGGGTTCCATGCCAAATTTTCATCAAGCCTGCCTTTAGTACTAACAGGCTGATAATGCTGCCAAAATCCTTCTAAAACATTTCTGCTAAGGAGGGTTTCATGGTCCTGACTTACTCACCACTGAAACTCCCTGGAGTCTGAGCCCAGACTATCAGATCCCTTTGAGTTTCCTCAGGACTCAGCCCGAATGGCGACTTAATGGAGAGAGAGAGAGCTTTGATCCATTGTCCAAAAAGGAATATTAATAATACCAAAATAACAACCAATAAGGTGTCCACTGTATTGGAGCAAACTGAATCAAGGCAGTACAAGGGGCAAAAGGCAAAATGCCAAAGGCAGGGTTTAGGGTCAGACAGAGGTACTTATACACCCCAGTGTGGGTGGGGAGTTAAAGTGGGGTCTGAGGGAACAATTAAGAATATTAAAATTCCTGCATCAAAAATCAAGCTATGATAACACAGAGAACTAGGAACTTTCTAGTAACAATCTGTATCAAGAGCATGTGAATAAGCCTTTTGCTTATGGCACTGAGAATGGGGTATCCCAAGGCATTTTTCCAGGGTTCTCTTCTTCCCCAGGGAAACTGCTCTCCACACACCACACATACCCTGAAGACAATGTTTCTGTTACAAAGTTCCTATAAAACCCGGTGAATGATCCATCACTAGAACACAAGGCTCTCACTTTTTCTTTGCTCAGTTATAGAATCATAGAATATTTTGGGTTGGAAGCGACCTTAAAGGTCATCTAGTTCCAACACCCCTGACACAGGCAGGGACAACTTGCACTAGACCAGGTTCCAATCTGGCACTGAACACTTCCAGGGATGAGGCAGCCACAGCTTCTTGGGGCAACCTGTTCCAGTGCCTCACCACCCTCACAGTAAAGAACTTCTTCCTTATATCCTATCTAAACCTACCCTCTTTCTGTTTGAAGCCACTACTCCTTGTCCTGTCCTTTCCATTGAAAAGTCCCTCTCCAGCTCCTTGTAGGTTGCCTTTAGGTACTTATAGAAGAATGCTGTAAGGTCTTGTCTCTCCAGAGCCTTTTCCAGGCTGAGCAATCCCAACTCTCACAGCCTGTCTCCACAGAAGGAGTGCTCCATCCCTCTAATCATCCTCATGGTCCTCCTCTGTACTCACTCCAACAGGGCCATGTCCTTCTTCTTTGGGACCCCAGAGCTGGATGCAGCACTCCAGGTGGGATCTCATGAGAGCAAAGCAGAGGACAGAATCACCTTCCTTGACCTGTCCTTGACCTTGCTTGTGATGCAGCCCAGGACACGTTTGGCTTTCTGGGCCACAAGTGCTCATTGCCAGCTCATGTTGGGCATCTCATTAACCAACACTGCAAGGGTTCTTCTCCCCAGGGTTGCTTTCAATCCATGCTCCACTCCACCTGTATTTATGCTTTGGAATGTTCCAACCCACGTGCAGGACCTTGCACTTGGCCTCACTGAACATCATGAGGATTGCAAAGTCCCACCTTTCCACTCTGACCTGGCCCCTCTAGATGGCATCCCTTCCCTTCATAGTTTCAACAGCATCACAGAGCTTGGTGAGGGTGCACTGGATCCCACTGTCCATGTCACTGACAAAGACGTCAAACACTGCCAGTCCCAATGCCAAGCCCTGATGAATGACACTCACTGCTGGTGTCCACTTGGGACATTGAGCCATTGGCCACATCTCTTTCAGCCAATTCCTTATCCACTGGGTAATCCATCCATCAAAACCATGTCTCTCCAATTTAAAGAAAAGGATGTCATGTGGGACGGTCTCAAATGCTTTGTACAAGTCTAATTAGATCATATCAGTAGTTCTTTCCATACCCATCAGCCCTGCAACCCCATCATAGAAGGCCACCAAATTTGTCAGGCACAATTTGCCCTTAGTGGTGCCGTGTTGGCTGACACAAATCACCTCCTTACTTCTTATGTGCCTTACCACAGTTTCCAGGAGGATCTATGTTAAGGAATACATTCAGTACTGGTAGCTAGGTGAGCAGCTGCAGTGAGAGCTGCAGATTGAGCTCTGGCTGGCACGAGCCTGAGGCAAGAGGCTGAGAACTAGAACCAACCCTTTGCGTAACAAAGGACCCAGGGACCTGTGGCACTAGCCAGGTGACCAGACATGCAGAGACACAGCAAGAGCCAGTGATGCAGCAAGAAGAGCTCAGACTTTCCACCATTTAGACCCTAAGGATACAAAAGCCCAGGGTTTCCTTTGTTCTGAAGCAGCAGCTCCAGCTGTCGTTATTTTGTTGCTGTACCATGATAAAGCTATTTAAAGAATTCAGAGGTCTGCAACTCTGCTATGGGAAACCCTGGGCTGAGCTGGTAAGGAAACCTTGCTTGCCTGTGAGAGGGGTGCATGTGTAGGGCGTCAAGCTGTGCACACATCAGCCTGCAGCCACCCACTGTGGAGGGGTTTTGCTTCCAGCACTGAAATTTTGGGTAGCAAGAGCGTGACTGCCTGAGAATGGTCAGACAGAAAAGTTCCCTTAACATCTGTTCCATGATCTTGCTGGGCACAGAGGTGAGACTGACCAGCCAGTAGTTTACCTGGTCTTCTTTTATTCAGTTTTAAAAATTTAGGGTTCCCATCACTGGAACTTGATTGGACTGCCACAACTTCTCAAATATGATGGACAGTGGCACAGCAACTTCATCTGTCCTTCAGGACCTGTGGATACGCCACATCAGGTCCCATAGACTTCTGCACCTTTGGGTTCCTTAGATGTGCTTGATCCTGATCTCCTACAACTGGTTCTTCATTCTCTCAGCCCCTGCCTTTGCCTTCTGTGGCTGCAGCAAACTTGCCAGTGAAAATTGAGGCAAAAAAATTGTTGAACACCTCAGCTTTCTCCATGTCCTAGGTAACTATATCTCCCATTTTCTTCCAGAGAAGACTCATGCTCATCCTAGTCTTCCTTTTATCTCTGGTGTACCTATAGAAGATTTTCCTGTTGCTGATGACGTCTCTGGCCAGCTTTAATTCTACCAGAGCTTTAGCTTTCCTAACCTGATTCCTGCTTCTCACTTTCTCTGTATTTCTCCCAGGCTACCTGTCCTTGTTTCCACTCTCTGTAAGGCTTCCTTTTTGTATTTGAGTTTGCCCAGGAGCTCCTCATTTGTCCATGAAGGCCTTATGGGATTTTTTTGTCTGATTTCTTTATTGTCAGGATGCATCACTCCTGAATTTAGATGAAGATGCAACTTTGATGAGCACATATGTATTTCAGTAACTGAGCATCAGTGCAGGATGAGCAGAAAACTTAGTGAAGAAATAATTTCAACAGGTATCAACTGCTGAGATGATTTTTAATGAAGCACAAAGCTTTATTCTAACATGTTTTGCTAGGAGGAGAGATACTGTCCTGGCAGTATATTCAAGTATCACTCTGCCCTATATGAAACTCACAGAGGAACTTAAAAGGGGGTCTAACATCATCCTCAATGCAGGTTATCATTTAATCCAAATCCAAAAATGCTTCTCAAGCTCAGCCCTATGAGCAGATTGCTGTCTGTGGATACTTTGCTCAGAAACACACACAGCACTGTTCTAGTACTTTGAGGACAGCCTCTTCTATGCTAGCCCAAAGCAGGGCTCACATTGAAAAATCTCAGAATAACTTCTTCCTTCTCTCTGTAGTTATGTAAGGCTTTTTATAAAAAAATGATCTTTCAACTCAGGCTTACAGTGATAACAGTATAATAATGGTGTTTCCAACAGTGTGAAGCTCTCCCCAAGAGACATTGGAAGATACTTTGTCAAATTAGTTCCTCAACATCACTAAGTCTGGGAAAAAAGCACAGATCAGAAGTTGGGCCTGTGCCCTTCTATCCTAGTGGAGGCTGGAACAGTGTTTCTACCAATAATAGCCTCAATCAGGCAGTTCTTGCTCCAAAGAAAAGTCTTCCTAAAACTCAAGACAAGACTTCAATTACACAATCAAGTACTATTTTGGCTTTAAGAGACTGGATGGTATGTCTTGAATGAAGAAGAATGAAATGGTTTTAAGTCATTTTCTGAACAGGAGTAGAAAAGAATGCTATTGAGTTTTAAAAATGAGGTTAACTTTCTCTGCAGACAACAGAACACAAAGCCACTTAAAATATCTGGTAACTATTATATAATGCTTTTTTAAAACTTTCCCTGTTCGATCCAGCTTCAGCTGGGGTATGTACTGAAGTCAGTGCAAGTCTTTTTGCTGACATCAATGGGTTCTGAATTAGGACCTCATTGCTTGCAACCCAGCTTGTGTGCTACATTAATTCAGAAATGGGTTTTAACAGCTTCTTTCACCTAACAGTCTCCTGAGCTGTGCACTGCGAGACAGAGGGTTTTTTTCCTCCTCTCTTTGGAGGACAGCAAAGCACAGCAGAGCAATAGCTCCAGTGTGACCTGGACTTTGCAAGTGGAATTTCCAAAAGGCAGAAACAGCTTTTCAGGGAAAAAATGTTCTTGGAGTGTTCACCAAAACAAAGAAACAAAAAACCCTGAAACAGTTACAGAAAACTATTCCAGTAACAACCTGGATTAGGAACATAAAAATCATAATAAGAATATGAGTGGACACAGTTTGGAGAAACTGGAAAAGGGGACAGGACCAGTTTTGGAGAACAACTGACATACAAAGAGCTTTTACAAGTTGTACTGCGGTTGAGAAATAATATCCTAACCTTACTACTTCCATCAAGCACTTTCAATGGACACACTCCAGCTTGGTATAAATGAGGTGATAAGGGACAGAAGTACTGCTGTCATCCTGTCACTCATTGTTCCCTCACCCTGGAATCATACAATTAACACAGCTTTGCTGCACAGAAGAATGTCCTTATAAACTGTTCCTGCCACACCTTCAGCTCTATTTAAGAAGATGAAAGTAAACAGAGTTTTGGTTCCTCTACTTTTTAAAAGAAAGAGTCTGCTAAAACATTCTGGTTTTGTTCACTTGGGAGATGCCTGCTTTCATACTACCCTTGGTGGACCAATAGCACATGAAGATTATTGGCTTTCAGACAAGAGGTTTTACAGTCCATCAGGTCCATTCACGGATTTGTTTATTAAAATGGTATTTGTATTGTTTTACTGATATGAGTTTGAATTAGTGCCACTGTTTTCTTCACCGTAAGGACAGAGAGCTCTTGCTCCCTCACACAGCCATTCTCAGCTTAATTCTGGAACACTGGGCAACCACAAGCTCTTGTGTCTGGTGGTCACACCACTGGCCACACAACCCTGAACACCATAGCTTTGAATGCAGCATGTTTTGTCTCTCCGAGCTCTACTACCAGTGGTGGGTACTGGCTCTCATGGTTGTACTGTAATAGACCCCAGCAAAGCAAGGAATAAATTCTTTTGACAGAAGTTCTCAGGCTGAGCCATTTCCCCAAGGATATACTGGAGTGGCTCTGAAGTGCAGCACAATGGCCAACACCACTGTGAGGGAAGACAGCCAGAGCTCAAGACCTCCAGCCTTTTGTGAAGCCTGTGCTGCCTTTCACAAAGCACACGATGTCTTGCCTTTATGGGATCAGAGTACATAATGTTCCCTCTACACAGCAGAGAAAGATTACATTAAACACATATCCATGCATCCACTGGTAATCTGTCCTTCACAGTCCAGCACGTGTTTATTCATTGTCTTACCAAAGTCCAAACTCGTATCCTCAGCTGCATGGGCAAAGAATAGATCTCAAAGGATGCTGCCCTGAATTCCTTGCAATGGCAGTCATTGCTGCCTGACTGAGCGCAAGTCATACGCCAGAGGATGTGTCCACAGGGGAACCAGAGAGAAACAACACAGAACACAGGAAATACATAGTTCTCAAAGCCAAATACAAGTCTGTGCAGGAATACACCTGGACAGCAGATCAACTGATCCAAATTTATACCTAATGTGTCTTCATTGTCCCATATCAATCAAATCCCAACTTCCATAAGCAGGCCTATAACAGTGATGGTGAAAGCCCAGAACTTTGCAGTCCATCAAACTCTCAAGTAACATTCCAGATGCAGTGGAAGAGAGAACCTGGCCAACACTGAAGAAAAGGATGTAGGAAAAATGGATGAATGGATAAAGGGAAAGAGTTCTAAACATCTGGGGAAGACGTTCATGCTTCAGCATGTGCACTACCTTTGACATGAAACAAGATGAGGTGAGCTTCCATTAACAGCTCATGGCAAAACAAAAGAACCCTAAAACTCCTCATCACAATCCACAAGACACCAAGCCTGAAGAAACAATTCAGTTGAGACTTGAGCTCTTTCAGATAAAATGCAGCTTAGTCAACTAATCAGAGTTTTTCCCCAAACACAGTGAGCAAGGCTTAATTAGGAACATAATGTAATGTGTGAAGGACATTTTGTTAAAAATAGACTGCATGTACTGAGGAACTCTGCTTTTTTCATACAGTGTGACATACAACAGGCACTGAACCAAAATACCACAGAAGTATGTGGTTTATGCTATCCCACTGGACTACCAAAAAGCATTTAACATTGAGAAAGTATTGCAGATATATAGTAGAGGATGTCTAAATGTTCCTTTACAGTATTGTCACAATGACTGCTTTTCTTCCATGTTACCAAAGCAATTACTAGAGAGCTAGCAACAAAAGTCATAATAAAACTTCTAAACTTCATTTGGAAAATATATATAACCTTTTTTGTTATTCCTTCTTCTCTGTCTTTTAATCTAGACTTCATATTGAGCCCATTTTTGTATTTTCTTAGCAGCAAAAATTAGAAGCAACTCTATTCAAGTCAATAAAATTATTGCAACATGAAGAAGGAATCAGCCACCTGCAAAAAAACAGTCTAACAGGTAATTTTCCACTGACAGCTCTTACCACAAAACAGGTTACAGAAAGTACACTGTTTTATCTAACACTGAAAGTAAACAATTAATGCAAAATGGACAATGCTTTTAAAGTAGGTCCTCCATCTGTGTCCTTTATATGAAATTATTTTCATCTTAGTAAGCAGACACTTAAGAAGGACCACCATCAAACTGCAGATGGAGCCTATTCATCACACAAAACAGGCAACTGAACATCTCTATTTTTTATGCGTTATTTTACCTTTTGTTCCCCCCTTGGAAAGTATGTGGAATCTATGAGACATTTTCACGCATCATTTCCTGTAGAAGAACATCAAGTCACCTTTTATGCCCTCAGGCAAACTTCTCCTATCTGATCTCAGTAACTGTCCATATCAAAATTATTTTTCATACCTTGTGTAAGCAGCTGGAGGTTTCGGACTTCTTCTCTCACCTTCAGCTGAAGGACTTGCTGCAGAATGTGCTGTCGCAGGCTTTCCTGGGCAATGCCCATTCGTTCAAGCTTTTTGTCAGTAAGTCTCAGCAAAGCACGGCCTGGAAGCAAAAGCCAGAGAGAAAAATCACCCAAGGATTGCCATTAGTGCAATGGGCTCACTCTGACATGATAATCTGCTACAGAAAAAATCTGCAGCCCTGAAATACCTCATTCTGAGAGGATACTATTCCATCTGTTAGGTACTCCCTTAATGTTAGAGATTTATGTGCTACTCCTCCCTTTTCTATTGTTTTCTGTATTGTTTTGGTGCTTTGTGAGATACAGGCATGTAAAACAGGTATCTTGTGCCATTTTAGACAGCCAGTCGCTGTTCTTAAGGGTTAGTTGGTCTCCCATGGGTAGAACAATCCCTGTAAGTCTACAACTGACATAGGTGCCTAAATAGACTCTCACCAATTTTCAAATATCATCTCAAGAAATGAGTGAAAAACCAATGACTGTGGGCTTTACAAATTAAATCAATTTAAGATATACCAGGATGAATATTGTTGCAATTCAGATATGTCTATAGCAGCACCATTCCCCAGGATGGTTCTGTACTTCATGTACTTCATGTACTTCTGTACTTCAGCCTTCCAAATCCCTCTTAACATCAAACTATCACAGAAAAATTGGAAAAAAAACCCTAGAGATTTCTATCAATTACATCTAAATCATTCCCGAAAAATATTTTGTCTGACTATAAAAATACATCTGCCCAAGTATAAGGATCCTATGGCCTTTGCAGGCATTCACTCCCAGTTTGTGACTTATCTTTAGTATTAGGTTAATGTTGAAACAGAGTCCCAGGCAGATTGTAGATGCTAGAAAAATCAAGTAATCTACATTCTCCCGATTTTGCTAGTGGAACTCTGACTCCATCTTTTGGGCATGGCTGTGCTACAAATAAACAGGAGCAGGGCTGTACACTGGCTGAGGCAACAGTAAGGAAGTGTTTGAACCAAGCAGAGAGCCAAAGCATTAAGCAGAATTTTACCCTAAGAAGAAAACCAAAACTTACTCTCTTTGGTCTTGACCACTGCTGTGAGGCAGTACAGGGAGGAGTGTTGTGCAGCCCTGTACTGACTCTTGATTCCCAATATATACATTTGCTATCTACATTTGCTCTGACCTATAAAAACAAATCCAATGGGAGTTATATTGGTACTACCTTGAAAATGACATATTTGGTTCACTTTTTTAAACAGGTTCAACTCTTTACCACCTTTGTTTTTTAATTATTAAAAATCCCTTCTTTGACTGCTCAGGCCTTATTCTGAAACCAGAAGAAGATAACACAGAGCAAGTTATTCCCTCTGCAACACAGCAATCCCATGCTACCATTACTATGGCTTTTGGATGATTGGTACAACTTAGCTCATTAGAAAGTGTTACTCAACACAGCAAGATAAGGCCATTATTCAACCTCTTTTGTTACAAAGTAGCAAGGAGTAGAGAATTTTTATAATTATTTTAATTAAAAAAATTAAGATAAATGTCAAAAATTTAAAGGGGCACAGAATATCTGCCCCAAACCACAGAGCTAGAAGCATGCCTTTCACAAACTGCTAGATTTCACTTACAAGTAGTTCTGCAGGATCTTTATATGACACAATGTAAAATACTGGCATATTATTATTAATAAAGCAAGATGTTTTTGATCAGATAAAAATGACAACATTCATATATTTTCTGCCTTTCTGTGTCTCTCAAACACTACATGCTACAAAGGATGACCTTTTGATTAGGAAACCTTTCTTTGAAATCACAAACAAGAAGAATTCTAAGGGTTAATGTAATAACAAACTATGGAAATTAAGTCTCTTGCAGATCAATGCCAGCTGTCCAATTCCCCTGGTGATAAAGGCAGCAATAATGACTTCAACTTTTATATTGTCTTATCACACTAAAACATCTTAAAGCAATTTATAAAGGATGTACAACAGTTGAAGAGTATGGTCAGTAATGTCAAATTAGCAACTGAAAGCAAATAAAAATACAAGACACCAGTTTAAAGATACATGCCAACATACATGTTATCTTAGGGCAGGGAGTCAGCAACAGTAACATGAAAGGACAGACAAAGACCATGCATCTCATCCAGTGCCCTCCACCTCTTTTTGGCCATGGATAAAGTCACTACTCTTTCCTTCCTCTGGGCAACTCTTTAGTTCATACTCAAATCGTTTTTCTACCCCAGCCACTGCCTTTGGAAGTTGAGTGTGCACAAAACAGAGATGTCTCTTTTCAACTCTTGGCATGTCAGTTCCTCTGTGGCTTAGGCTGAAAGCACGATGCTATTGACTCATACTCCCTGTAGCAGCTTGCACAAATTGCCTTAAATTAACTCTTTCTTGCACCAAATCCAAAGGGACATGTTGAAGCAGTGATGAGGTAAGAAAGCAAACATCCAAATGTGGCATTTCAAGAAGGCACTAAGGGACCTGAATGTGCAAACTCAATCCTCTCCATATCTTCTTCCCCCTCAACACTTAGAACAACAACATCCAAGCCACAACTGGAATAATTTTCATTCTGATACTATATTATGCCTTTGAAAAGATATTTTTAGTTCCTGGACCAGTCACTGAAGCCAATTAGACACTAAGGCCAAGATCATGACAATCAGTGAATGATTTTGGATGCTTCCTTATATTTCTTCCTGTATTATGTATATCTGAAAGAGTAATCATTTCATGCTAAGAACTCTGTGTTATTGAACATCTAAACTGACTGTCCAGAGAATTTGTAGAGTCTCTGTCTTTGGAAGCATTCAAAACCTGTTTGACTAGGTCCTAAGCTGCACTTGTCCCTGCTTTGAGTAGAGATTGCCAGAAGTGCCTTTCAACATCATCTGTTCTGTGAAATAACCTGCATGAAGGATCTTGATCTAAAGATCTATTTTCTCTTAAAAAGCTAAGATTAACAAAGGAAATTATTAAGAATACACAAAAGACGGCCATTTTGTCAAGCAACATGGTTAAACAGAGAGACAGCTACATAGTAGAAATTGGGGGTAGACTTTTACTTTTCAGAGAGTGCAAGATGTAACTAAAATATTATCAAGAGCAGAACATGTGACAAAAGTAACATTTTCTAAGCCTACACACTGATCTTTGCTAAGACACAAGTAGAATGAACTTAAGTACCACTGCAGGAAAATTTCCCAACACTACAGACAGACACTACCTCTTAGATGTAGGAATTACCTGCCTAGTAGAGAACAGGACACTTTTTTCAAAAGCACCTAAACTAAGAGAACCATAGAAGTCCCAGTGACAAACACCTAGACCTTGGTTCAGGCTAGTTGCAAGGCTGGAAACCAAATGTTTTAAACAAAACTCCACAACTCCCTCAGAATCTGTATGCATCTTTTAGCACCTAAACCCCAGCCCTCTCATACTCAGGGCAGATCAGCCATGGAATCTTCTGAGACGCCCTGAGGGCAAACACAAAATATAAAACACTTTCCATCTTAATAATAGATTGATGGCCCAATTTTTTCTAATATGACTTAGCTGCTGCAGATCTCATTGAATCAAACTGGGATTAGATGAAAATTTGAATGGAGGGAGAAACATTGCATGCCACAGAATATTAGCATGAGTATAAGCATTGGTCCAATGAGGCTGGCATTGGCCCTTGAGCAAGGAAGGCAGCACAGTCTGCTGTACCTAATCAGAAATGCTCAGACTTCCCTTCACTGGTATATCCTACTGCTCTTCCCCCAACTGCCAGCTCACAGACACACAGAGGGACACCTTGCAAGAAGCCTTGAAAGAACACTTGTGATGAAGGCAAAGGAACAGGTAAGAAAGGCCTTATTTTAACATGTGGAAAGGCCTGAAAAAATACAGGGAGACAAGAGCAGACAGCTAGTAAGAGGCTGATCTGACACAAAACCCTGAAGAAAACTGAGTAATTTAAAACTGATGAAAATGATAAACAACTAGTGGGAACAAATTATGGTGTGAAATATGGCCAAGACTGGTGACCTTGTCTTCTGAGTACAACAGGAAAGGTATACCTGATTATCAAGACAAGATGTTCAGTTTACTTACCTGCAAAACCTGAAAAAACAGGAAAATGAGATTCACTGACCCCCTAAATTATGTAAGATGAAAAAAATTTTCAAGTTTATACTTAAATGCTGCAAATGCCATTTTATTCTTAGTTAACAGATAATAGTGTGCTTCTCCAGTTTTTCAAATGTGGTGCTTTTGTGTTTACTTGAAATAGTCTGATCACAGCTTTCCTCTGGCTTAAACAGGCTGATTGTCAGTTTCTCTTGACTTCAGTGCTTAAAAACAAACCTCCTTGGACATACCACATAAGAAATTTCCATGACAGAGATACAGACATAAATATCATTGTTCAGGTGCTGATGAGACACAAGTATAAAACTCTCATCATATACTCAGGAAAGAATGCAAACAAGAATGGGCAGAGAAAAAGGCTATGATTTCATAGTGAGCAACAGCAAAATTATGAGAGGAGGCAAGAAAAAGAATAGTCACCTGCAGAATGAGAATAGCCTCATGATGGCAGCGGGGGGAGATGAACACTGGGAAAGAGAAGAACTATTAAACTAGGGAACTGACTTGAAAAGAGAACAAATGGATATTATACAACTGAGGACACTGAGTTCAGAAATATATTTTAAAAGAAACAGCACAAACCAGAAATCAATTCAATTTTCAGAGAAAACTTGGTATGACTTTGTGATGCTTTTCTGGACAACCTATCAGATCTTCTACAATCCTACATTTTCTGCTTTTCCCATGAGAATTCAAGAGCCAGTCTCTCCTTCTCATGCCTGTCTCATCACCAGTCAACCACACACATCAGCCACTTTGTCATCAATGCCTTGTGGCAAATCTACAGCTTTTCTTGCAAAAGCACTTAGATCTGATTTGTCTTACTAATCATTTTAGCCCTAAGACTAATGCAGACTCTTGGTAAACTGCAGCTTGCATTACCATCCTCTTTGTCCCCCTCCAGATATCAAACATGCTGCTAATCAGGGAAGACTTACTTGCTTTAAAAGTAAAAATGGATTCATTTTTCATTAGACTTACCATAGCAGCAAACACCTTACTGATCTACCTGCTAGCATAAGGGTAGCTGCCAGCCTAGGCAAAGGAGATTAGCTCCCAAAATTGCTATTAGCACCTGCCTGGTACTGCTGATGTGACGAACAAATCTCAGCTGGGGACCAGCTTAAATAGATAGGAGACACAAGGAATACTGGTACAGAAATAAAGAAGAAGGAACAATAGTTTCTACTGATAGGGACCAGGAGGAGCAAAGACTATTTAACCTTGAAGAATATTAAAGATCTCCAGCTGAGAAAGTTCTCCAACATCTGAGCCAGCATTTTTGTACTTTATCATCCAGTTAACAAAAGCAGTAAGCCTCCAGGCAGCCATAGGAACTACCTTCTGGTAAGACACATGAAAGGAAGAAACCCATGACTACAGTATGTCTCCAGTGAAAGCATAGGAAGGCGCATATATCAATTTGTTCATGTAGCAAATTAGCTTTGGACATGCTTTTATTTGTTAGCACCATCAAAGATGATTCTCTGTCTCTTTCTCATCCATTATTTGCTGGATCTGGATGACATCCTCTCTGTAACAGAGTTTCTCAAAGAAAGCACTGTGATGCTGGTCAGTAAATGTCTGATCAAACTCAAAAAAGCAGTTATGTAAGCAAAAGCACTTTCTGGATATTATCTGCAACCCTTGTCTCAACATCATGTCTGTTTATACTTCTGACAAGAGGAAGATGACAAGTTTTTCTTTTGCCAATAAATCTACAATAAAACAAGTTTATTTCCATAGAACCCCTCTCAGGTCACATCATCCTGTCCTTCCTCCACACTTCTGAACCACAAGCATGAACAGAATATGAAAGAAACATAACTCGAGAGAATCTTTAACTTAACTGCATTATCAAATATAAAAGTAGCAACAATCAAAACATGGCTTTGTTTCTAAATTTGTTTGCAAAAACTTAGTAAGATGTCAATGTTGCATCTATGAAGCTTTTAAACTCAGATTACTTAGTTTGATGTAACCTCCTCTCACCTGCCTTTCCCAATTTCCTCTATATTCCATCTTATACCACCTGTCATTTTCTATTCTCTTAATTCTGATACAGTTCTGTGAGCTATGTATCTCCTGTTCAAAGATGGTCTCTGAAATTTCAAGTTAGGAGATGCCTTTCTGACACTCAGTTTTCCTTGCCTCTTCCCAAGGATGTCTCCCAGCTAGCCACCCCCAGCTGCTTCTCCCCAGGCCACTCTCTTGGAGGCTCCTATGCTCCTTACACAGGCTCAAGCATGTCCATCAGTCCAGTCACAACCACGCTGGATTTATGCTATTGAACAAAACCAAAAAATCTGCAGTAATGGTGAAGTAATGTAAAAATACTGAAAGACAGTGAGTTAACAGAGCATGAACCTGGAATACTCAATTCAGGAACAGCAATTTAAAAGTATGGTTATTTATCCCTGGTAAATACTTCCAGCCAAGTAGCTCAAAAGAGTCCAGGTACCTTCAAAATTAACACTGAAGACAAAAATCTCTCTCCAGAAGTGAAATTCTCCTGACTCCCAACTCATCCCATCAATAAACCAAGTAATTCCTGCTCCTTGACTTACCCACACATTTCCGAGGAAGCATTTAATTGCATACTTTGTGTGGGAACATCACACATCCTTATATCATAGAATCATTTAGGCTGGAAAAGATCTCTCAGATCAACCACTAACCCAGCACTGTCAAGACCACCACTAAACCATGCCCTAAAAGAGGCACAGCCACATGCCCTTTAAACACCTCCAGGGATGGTGATTCCACCACTATCCCAGTGCTTGACAAACATTTCTGGGAAGAAATTTTTCCTAACAGCCAACATAAATCTTTGCTGGTAGGGTTGTTGTGACCCATGTACTGGACCTGGCACTTCACCTTGTTGAATCATTCATTTGGGCTTGGACTATCAAACCAGCCTGTCCAGATCTCTTTGTAGAGCCTTCCTGCCCTCCAGCAGATCAACACTCCCACCCAACTTGGTGCTGTCTGCAAACTTACCAAGAATGCCCTCAATCATTTTGTCCAGATCATCAATAAAGGTCTTAAACAGAACTGCTACAGATACGTAAGAGCCTCAGTTGTAAAATTTTGAATTAATTACTCTAATGTCCAATGATTTACAGCTATATTCAAAAATATCTTAATCCAAGACAATATTACAATACAAATCTCAATACAGAGAAGGGAAAGGGTTAATGAGAGACTGTGCATCATCATTACTGGAAGTGGAAGTGGTTCAGTTGGTAATTTACTGTACTGATGGGAACTATATTGATTTCTTACAAGTCTTGAGTAAAAGACTCTTAGATGGTCCTGTTTTTCAGATGAACATATTCAGCACCTGATGATTTTAATAGGCGGAAATAGTAATAACTTGAATTCCCTTCTGAAATATAAATTCAGACACAAATCATATTACAGCACTTTTCAAGCGTACTGTAAAATGTGAGACAACCATTTTTAGTGCTCTCAGGAAGGACCCAACAGGACCTACAAAGTAAATTAAACATAAATGTAAACCTTTAGCAGGCAGTCTATAAATCCACATTGTTTATTGTGTATACACCTGCCAACCTATTTCCTGGACATACAAAATTATATATTATCTACAGCTATATATAAAAATAATACAGACATATAATAATGAGCTTTTATTATATTGCACATCATATTTTTTTAAGAAAAAACCCTAGGACTATTGTTTATTGGTACCTGTGTGCCAGATTTATGGTCCCCCTATTCAAATAAACATCCTCAAGGTCTTACCTGTTCATGATGGAGTGAGTGAATCTGTCAACACGTTTGATTTTATTCACCATCAGCAAGACACACAGTTCTTCAATTCCTAGTTAATATAATGTTTCTCCCTGTGTAACACATTATGCACTATATATCCCATTTCTTTATTAGTTTTTTAAAAAATCACATTAGATTATTCTTGCTGGCAAGAGTCTTGTTAATTTATCCAGGAGTAAACATACATTCATATATTATAATGTACAGCTTTTACACAGAACAGATTAGGAAAGGGAAAGACAATTTGGAAAGCATTAGAATTGACTGAAGTCTCAAACAAGAACATTTTCTGTAGCCCCTAATGGTGGACCTTACAAAAATCAGATTTCTTGTAGAGAAAGGAGATCATTTATTACCACAAGAAAAATAACCATACAAACATGCACACCAAAAGACCCCAACACTCATACTTGAAGTGACCAACCCAAGTGGAACTGGGAAATCCCTGAAATCACATAGAAGACCATCCATTTATAAGCAAAATCTTTCATTGTTTTCAAGCATTGGGTCTGTCTGAGGCAGAGCTCATTTTCCCCTCAGCAGCCCTCAGAGCCTGAGCTTTGCAGCACTAGCTGGGAAGCCACTGAGAAACACTGTGCTTTGGCTACTGCTGAGCAGTGCTCCCACAGCAGCCAGGCTGTCTTTCCAACACTTCCCCCCACACCAGCAGGCTTGGGATGGGCAAAATCTTGGGAAAGGACATAAGCAGGACAGCTAACACAAACTGAGCAAAGTGATATTCCATACCATACGACATATGCTCAGATACAAAAGCTAAGAAAGAGGAAGAGGAAGGGAGGACACTCATTATTTTACAGTGTTTGCCTTCCGGAGCAATCACTACATATGCTGAAGTCCTGCTTCCCAGGAAGTTGCCAGACATCACTTCCTCATGGGATGTGGAGAATAAAATATTCAGAGTTTTTCCTTTGCTTCAGCGTCACATTTTATTTTAGTAAACTGCCAGTATCTCAGCCCACGAGGTTTTTTCCATCTTATTTTCTTCCCCCACCTTGCTGAGGAGAGGAGTGAGAGAGAGACTTTGGGGGGCACCTGGTGTCAAGTGAAGATCAACCCACCACAGTCATGCCCTCAGAAGGAGATCTTGGGGGCCATCTGACTCATTCTGCTGGAGAAAGCCATCCCTTTTTCCTCCTCATTACTCTAACTGCCACACAGCATTTAGGTAAAAACCTACACAAAAAAGAAGTATTCAAAACATGTTTAATTCATTTTCTGAGTTTCTTTTAGTGCTAAACTTGTAGGAAGCAAGGAGGATCGACACAATATGAGCAGACAGCTTACTGTACTGCATTGCAGAAGGTCTGTGGGCCATCAAAGCTCCAGCACAACAGAATTTGAGAACTTATATTTTCTAATAAGATTTTCCAATCACTGTTTTGTTTAAAAGAGAAAAAAAAAATTAAATATTAAAATAAGATTTCAGATCCTGATGCTGAGGCACATCCAGTATTAAAACACTTCCCAGCCTGTATCCCTAGCTCTCTCCTATTCTACATTTTTATCTCCAAGCAGTTTGCAGTGATGCTTTCTTCCATGCCCATACCAACTTAATCCTTCCTTCTTTTTAATAAACTGAAATTGAGAAAGGCTTTTTGTTAATATTCATGAGGTTAATAATTCATACTAATAAAAATGGAAAATTAAAAGCAACATGCTCATAGATTAAGCACTGTAGACTGCTTCAACTCCCCTAACCTGAAGGAGGAACCAGCCACATCTCTCTAGATGCTCTAGCATTTCACTTTGGGGGCTTTAATTAGAAGCCTGGCACCTGCCAAGTGGCACACCTCTGATAAGCCTTGAACTTACTGTCTATGATGTGCATTTTATAATCTAGGGATAGATAATTTTCCTGTTGTAAAAGTTACCCCTACTGAATTATATACACAGTCTTACAGGCACTAATCTCTTGCTGCACTGCTGGCTCAGTAGTATACCAAACTTTGCAGAACTACTCTGTGTTTCTTCCAGCCTTTATTTACTGTAGCTAAGAGGAGAATCGAGACATAAGGATTTTATTTGCCCGGTCTATTCTTCCTATTTAATTGTTACACTTGACCTGTAGAACACTGTGAGACAGTCATTCTGAAAAAAAACCCAGATACCTAAGCAACAAATTACTGTACCTAGTTTTTAAGCAACTTGTCCCTGTAACAGAATCCAGACCTTATTTTTTAAAATTCTGTATTCTGTACCCCAAGCATTTGGCTGGACAATAACATTATTAATAATGATACAACACTAATGTGCAGGAGCCTTACCAGAGGCTGCAGCCAAGCCCTGCGGCCCAAACGGAACACACAGCCCAGCCCCCAGCTCTAGCTTTGGGTCTCATTCTCCCAAGCAAAAACAAAAGCTTGTTTTCCACTACAAAGTGCAGGAATACATTGTGTGACCTTTTTTATAAAAATAACTGCTATAGCTAGGAGCAAGGGAGCTCTTCCAAAAAGAGGGAGCTAGCTCATCTTCAAAGTCCCAGCAGAACGTGCCGAGGCCCAGTCGCTGCTCCAGGCCGGGGGCTGGCCCCGGTCCTGCTGAGGTGAGGCTGCACTGACCTCACTGTGATGCACTTGGCAACCTCTGTGCAGGGTGCAAGGGCTCCAACCTCTGTCAACTTCCAGCCTCCTTCCAAGACCAGACACAGGGAACCCACTCCAGCCCTCTCTTTCCTACTAGGGAAAGGCCAACTGCCCAGGCAGGTGGATATGAAAGCAGGATTTGAAAGCCCTCAGTCTGAAGAGGAAGCCAGATTTATTTTCCCTTCTGCTTTTCTGCTCAGACTGGGACAATTTTGGGCACGCATAAAGAATCAACTGCAGGCACTGAGGTAAATTCATGGCTAAAATAAAAAGGGAAATAGGATGTTCAGGTGGCTCCAGGCTTATTCAGAAACCACAAAAGGGACTATTCTGGACGACAATTTTGGAGTTCACTTTTCAATCCAGAGCATCACACCTAGGTCCCAAGTTAGGCATAATGGGATCCATTTGTGTCACTCACTCTGGCTATTCAGCAGCAGATGTCTAAAAAAGAGCTTGGGACAAAATACTCTCTCATTGTCCAAAAGCTTGCAATTTAGCAACTAATTAACAAAAACAGAGTTGGTTAATTTTAGCTACAGCTGAGCCTAAGGTCAGTGGATGGCTTCCAGTGACTATGGCAATATTTAGAGCTGCTTGTGAGAGGAATCTCACCAACATTTTAAAATGGCAGAATAATTCTGCCATTTCCAATGTGATTTGATTTAGCAGGAAGGAGCAAAACATGAGAAAAAGTGCTGCAAGGTAAACCCAAACTAATTAAAATGAAACATCATTTAAATGATGAGGCTAATTTACAGTCAGAGCCACCTAGCAGTGAAATGGGTGATTCTCAGATCCTTGTGGTCTTGAAACGGAGGTTTGGAAGAGACTGTTCAGAGGAGCTCGGGTTATTGGGGTCTGTACAAAAGGGAGGCAGCAGTACTGGAAGGCTCTTTATCTCTGCATGAGATCTATCATTTGAAAAGGCCTTGGGAAAAAAGTGTGGGAAAGAGTAAAAGGAAATTTATAGAAATCAAACAAGTACCAGGAAACTCCCAAACCTCAGGTAATAAGGAGTGGTTTTTTCTTTATATTATATTGCCTTCCTGATAGCTTCAGTGGGTTTTCTTTCTAATATAAATTAAATTTTTCCTTTTAGAGAGAACAGCAAACATTAAATCACTGTATTATGTATGAATCTTCAGTTGCACCTTGTCTTTAAGAAAGAATATATGGAGAGGACACATTTGAATGCATTACATGATCCACCTTTAAGTCTTTCTTTAAAGAGGCACTGAGTTGAACAAATACTAATCAACCAGTAAAATCAGATTAGAGAAAAAGCAACAACTGTGGCTAGTGAATGTATTATAACCCCTTTTGACAATTTGCCTGAAATAATTTATATAGAGGAAATGACTGGAAACTATCATCACAGAAATTTCCTACAGTAATACTGCAGAATAACACTCACCCAGTGAGCAGATGTCACACTGTTTAAGCACAGTGCTTTTACTCACAGAATATGCATTAGGAACCAGTGACACACTGGTTAAGTGCAGGGCAAGATACTTTACTGATGCAGAGAGAGACTATTCTGACAGGTTGAATGAAGGTGCTTTCACTCGTTTCAGTGCTCAAACACAAATATGCAAAATCATTTTTCCACTGGTTTACACACACACATACAAAGAAAACAGAGGAGAAAAACATCATTTTCAGCCTGGCAAAACTTTCCTAAACCACAGGAGTCTCAAGAATGTTTTCTGAGTACTGAGCCACAAATTGAATTCTCAGTCAAGTACTAAATTGTTTATCTTCATCTCCATTCATTAGCTTTTACTCAGTCTTCAATACAAAAGTCAAATAATTTTAGGGTTAGTTTCAAGTATTATTTTGGTTATGCACAAAAGACCTTTTCTTGTTTCTATGTTATAAATAAACATTTAGACTTAACTCTCTTTCCTGGGTTGTAGACGCATGTTTCATGAAACTCCACAAAGTAACAATATTTACACAGCAAAAGCTGAATAGCAGCAATACAAACCAAAAAAAGTGACAACTGATATTTAGAAATTATTTACTTCATCTTCCAGTATATAATTAAAATTCTAAATCAAATATCCAGACATACCAGACATATCCAGTAAATATTCTTCACCTAATTCACTTACATTTCTTTGTAATGTTCTCCTTTGAGTCATCTTTGTGACACACATTTTACTTGGTTTTCCTCACCAGCTTTTTTCTGTTTTCTTCCCACTGGAACAAGTCCTTTTCTGCAGTTTTCTCAGACTGAAAAGCTTCCCTGGTTAAGCCATATGTGAGCACTGACAGTATGAATTCATGTCAATACTCCTGAATTAAATCAGCTGGATGGTATGTAGGATCACAGCTGTCTATAGATTGAAGTATCAATTGCAAATCCTTCGGCACAGTTGCATAAGAAGCTGATCTAAATCAAGTTATTTCCAATCTGCTCCCAAGCAATTTTCTGATGACGTTAGAAGACGGGCAAACCAAGATTCTTCCTGCAACATACAGCAACACGTGGGTACTCCCAGTCATGGCCTCAGGACCTTATATCTGCTCTCAGCAGCCATGTTCTACTTAAATGATAAGGTTGAGATCACATAAGATCCGTTCATATGGTGTAAGAAACATTTTTGTTATTCAGTGAGCAAGAAAAGACTGGGATCCTGATGAATACCAAGCTGAATGTAAGCCAGCAATGTGCCCTGCCAGCAAAGAAGGTCAGCAGTTTCCTGGGCTGCAGTAGGCCATAGCATTTCCAGCAGGTCTGAAAAGTTGATCCTTTGCTTCTACTTGACCCTGGTGAGGCCACATCTGGAACCCTTTATCCTGTTCTGGAATCCGCAGTACAAGAGACATACACATATTGAAGCAAGTCCAACAAAAGACCACGAAGATGATTAATAGATTGGGGCATTTGTAAGGTAAGGTAAGGGCTGAGAGAGATTGCTCACCCAGGAGAAGAGAAGGCTCAGAGGGAGCTTTCCAACATGTGTAAACACCTGACAGAAGGAATAAAGAGACAATGGCCACAAACTGAAACAAAGGAAATTCCATCTAAATGTAAAGAACCTTTTTTGAGTGTGCTTGAACACTGAAACAAATGTTCAGAAAAATTGCTGAGTTTCCATTCTTGGAGACACAAGAGACAGGACACAGCCCTGGACAATCTGCTCTAGTGGGCCCTGCTTTGAGCAGGAGGTTGGACAAAATGACCTTCAGAGGTCCCTTCTAACCACAGTGACTGTGACTCTATTCCATGAAGGTACAGAGCAGCAGATCAAGTGGCCTGAACTTCAACAGCCTTAGCAAGGTCACAACTAGCAGGTACTGAATACAAGAGTCTTACGTAATTATATTGATGTATTGAATTGAAATGTGCAAACCAAGGAGTCAGGTGAAAAAACACCTACCTACATGAAACCTCCCCCAAAATTGTTTCGATACAAGTGTACACCACATGCAGTATCCCTCAGCAGCAGCAGCATCCAGACATTGGATTTCTCTAAAGAAAACACTGTAAGTAGCAAGGTTAGAAGGGCAGAAGGATGGGGCCTATTAGGCTTGGGGGATTTTTCAGCCCTTTGAACCTCACCTGATGTCACCCATTCTGAAAAGAGGACTTCATCTGGTTCCAAGAACATCCATTCTCCACTGCTGTCCACACCATTAAATTAACTACTGCCACCAAGGTCTAGCTGCTGGAACTCAGTTGTTTGTACTACCAAATCACCCCTTAGATTTCAGGACGATGATACTGGCTGGGGTCACCTAAACAGCTCCTCAGAAACTTCCAACTTATTTCAGGAATGAGCAAAGACTGGGGGCTATTTCCCAAAGCCATCCTGTCCTTAAGAGTAAGAACCCCTAGCACCATGGGCACAAGTTGTGGTAATTGCTTACTAATTAGCCTCAGTGTCAAATGCTGTTTGAGAAACATCACTGATGGCAACACTACAGAGCCAGAAGTTCTCTTGCCAAAACCCAACCAGCTCTACTAACATAGTACATCTGCTGCATAAGGGTTTGTTCAATCTTAAAAGACAAGAAGACTTCCAGGATTCATTCACTCTTCCTGAAAAGTAAAAGTATAAGCTGGTTTCTCAGAAATCAGAGGTCAGAGGAGAGACAAAATTACCTCCTTCCTCATGAATTCTATGTGCCCATTGGCACAAGACAGAGCAGCTAGAAAGGATTTCCTCTGCTGTTTTTTACCTGTTCTAAACTTTTTAATGACTTGGTTCTCTCAACAGTGAAAATGATGAAAAGCAATGGAATAGAGATGTCTAGTTAAGCTTTTAATGACTATAGCAATTTTATTTAGATTTAATTTTCACTCCTAGGCATTTTAAGGATTCTGCTGACTTTAGGCATTGTCTCAGGTCTTACGAGCAAGTTGTTCCAACATTTTCAAATACCGGAAATGAGAAGGAGAAGGAGAAAGAGAAGAGGTGTAAATGACTGGTTTACACACCAGTGTATGAGGAAAGCAACACATTTCTTCAAGGAATGCTACTTCTGTGAAGTCCTGTAAGAGACAATGTGTGAAAAAGAGCCCAAAAAGCAGTAATGTCAAGTCCAATTTTGGATTACTTCTGAAGGGCAACATGCTGCATATCACATTGCACAAGTCAGAAGAGCTGTCAAGGATTTTTACACATATATTCTGCCTGATTCACAGAGACCATTAATTATAGTTGTAGGGTGTGCCTATGTCAGTTCACTTGTAATTCTTGGAACATCTTTAATGTCTTCTGCAATCCTGACCTCTAAGCCAGTACTGTTTCTCAAGCACTGTCAGGACACAGAAAAAATGCCATTGGTTTCCTCCCACCCACAAGTACAATTAGACCAATGGCAGAGTCTCCACAGGAACAGCTTTACAGCAAGGACAATAAAAGATCTGGGAAAGGAAGACTGACTAGAGATAGCCACCAGGTTTTGGTCTTTACCTAAGCACAATAATTACTGGGATATCATTCCAGACTTGGGATAAACACTATGCGATCAAAGTTAAACCACCTTCCTACAACTCAGCAGACTGAACACCTGCAAAGTAACTTCCCCAGTACTGGAAAGCACCTCCTCTTTGCTAGCCAAGAGCCTCCTCCTCTTACAGAGTGGCTGGGTAACAGAAGACTTGCTACAGGACTGCTGTAAAAGACAAGAAAACTACTCTGCTGTCATAGAAGTGGTCAATACAAAGACACCTCCTAATGGTTTGTTCTCTCAGTGTTCCTGAATGGTACAAAGTTGTTAATAAAAATGTTGCCACTTCCCACTTTAAGTTTTTAGATTCACCACAGATATTTTCATCAAGTTTTAAAGCACCACTGATCACCTGGAGAGGTGATGAAAGAGGTTAAAAAGTACCACAAGGCTGGGACTTTATAAAGGTCCTGGCCTACGCCCACAGACATGCTGACAACAAGAACATTTGCATTTACAGAGAGAGAAGCATCTCCTGAGATCAGTCTGGATTTGCAGCATTTTGGGACTGCCAAGCATTCAATGCACTCCCCAAGTTTGCAAAACCATTCACTGAACCCTTGCCCAGAAAAGAGAATCAATTCAAGTCTGCTTTAACAAGTCCCAGAACAACCAAGGAAAATGGCTTTTTAGAGAGCAGCTAACCAAGCTCTTAACATAGAACTGTTTCTTGCTATGGCTGACTTCTGCAATGCAAACAGGAGTTTTCTGAAAGCAAGAGACACCTGCACTTCAATATGCAGTATCAGATCATCTCAGTTACATGAAACAGGCACTATGAAATGAAGTGATTTAAAAAGAGAGAGAGACTGCTACTTCAAATCCAGGAGGGGTTAATGGGAAATCCATGTTCTTAGATAAGAAATTTTACTTGTGTGATAAGGTAAAATGTTGCTCCATATACACTGTCATGGTTTAACCCCAGCTGGCAGCTCAGCACCACACAGCTGTGGGATGGCGAGGAGAATGAGGGAAGGAAAAAGCCTTGTAGGTTGAGACAAGAAGGGTTTAATAATTGAAACAAAGTAAAATATAATAATACTAGTGATAGCAAAATATACTACTACTACTACTGATGATAATAATTGTAATGAGAAAAAAATAAAACCCAGGAAAACAGGTGATGCTCAGTACAGTTGCTCACCACTCGCTGACTGACACCCACTTCATTCCTCAGCAGCAATTGGCCCCTCCTGGCCAATTTCCCCAGTTTATATACTGGGTATGATGTTCTATGGTATGGAACATCCCTAGGGCCAGTTCACAGCTGTCCTGGCCACGCTCCCTCCCATCTTCTTGTGCAAATCCTCAGGGAGAGGATTTGAGCCTGAGACACTCCAAAGTCCTTGACTCTGGGCAAGCATTGCTAAGCAACAACCAAAACATCAGTGTGTTACCAACATTACCCTCACACTGAAACCAAATCACAGCAAAGTATCAGTGACTAAAAAGAAAATTAACTTTATCCCAGCCAAAACCAGGACAACACTTACCCACCTGAGTGTAAACTCATACAGTGCTACTCATAACATTCATGAGGCATTCACACTCTCATTCATGTTGTACAGCTTCAGTTTTAATGAACTGTTATGTACAAAGTCATTTTCACATAATTCTTCTCCATTTGTTATAGGGCCTGCTTGGATATTTTGACAGTTGTGCTTCAAAACAGAAAGAGAGGACTATAAAACCATCAAATGACAAATACAATGCCATGTCAGGATATTATTTATGATTTTTAACAATAAAACCTCAATAATTGTTCACATTAAACCATTTTTATTGCAGAGTCCTAAGGCTGTCCAAAGCTAGAACAGCATTTGCTTAAGGAGGCTAAATTATTTCTCTATCAGTTACATTTCTATCTTCTAACACTGATTCTACTGTGAAAAAAAGCACGAGCTGTCTCCAGAACCTTTCTTAAGGATCTTTCACTCAGGTGATACTGTGATTTTTCATCCTTTATTATTATTTTGGATTGTGGTAAAAACCCACACAGTGGAAAGACAAGCATAACTTTTCTGAGCTTTCTTATCACCCTAAAGGAAGAATAAAGAATTTGCATCACCTCTAAATGCTACATTCAGTGTGGCAGGAAGACTCTAAGCACATAATTTCTCCTTCCATTAAGTTCTATTTCTACATAATCTTAAACACTTACAGGAATTGGAAACATTAGTAGTTGAGGTAGAGAGCTGCAGTCCAGGTTTTTCTTGTTCTAACTTGGGCTCACTAAAGATGTCTATGACTCCACACGCTTCAACAGCACATGGGTTAGGGTAAGAGTTATATTATTCACACTACCACAAGGTTGAAAGCAATATGGCACCTCTAACAAGAGATGCAGATTTTTAAGGTAGATCATCCCACCTCTCACTGTATTGTTGAGAGGCAAGAGTCAATACAGTGTGACCACAGCTATTCCATTTTACAAAGGCAGAGAGCCCTGGCTGCCTTGTTTGGAACCTGCCTGACTCCTGACTTTATAGCTGTGTTAAACTTCTGCCTGACACCTGGCAAAGATAAAGCTCCCCTCTCCAGGGGTCAGTTACACTGAGCATTTCCAGTACACGACCACAATACAGTCGCCTGAGGCATGACTGGGACCAATCAGCACAAAGATATGTGATCTCTCCACAAACTTGAATTGCATGGGAGGGTCACAGTTGCACACCATATTTAAAACTGGAGATGAAATCCTGCTTGGATGCCCCTGGAGCAGGGGAGAACACATCAGTCTGCACTGAGCTACTGCATTACTGGCTGTATGAGTTATAAGGAACTACTTAAAACACATAGTATGCTTGCCAGATGCCTACTTTGTGGAGAGCAAATCCAAACCATGTCCAAGTTAATCCACTTGCAATGTGGTCTGAGGACCAGATGACACAAAAAGTTTAGTCACAGGGCTTGTTCGTGCACAACGATTTGAAGTTGAGTTAAACTAATTTGTTGTCCATATTGGGCCGCTTCAGCTGCAATCAGTTTAAGGACTTCTCAGTACCCTCCTACAGAGGACAATTACATGACTCGTCACTGTGGTTTACATAAAACAAAACAAGTCCAATATTCCACCTATGATTTTGGTCCAAGGTCAAATTTGGCAACTTCACCTTCCTGCACTCAAGAAAGCCATTAATTACTGAAAACCAGGAAGCTGCATGCTTGGTTTGCTTTTTTTTAATCACATATTCGTCTAGTATTAGCAGCTCCTCATATTCTTTGGGAAATCTGTTCAATCTTATTGATATATTTTTGAGAGATAATATCGAAAGATACTGCTTCCCACAATCTCTCACTACCAATTATAACTGCAGGTTTGTACAAGAGAGTGTTTCAGACTACCATTGTTCATACTCCTCTTTTACTGTGGGTTATTCATTGAGGTACAGAATGGATCCAGCACATCAAAGCTTTTGCTACACAAAAGTGTTAATGGCACTGCAGTTTACAGCGTTTTTCTGCCAGATGGATGATCATATTGGTGTAGCAGTTCCCAGCAATTCTTGCAAGTCAGCAATAGACTGCACAAGATTTAGTGGATGTTGTTTAGCTAGAGCTTGCTTACATAAAGAGTATGCAAATAGTTGCTTACTACTGAAGGATTCACTCAGATGGCATGTTAAAAAGCCATATTCTACTTTGCGTTATATTTTCAAGACTACTCTGACTAAAAGAGATAAAGTTTCTATCTTTTTTCTGTAAGATGTATTCTGACATCTGGCATTCCAGAACAAGCAATAAATGCTCAGATACTGTAATTGTTATTTTACTGACAACTAACCATCTCTCTAATAAAGGAGAAAAACAAACAGAGTCAGCCCTGAAGCACACCTGGTGAAAATAAACAGTCTGTCAGGGAAATGAAAGCCAGGCATCATTCATCAAATTCAACAAAATAAAAAGGCTCTGTGAGCTCTTCAGAAGTGGTGTCTCTGAAGGTCAGAACTGTATTGCAACAGTAGGAATCTGTAAGTAAATACTGCATGTTCTTCAAAGCTAACTTCCATCAATGTTGACAGAAATATCTCAATCTGTGGTTGCTCAGCCTGTAGAAGAGAAGGCTCCAGGGAGACCTTATTGCTGCCTTTCAGTACTTAAAGGGAGCCTATAAGAAAGACGGGGTCAAACTTTTTAGTAAGGCCTGTTTTTTATCCTAAAGGAGCATAGATTTAGACTAGATATAAGCCATTTTTTCAGTGAGGGTGATGAAACAGAGGAAGAGGTTGCCCAGAGAGGCTGTAGATGCTCCATTCCTGGAAACATTCAAGGTCAGGGCTGAACAGGACTTTGAGCGACCTGATCTAGTTGAAGGTGTTCCTGGCCATGGCAGGGGGGGTTGGACTTCTGGGATCCTTATGGGATGGACCTTCAAGGGATTCTTACAATCAAAACTATTTTATGAATGAAGCAACACAAACCTGGATCATGTATGAGAAGTGAAAGAGACTCACAGGAGCATTTTGTTTACATTTTGTGCTCATTTAGGTAATTTCCTGGACATTAGAGTATATGTGCCGTCAACTAATCCAGAAAATAAATATTTAAACTAAAATAATAACTAAATAGCAAGAAAAAACAACAAGCTCAAGGGGCACACAGTTTTCTAATTCATCAGCCTGGGTTTTTGTTTGTTTTTGTGTTTTGAGGTTTTTAAAATACTCTTATTACTCCCTTACATCTTCAAATATTCCTGTCTTCTAGTACAAAACACACCACCACCACCACACACAAAGCCAATGTTAAAGCTGCACTGCTAAGATCTCAGCAGTCAGGAAATGTCAGCTTTCAGGTTCCATATCTTTTACTCATATATATTACCACAGAGATTTGGGTTATGTGTTCAAATAATAATGTGTTCAAACTGTTGGAAGGCAGGAGGGTATTAGGAGGAAATATGCTTGTCCCATATTCACACTCCTTCCTAAGCATTACCTTTGGACAGAGAGGATTCTACTCTGGATGCGTCCTCAGCCTGATGTAGCACGCTCATAACTACAGCTATGTCACTGCTTTAAAGACAGATATAGAACAGCTTTGAAAACCATGTATACTTAGTTTTGAGAGAGAATCCATGAAAATCATTACACATAGAAACTGCATATACAACATATTATGCATAAGAAGTATAATTTACTGTTACTTATTTTCTACATAAGTATTGATAGTGCATTTCTAGTTTGAAAAATTCATTGTTAAATAAAACAATACGAGAAGAAAATTAAAGCTTCCATAATAGTATACACTTGATCCACAGAATAGCAACAGTCCCTCTAAACACACATTCCACTTACAGACAAATGAACCATTACATACATTCTTTATGAAGGTGATCAAAAACATATTTTGGTACATACATACAGCACAGGTGTCGATGACTACGATTATAGCTGCTTGACACCTTGCACAATCAGCAAGTGTTGCTGAACTTCAACCACTGAGGCTGAAAATTTCCATGTCAGTTATTTGTACCAGACTAATTTTTTAGGCTTAATTATTGTTACCAAAATTTCAGTGATTTTCAATACAAGGTCAGGGAAAATATTTGCAGTTCAGTTAAAAGAATTAAGTAACTGTTGGGAAGAAGAAAAATACCCCACAGTTTCTACCTGGAAAGTACAACGTGATAGTAGAGCCTTTGTGCCAATATGCTGTCTTCATGAAGATCCATTTAAATTTGTTCATGTTAGAACCTTCAAAGCATTTCAGTCTGCAACCACTGAACAAAGAGTCATTTCAAGAGACTGTGCATGCTCCAACATCAGGCTTAGGGACAGTCATCCAAGCCTGGTAGTGCCTTTGTGAAGCTGGACACAATGAGAGAACTGTCATGCCTGTACTTCTAAAGGTTTTCACTGCTGGAAAGGAAGATTGTTCAACAGAAGGACAAAAAGTCTCAAAAAAGAAGAGAAAAGAAATTAAGTCTAGGACAAAAAAACACTGGAAGGTCCCAGCTGAGTCCTGAATTTGCAATGCTTTGAATGGGCATTAATCAGTACCTGAAACATAAGACGCAATACTTCTTCTACTGTCAGCCAGTTGCTGTGAAATTCATTGGTAAAATAAAGCCCTCATTGTCCTCCAGTGACTGGTCCCTGTAGAAGATTGGAAACCATCACCTACATCTGTAATCACTGTAAGCAGTCAGGGACAGCTCCAGTGAATTCAGCTCTGATAATAAGCAATGTGGGCATTGATGCAGTTCAACATTCTGAGTTGAAGCTGCAGTCTGCAGGTGCACACGCATCAAAGAACGTATTCCTCCACTGCAGTATCACAGACCATTACCTCAAAGCTCCACCTCACTCATGCCTAGAGAGAAGACTGCTCATGAATACTCCATGTGATCCTTCACTGGTCTGAGAGCTGTGCTCAGGTAAAGCTGTGCCATGCTGCAGTAGTGCAGATGTAAAAATTGCAAGGTCCAGGAAATCATACTCTCAGATGATTCAGTTTCTCTTTGAATCATTTATGCAGTAGTTTAAGATTAGCCTTATCAAGGGAAAAAAAAAAAAAAGAAAGAAGACATCTTGGACAGTTTTATGGTCGATATTCTCTGACCTGACAAGGTAACTGTTTCTGCTTTTGTTAAAGAAAATTCATGCACCAAAGTAAAATCTCCTGGAAGCCTACAGTCATTGAACTATTCTGAATGGACAACAGAGACACTTGAACTTCACAATCTGAATCCTTGAAGAACTTGTGCAAAAACTCAAATGTAGTCTATTTAAACCCAAAGAAGCCATAAACCCAGGAAAAAAGCAAGGGCATTTGCACAAGAATATACTCTTGCCTAAAAATATAACAAACACAGCCAGTGTAAACCTTGCTTTCTGTCAGATTGATTTGATGTCTGCACTTTGCAGTTCTAAGTCCCATCCCAGCAACACAGTTAGATCAGCAAACCGTATGGCAATACTCCATGCAGCATATGGAGGCCAAAGACATTTCCATGGCTAAAATCCTTCTGTTGATCTGATCTAGGCTACATTAGTTGATAGTGACACATTTCTGAATCAGAAAACATACTCAAAGAGTTGTGCTTTCAGAAGAAATGGTCTTCAACAGTTATTTTTCATTAGCATTTTTAGGACAGTGCAAGAGCCACTTCTGAAGTGACAAATGCAAAGAGATTCCCAGGCGACAGCTCGAGAAGTCAGAGTCTCCTACCACACTGCAAGTTCTGGTACATGTCCTAGCAAAAGAGCATCACATGCAGCTTCAGCAACAAATGTTTATCTGTTCTAAGAATAATGTGTACGTAGACATGGAAAACAGATGGTATTAACAAGCTTGTACAGAAATTATGCCTAAGAAGAGAATTAAAGGAATGGCAGGTATGTGAGCATGCATCAGAATCCAACTGGGTTCGTAAGAAATATGTAATAGATTGTTTACAGACATCATCTTTGCACATCACATTTGATATAGCTGCAAAATGCAAGTCACAGGGGAATTCCAACAGAAGACACACAAGAACTTCAAATCTCAGATTTAGATTTTCCATAGTATGTGTATCTAGCCTAGCTTTCTCTTTGGTCAAACACAGGAGAATATAAGAGATTCAAACCATAGGAGAGAGCTGTTGGGAAAATACCACATAGTTCCCTAAGTACAAGCACTTACTCCAAACGTGATGGTTACAACGGGGCTATATCCAGGAGTATGCAGGACTGCTCACATCCAGCCTGAAGTGCAAATGCCTGTGCATCAGTTTTACCCTAGACCTAGCCTGACATACTAATTGAACAACTAGGAAAAAACATGTGTAGAGCAGAGAAAGAACAATTGGTAGATCGTTTTACCTGTAGTTTTGCTAACAAGTTTCTCCTGCTATGCTGCATGCCTAATTCAAGGCTCATGTGAGCTTCTGAGGAGTTTTTGCTTCTAAAGGCATAGACTCTCAAGAAGCAGAAAAATAAAACTGCAAATACAAATCATCCCCTACCCAAATTCACAAAATGAGGTTGCAGAGTGTACTGGAATCTAGAGATTGCTGATACTTCTGCTGAAGGATCCCTGTGACCATGCAGCCTTGGTACTGCACGTACACGTGTTTAACCATGTATTTTTCCACCCACCTTTCTCACCTTTTGAAAACTCGAATTTGTCAAAGTCTACCCTTTTTCCTAGTAAGTACTTCCACTACTGAATGACCTGCAAAGCCAGGATTCATTTTCCGATTACTGAATCACTCGAGCTTCCCATTTGAGCTTTTGAACACACACTGTTGTCCTGCTAAGTCCTATATCCAGTTATCAAGTCACCTATCAACCTTCCTTTCAGCAGCTTCATCTCCTGTAACATGACAACACAAGGCTCATCTTCCAGGCTTGGGAAGAGGGTGTTGCTCTGCTTTCTATACACTTCTACGCTATTCTTAGAATTAAAACATCACAACTGGACACAGCATCCTTGTAGATTTAAGCAGCCTGACCTGTGTACATTACAACAATCCCTGCTATTCAATTCAACTTTTATAACAAGAGATTACATTAGTTCCATTAACTTTTCATTTAGAGTATGTGTAATGTGTCTACCCACACTAACTCCCAACTCATTTTTTTCCTTGACAGCCTGCTTTCCAAAGGAGAGGAAGCTGTACCCGCCGGATGAAAGGTTTCTCATACACTGCACTACATTTGGCTCAATAAAACAAATTTTCTCAGAACCATTTAGCTGGATTATTTATACCACACCTGTACCATTAACACACCCTGCTAATTGTTCACTACCACATCAACTGCTATACTTAGGCAACCAACACAGAAAGGCTGAATGATGCTGCACAACCAGCTAAACCAGGGAGCACCAATAAAGGCCCTTTTCATTAGTGTCTCCCTACTGCGTACAGGCATCTGTCAATGAACCAGCCTCATTCCAGCATGTGGCATACAGAACTAAAAGACACATGTTTAATTAAGATGTCATGTGATCCTAAGCTGTATGCTTTTGGGGCAATAAAAGGCATGTATTCTGCATGGTAGCTGTTAAATACCAACCTTGTACCTTTGCCAATGGAAAAAATAAAGCAAAAGAAAGAAGGAAAAATGTACCAGGTTACTTTGACAGGCTGAGCATCAAGATAACTGGTATTACCTATACAATGCAATTCTTTGTTGACAGAAGCCCAAATTAACTGTTCCATTCTTTTGGCAGAACTGGCGAGAGGCTAACAGGTCTGTAGCTCCTTGTGTTGAGAGTAATAAAAAAATCGCAGACCATCATTTATTAACAGAAAGAAGCTTTCTCCATGAGACAGACTTGGAATGAGTCACTACAATGTGGTTCTGCATATGGCTTAATGGAACATAAAAAAGGACTGCACACATCTGTGGATAGCAAATTCAGCAGTAGATTAGCCTAGGATAATGGTTACAGGTGACATTCATCATAATCAAGCTGTCTTTTGTTTGGTTTTGATAAGCCAATATATGACAAGCTTTATCTATACGTGCAGAACATCCATAAACCAATGGACATGAGCAATTTTGCATGGCAATTCAACTAGAGCTTGACAGCGGATTGGATTGCAGTACTTCATAGGTTTGATACGTTCATAACAGACTGTCACATTCCTGGCATTTCTCCAGACAGTGTTTATACCTTAAAACAGCAACAAAAATTTGGAACATGCAACAAACATTTCCTTATAGGCCGTTTGGGATCATTGTACTTTTGGCACTGTTTATTGAATAACCTTATTAATCCATCTTCAGGTTCTGAGATGTTATATTTAGATCAAGAACGAGTACTGTAAGAAAAAATCTACATTACCTATGCAAAACAAACATTAAAAATGATACCTTCAAAGTTGTAGTCAAGGAAAATCTTGATTAAACAGAACAACTGGACAAATCCAAAACCCAACTGGACACACTCCTGGACAATCTGTTCTAGTTAAATCTGCTTGAGAAAGGGGGTTGGACTAGATGGTTTCAAAATGACACTTCTAACCAAAATAGTTACGGGATCTGGTGATTTTGACGGGCAAACAGGTAAACAATCTCAATTTAGCAATTCCCTGCACCCAACATAAGCTGCAGAGAGACTGACTGGGGTTTATACACATAAACTTGTTCTGAGGATCAAACATTTAGGTAAAAGACCTCCCTGTAATCGCAGCACAATGTCACCAGGCCCTGTGCAATGCAGGTGCCCTGTCAGTACAGCTGACAGAACTGGGATTACACTGACAGCTTGTCATGTACACATGGCATACTGACAAAAGATACACATTTCCTCAAGGGCATCATTGTTCGGCATTTCACAAAACAAAACAAAACCTCAAATTCCCCTTGGGAGAGCATTTGGGTTTTTTACTCAGTGATTAAGAAGAAACACTTTTGTCTGTGGAACTTGGAGGCTACTCTTACCAACCTGGCAGGCACAAATTCCTCATGCTTCAAGCAGAAATACTGGGAAGCAGGGTAAGGTCTGCACAGCCTGATGGGTTGCAAGCTCTTAAAATTCTGGAAACTTCTGTGGTAAAGTTCATGTTTTGACATGATTTTTTGTTTTCTTTGGTGGGTTTTTTTTTTTGGTTGTGTTTTTTGTTTGTTTGTTTGTTTTTTTAATTTGGGTTTGTTTGTTTTTTCCCCATCCTTTTCTGCAGGGCTAAAAGACTAAAATCAAGACTAAAGAAAGACTAAAATCCACAGCAGACTGCAGCCACTGAAGAACAGAGCGCCTCATTTTTAGCAGCAACACAGCTATCAAAGATAAGCACTCATATATTGGATTGTTAGACAGTAGCTGTAGTTAACAAGAAACCATCAGAATAGAAGTCCCCCAAGTTTTACCTGAGGCCAAACACTTAGTATTGATTGCTGTATAACAAGAATTTGCCTCTAATAAGTACTTCAGGGTTTAGCAACAATAATGAAACCTCAGGGGAGGGAAGACTATATTCTGCCATGGGTTTTTCTAAGGAGCCACGTCTTTAGTCCACCTTGTTAAAAAGGTTCACAGATAAACCAAATGTACATGCTTCAGACCAATCATAAGGTTTTGTGTCAGTAGACTCACATTTGTAAGTGCGGGGTTTTGTTTCAGAGGCAACAGAATCAAATAAAAGATACAAGCTTCTCACAGTCGATTCCTCTTTCTGAGCAGCAAGCACTTGTCTGGATGCCCACAGAAGGACAGAAAGCCTTCTTCTGCATCAGTTCAGTACTGGTCACCACTAGGATCTAAGGAATCAGATAAACACTTCTCAGGGTGCTCAGATCCTTGCTGGGTGAAGGAATGAAAATCAGTTCCTCAATGCAGTAAGGGCTTGGACAGAATCCAGGCTTTTATTACACTTTTTTCATTCCAAGAGCTCCTTTCACAGAATCCACAGGAAAAGTCTGGAGCTGAGTCCTTACATGTTTGCTGAAGAGCCAGGTATTTGTGACCTCCCTGCACTGTGCATTCTGCTATAACAAGGATGAAGCTTGGGGTCAGATGCACTGCCCTGGACCCTGTCAGACCTTCAACCTGTTCAATTAACTATATCAAATCAAACAATTTCCACTGGAGCACCAGGAGATGCTTCTTTTTAGTGAAAGCTATTCCTTCGGCAAACCCTGACTAGTAGAGGGCAGCTGCTTTAGCACTTCAGCAACCAAAAAAGGAAAAAAAAAAAAAAATAGATACAGCTCTGAATTTTATTTTTATTGTAACATGGGGGAAGTAGAGAAGGGAGAAATCCTTTCTCCCCCAGTCTCTTTGCTCTCTGCAAAAGTCTCAGCTGGCTGGGCTGGTATTTCCAAAAACAGGATCAAGGAGGAACATGACAAACGAGGCGCTGACAAGCTGATTAGCAGAGCGGAGAGGCTTTGGGTGAGCACGGCCCTCCCGAGCGCAGTGGTCACGACTGCGCGGGGCTGCACGAACCCCAGGACTCCTCCGGGACTCCTCCGGGACTCCGCCGGGACTCCGCCGGGATTCCGCCGGGATGGCGCCGGGGCCGCGGCTCCCGCACGTTCCGGTGCCCGCACGGGCCGTTCCCGGTGCGGCGGCGCCCCCTGCAGGCCTGTTTTTGGAAATACCAGC